>CM060591.1:6138085-6675585 GCA_030578255.1 Tiaroga cobitis | reverse complement strand
ACACTCCTAATGCAGACCCAAAGGTTTCGGACGTCACATACATATATGCACCCTTCATCAGAGGACAGCGGGACATAGAAACGCCCCTCAAACTTGCTCTGGCGTTCGGGGGTCAGGCTAGGGGGGGCTGATGGATGGGATTGGGCAAGCGGATAGTGACCGCATCTGTCATATGTACACCCATTAGACACAGAACACACCCACACACACAATCACACACATTTTGTAATCAAAAAAGGCACATTAGAGAGTAATCCAAGGAGAAAGTGAAGAGAGATGCTTGAAACTGAGGATATGAATTAGTGAATATAAAGGGATTGTTCAGACAATATTTTCTTACTTGTGAGGGTGAGAAAATGATAAGGACTTTCAATTCTTTGACTTTTCCTATAAGAATGAAAGAAAAAAGAAGTTGAAATAGGACTAAACGGCTGCATACGTGTATAAATATACAAAGAAACGCATACCTGAATGTCTGAACATGTATGTGTTCTGGTTTCCTCAGAGTTGTTCTACTGTAAGTAAAAATCCTCTCAATAACAGTGCGTAAATAATTCAGACAGACTGCATGAGAGAGAGAGAGAGAGAGAGAGAGAGAGAGAGAGAGAGAGAGAGAGAGAGAGAGAGAGAGAAGTGGAAGAGTATTTTGCTGTCATCAGGTCATAGAGCGAAAAGGTACAGTACGATCATTTATTAGGGATCGAAATATAACGATTCTGGCTACATGCATATCTGTACCATGGCGGAAGGGGCTATACTAAAACTAAAACTATTAAAAATCATTGTCGACGTTGTTCATTGAAATAAAGCTGAAATTAAATAAAGATAATAGATGATTTTTTTTTTATAAAAAATGTTGCCTTAGCAATTAACTGAAATAAAATAAGTTGAAGTTGAAGAACTATTATAACTAAAACTGAAATAAAAATAAAGCTAAATTGAAATAATAATATAATATAAAAAATGATCTAAAATTAAAATAAACTGAAATGGGCTTAATATTAATATGAATAAAATATTAGTAAATGCTACAATATACCATAAACAATACAAAAAAATTCTATTCTAATAATTTATATAGATATCTCACATATCTCTTAAAAATTCCAATTAGAACCAAAAGGGTTTTATAGTCTGATGTTTTAGAGAAACATCTATGTATTGGTGCAGTAAACCACTAGAAATCAATAGACAGTTCTGAAGAAGAGAGAGCCAGTTCAAAGTGAGCCAGTATACATTTTTTTTGCAGTACTAGGAATTATTCTTGCATAGCAGCAGCTCAGATGAAATGCTGGTACTCTCTTCACTCCTTAGTCAACAAGACAGTCTGTCCTCTCACTCTCATTAGACCATTAGAGAGGCTGTTAGTCTCACAAGCCAATGCTTTGGCTATCAGCATTAAGTCTGGTAAATACTGTAGCTCATTTTTGACCAAGAACTTTGCATTCAGATATGAGGGGGTTGCGTGACTAACATGCTAAACTGCCAATCACATTGCCTTGTTTTTATTTGATGTTTAAGGGCAGGGAAATTGACTGCTGTGTAGGTGAGCAAACATGCAGGATTCATGTCAATATGCAATATATCCTGTATTTATATATACACTGAATAGTCACAACATTACTGCCACCTGCCTAACATCATCTATGGGTTGGGTCCCACAACAGCCCCGAGAATCATCACCACCTTTCAAGCCTTCGCTCCCTGCGTGCATCAATGAGCCTCGGGCACCCATTAGGACTGGGTTAAAAAGATTGATTTCTCGATTTTAATCGATTGTCATTTTGATAAGAATCAAGCATTTAGTCTATGCTGTTTTGTTGAGGAATGCACACAATTTTGTTGTCTCCCATCCAATAAATCGCAATAAGCTTTGTGTTTTGTTATTTTTGATATGAAACAATGTCTCAGCTTTCAAATTCTCTCAATATTATTACAAAATCCAATGATTTTGATGCTCTTTAAGGCGGCTTGACAGATCGCTGTAGCACTTCATTTCAAGTGAAGGAGCAGCACAGAGAATGTGAACTGATCATCTCTTCTGCCGTACTAGTTCATAAACATGAAGGAACATCAGAAGGTATGTTGAAAGATACAGTACAACTTACCGAAATCTGTATCATGTCACATGTAATCGCTCAATCAGTGTTTCAATCGTGGAAAGACGTCAATAAAACAGCTTGTAAACAATGTCACATAATGTTATATTAACCTCAGCAAAGGCATTCAATGTCCATAAACTTATCAGCTAGAAACATGAACTATAGAGAATTTTTCTATGCACCTATATTGAATATTCATTGTATTTTTATTTAACATGTTCTTCAATGTATGTTTGAATAAATCCATCATGTTTTATGACAGCCACTATTTAAATGTTTAGACTTAAAAAAAAACGTGTATAATTGTCATGTTATAAAAACTGTGTAAGTAGCACAAATCAGTTCATTTTAACTTTTAATATTATTGTAATGCACCAACTGGGTTTCCCTGCATATTTACAGCATTAGTTGATCCTTTTTAACATGTGCTGTTAATTTTCCGTACTCAAACCTTCAGTGAGGAAGCCTGCATTACATTGGGCGGAGGCTTGTGATCATGTGACTAAAATCACTTTGGATTGGACCCAAAACACAGAGGAAAAGGCATTTTAAAGGCATTTAAAACTTCCATAGTGCAAACAATTCTCAGTTCAAATTAACATATTTTGGATGTACACACCAAATGCGTGTGTGTGCTTATGTATGTGTGCGAGATGAAAAAGGAGAGAAATCTGGCTGATATTGGAGAGTTAATTAAATTGTGTGAGTAAATGTCACACAGTATTAGAGACAAGCTGCTCTTTCTGTCATCCACACACACTCACAATTAGATATGAACTCCGGGAGGTTTATTAAAGCAGGAGACTGAAGCAGAGAGACATGCTGACAACAACGTGCACACATGCGCACAAACACACTATTTGACCGATGCAAATCACTGGAAAACATCTGATAGAATCTTCATGATAAAGTTCTCAATTGTTTTTCATTTATAGATATATCTTGTTTGTCAAACGTACGAGAATAGAGCTATACATTAATGTGGATAGCATAACCAGAATAACTTAATGAGAAATATTCATATTGAAAGGTCTGCAAATCTGTGAAGAGTGCGAGACATTGTTAAGATCTTTTCTGAAGCTCACATATGGGATTATTGGGATTTTTTAGCCAAAAATGAAACTTCTGTCATCATTTATTCTCCCTCATGTTGTTCCATTCATATGCTGTTATTTTTTCAGTGGTTCACTATGGCCACATCTGCCAAGCTTCAAAATGAGTGAGGAACAGACAACATTTTAGCATGTGTGAGGAAAATGAAAGCCCACTGCTGTTTTGGCATCAGTGATGAGACGGCATTTTTTAAATTGGATGTAAACGGCACAAGTAAGCCTCATCTGAGCGATTTTCAATGAGTTATGATTCACATTTTGCTCTGTTTCTAGCTATCATATGACTTCAAAAGACTTGTAATATAACATACAAGTCATATATCATCATATATATCAAATTTAGGACATTTTTAGACCTTTGCAAGACCTGCACAAATTAAATTACTTTGGTGTGTCCACACAGAACAAACCCATACAATTTAAAATTAAATTATGTATGTCTGGGCTAAGCCAGTTGCTCATTAAAAAAAATAATGGAGATAAAATATACAACATTTTACAATATAAACACCATAAAGTACAATCGTAGAAAAAAAAAGGTTCACTGGGGTTCTATATAGAACCTAGAGTTCTTGACCAAATTTTAAAGAAACCTTTATGCCGAAAAGGTTCTACATAAGGAAAAATGTCTTGGCATACTTGGCAAATGATCTAGTGATAAAGTATGTTTACAAGCTGTTTAGTTCATAACACTTATTTAAAATTAGAAGGTTAAGGTAAAAGGTTAACCATAAAATGTTCTATATGAACAACATTCATTGATTGCAAACTGCTCTGAAACAAAGAGCCTGCAGAATGCGCATCGGTGCTGCTTTTTTAATTTGAAATATGAGGTCCTCACATTTATTTAACTACATGTCAGCTTTTGAAGTGTAATAGTCACATTGGGCTGATTCCTGTTTTTCATCCCTGAATTTAAGGCCTCTTACAAGGATAAGTATGCAATTTATAATATTTAACTTTTTAATGACCTTTATTTTGATTAAAATTATTTTTATGGCATTCTAAGACTCAAGACTCATATTTGCATCTGATTGTGTTCCACCAAACAATAAAATCATTTTAATTTGTTTTAAGTGAAACATTTCCTTAAACGGTTAGTTCACCCAAAAATGAGTCTGTCATCAATCACCCACTCTCGTTCCAAACCCGTAAGACTTTCGTTCATCCTTGAAACACAAATGAAGATATTTTTTTATGAAATCGGGAATACTTCTGTCCCCCCATTGTCTATTCTGTCTGTTCACCTATTACAGTTCAATATGTTTATTCAGAGATCATAAAACAAATTCATTTGAATAGAGAATTTTAATCCAAATCTTCTGAAGATAGATGATCGTTTTATATGATGAACAGATTTAAATGTATGTTATTCCCATAAAAACTCAACAAACGTAGAGCACTTAAACATGGCAAAAGTAAGGCTACCCTAGGTTACCGAACCTGCTTGATTCTCAAGAACAAACCTCATTGGTTCTTGCTGAAGCTCAAACATTCTGCGTGACACAAGAGAATTAACCTCATTGGTTCCCGCACATCAAGCAAACATGCTTGACCTTCTGTTTACCATATTTGAGTGCTTTGTACGTTCACTGATGAATGTTTATATGTGAATAAAGCCTAAATAAAATCTGCACTGTAAAAAAATTTATCTGTAATATAACGGTAAAGTACTGGCAGCAGAAACGCCAGCAATCTACAGTAATACTATGAATACTGTGAAATTGCTTTACAGTTTATGTAATACTGAAATGCAGTATTTTCCATTACATTCTTTTTTATTTTCCATTACAATACTTATAGCAGAGTCGCTAGCAATATACTGTAATTCTACTGCATTAATACTGTGAAATATTTTACAGCCATTTACTGTAAAAAAAGACATGCCGTACATTTCTGTGATTATTTTTATTTACAATACATTCTAAAAAATGGTGTGAGGTAAAAACAACCCAATGTGGGTAATTTTGGCAACACAGCACTAGGTCAAAAAGGATCCCCAAAAAAGGTTGGAAATTAAAATCACACAGGAAATTACTACGGTAAAAAGAAAGGCTACAGTGATGGACTAATAAAAATGTGAACATTTATTTATAAGCAAAAACACCAAAAATGGACTAAATTGCGTTTTAAAAGTTTAATAATCAATAATGTTTAAGAACAAATTTCAAATTTCAGTTTGTATCAGAGTATTTTTTTCTCCCGCCAATGAGCATTACAGCTTAAACCATCAGGCGGATAGGAAGCTAGTACTCAACATCTTGTGAACCATCCATTAAGCACCATCATGTTTTTACTTCAAAAATGCACCAGCCCACAATGCATTGTCTACTACAGTACAAAAACATAATACATAAATACAGTAGATTACTGTTGAAAATGGGCTGTAAGTTAACAGCAGTTGCTTACCGTATATATTGCCCTGTATGCATCGTTTTCTACAGCAAAAACACCAGGCTATGTTCCTGTCAGAATTTGGCTGTTTTTTCCCCCCAGCAATTGTCTACAGTGAGTTCATCGTGTGATTGTGTCTCTACAGGAGACTTGGATCAATATGAATTATTATGGATTCCTTTTACAATCTCTTTATGAACGTTTTCAACCGTCAGCATTTTGGGTGAACAGTCTTTCAATAAAGGGACAGAAATCTCACACATATCATTACACATATCTTTATTTTTGTTCCAAAGATGAACAAAAACCTTATGGGTTTGGAACGACATGAAGGTGAATAAATGATGACAGAATTTTCTTTTCTGGGTAAACTTACCTTTTTAGCCTTAAATTGCTCCCCATTCAATCTCATTGTTGACTTATAGAAGCAGTTGAGCTCATTTGTGATTTTTCTTTCCTGTGTATTGCTCTTTATGTGACATGTATGTAGTCACAAGTTTGTATAGAGAAACTGTTGATCAAATCTGGTGGGCCTTTCTCGAGGACTGTCCATGAGAAACCACTACAGACAAAGGAAAAGCAGCCTTTTAAATTCGGTTTCTCTTTTATGAGTCTGTCTTTGTCACTTTCATGAACGCTGTATAAATCACAGAGCTGACATTTTAATTTTTGACTCTGCACAAAACAGTTACAGACTGTTCTGACAGAGTGTTGCTTTCTAATCCATCAGTACCTCATTTGAACATTAAAATGCAGGAGAGCTTCGGCTAATTTCCCTTCAACGGTGTACTGTGGGCTTAGATGGGATTTGTGGGTGACATCAGTGAGGACAGAGTAAGGACAACACTCAAGGACTGCAAATTCAAAAGATGTCATTGCTAAGATGTCATATCCGCAAATAACCTGTGTGAGTTCAACCGCTGGCTGAGCAAATAAATGCAACAAAGGTTCAAAGAGGAAAGTCGATCAAAAAACAGTGCACCAAAGCAACCGCAGGCACAGAACATCTCCGAAAGGCAATATTCCCTAGAAAATATTCATGCAGGAGTGACACAAGAGCTTTAGACATTAGATATTTGACAGGCAGAATGATGAATGTCACTCACGGCAATTGTCTAACTTAACATCAACATCAGAAAGTCCTATTACTTGCCACGACTGTACTGTCTGCCAAGCCCAATTGTAAAATGGAACAATAATATTTATAATAGGAGCAACTGTACACATTGTTTAATAGTTGGTATGTAGCAACCAGAACGAATCTTTAAAGGAAGCATTAGAATGAAGGATTAAAGGCAGTTAACACACATTATTGTAATTAATTAAGGTAGCAGTAATAATGTCAATGTGTAATTATGGGTGTTCCACAACACAATTGACCGTTCGCAAAAGCCACGCCCCCTAGTTATTGTTACTACGCCCGTCAAACAAATGGTCAAACACGACAAGCGCGACAGATTGCCATGACGGGAAGAGGTGTCAGTGTCCTTTTTTGGAGCAATACCTCAGCGATATCCTCCAGATCGAGGCACAAGGAAGGGGTTACAGTATGCAGTGGAGGGATATATTCAAAATATAAAAATACGCAATGAAGCAAGGTTATTTTCGTAAACGAAAACTGAAACTAAGACTAAAACTATTGGTCAAAAATCATTTTCGTAAACTGAAATAAAATAAAAAATTCATAATAAATGAAAAACTAAAACGAAACGAAACTAACAACAGTTACTGAAAAACTAACTGAAATAAAATAATAATTAGCAAAAATAAATAATCGTTTTCGTGATTAATAAACTCTTTACTTCAGCGGAAAAATCTGACCTGTGGCTGTTTAGGGAAATGCCTGATTTGACGCTTCATACTCGTGAAGTTGCTGAGGCGATTAACCGCTGTCCTGTGACGCGCTCAATGAAGGACCGTAACGTAGAACACATCGCTAGTCCTAAGCGGCTGTTCATAAAGGATTAATCTTTTGCGGTGGAATGGGAAATAACACGAGGTAATAAGACGCAAGTTGGACTTCTTTTAACTTGAGCGCAGCATTTTTAGAATGCCATTTCATTTTCGAGACGCGTGTGCAACACTAAAACAAGTTCGTCAAGCACAAAACAACTTATTGTTCTAGGCTAATGTATGTTTGAGATGTCATGTTTTCATGAAGGTTGAAAGGTTGAAAAGTGCTGTTATTATCTGTACAAAACATTTACTGCTAGTGCTAATACTAATATTATCCTTGTGGAGACATTTCCCTGCAATGTAGGCTATGAAATACCAGGACACGTCACACAACACACACACACACACACACACACACACACTCCCTCACTCTGGTCAAGAAATAACATTTTCTTGTATACTTTTAAGTTCCATTTGGTGCTTTGTTCAATCTCAAACCATTGTTTTGTTTTTATTATTAAGATGTCTGCACAAGAGTTAACTATCTGTGCAAACATTAAACTTAAATTAAACTTCTTTCTTTGGTCTACACTGGAAGTGTACTGCTTGCTCTGCTAAACTATAATTACTAAAACTAAAACTGAAACTAAATAAAATAAAAACTAAATAGAAATGTGTTTGCAAAATAAAAACTAAACTAAAACGAACAAAACCATTAATGAAACAAACTAAAACTAAACTGAAATTTTAAGCAAAATTGAAAACGATATTAAAACTAAACTAATTTAAAAAAGCAAAACTATAATAACCTTGCAATGAAGGAGACACGACTACTATCGAGGCGAATGCCTAATGCTCTCAAGCTAAATCTGAGAAAACCCATGACCTGTAGCTACCTCAAATGCAACCAGCACAGCCTTGAAGAAGATTTTATAAGCTGGGTCAGTGGCTAATATTTGGAAATATATAACTCGCGCTGCATATTTAGTAATTTTGCCTCAGATACAGGATTAACACGTTCGCTTTAACAAGGTTGTTCAGCAACCGCTTGCGTGTCATGCTGAATGCGATTTTCGTGTTTAAAAATAACTATACATAAGAGACGGAAAGATGCAGAAAACCATACATTATTTAAGTTTATTTCTATTCGTTACGATATTGATATATGAACTGATGTTGTCAAGTAAGGTTCATGCTTTCCCCGTTGCGAACGTGCACTCCTCTAAACTGTAGCTACGGGTGCTGCACTGCTAGTTGACTGCTGCTCATTTTCCCCCGAGAATATCATGTTAACAACAACCCTTTATAAAACGTAATTCCTTTGTGGATCCTCTTGATCTGCTTTCTCCATGTTTCTTTGACTAATCGCAGTGTATCAGTCTCACGCACGCTGCACGCGAGTTAACCATGTTCGACACATTTAACTGGGAGTGGGGCCGTCCACACTGTTTTATCCACTGTAGGCACCGCTCACGTTGTGTTTTCGGCTTTGGAAACGGAAAGAACACAACTCCTCCAGACAATCTCTCGGGGTACCTAGTGTCCGATTTACAAACGCCACGGGCGTTTGCCACAGGTCCGCGGGTTTCACCATCTTGCTTGGAGTCAATGTTTGACGGACCCGCTCACATATTAACGGTTGCTGTGATGTGTGATTGGACAATGGCCGTTTTGTGGGAGGGGCCTGCGAACGGTCAATTACAGTACATGTTGTTCATTTATATAACTATAATGTTACAAAACATATACACCGGAAAGAAAATTCAGTAATGAGATCACTTTATCTCCCCTGTTTCAAGTTCAAATACTTATGCTAAGAGTAAGTTTCTCCCAAGAAAAAGACCCCATTAATCTCTTGTCTCTTCTCAATTCAAAATCTATCAGATTTTGCAAGAAAGTAAATCAGAGATTTCAATATGAACTCAAATATTTATCATAGATCAATTTAACTAATGCAAGCCAAATGCATTTTATAGCTCTTTGTTTTGGTGACTCAAAACAAGTTTTTTTTTTTAAGTTTTGAATTATTACACTGATGGCTTATCTCATGGATATTAATTAGGCCAAACTTACATTCGGCAACATTCAGCCTAGTCAAGGTACTTATTAATATTAACTGAATTCATAATGTAGTAGGTGTGTTTTATGTTTGAAATATCAGATACTAAAACAAACAAACAAACAAACAAACAAAAAAGACTAAAATAGAAATGCAGTCCAACAAAAAATACAGAATTTCAACCAACCAATTTTGGTTCAGCAATGCTAGATTATGGTGTACTGTATTTCAACAACTGCCTCATTTGTGTCTATTCTTATTTCTCCCAAGTAATTTTAGGAGAAATGTCTGAGACAAAGCTAATGAAGCATATAACCGAGTACTCCAATAAAGATACAATTTAAAAAAGAACTGCAAAAATAATAGTTGTCTCCAAACTGGTTTCCCAAACATGTTATATTCACATTTTTTATATTGATTAATATTTTGAATTAGCTTTTACTTTTTATATTTTTCAGCTTGCATTTTAACGTTAAAGTTTTAATCATTTTGTTAAAGGTGCTCTGAGCGATGCTGGGTGACGTCACTTCTTGTTGACGTTCAAAGTATTGTCAAACAAAACAGAGGCTAGCTAGACCTTCCCTCCTCCTCATCCCGTCCCCTCCCCCTCTAGTTTTACTGATACTTGTTTCAAGGTGTAATGACGCCAAGTTAGATAAATGCTTTCATATAATGCAAAAAAAAAAGAGAAACATTACCAGAAAAACACGATAAAACGTTTCGCCACCTGAGGTTATAACTTTAGCTCCCATACCAGGACGCAATAATAGCAAGATAGCTTCAAATTTAGTCAAAGTTGTCAATAGGCTATGAATGAACATTCAATTTCATAATAAATAGTTGGTGAAAACAATCATTCACACAAACTGTCGCCCTACTGTGAGTTTGCTTGATTATTTACAATAGAGATCGATAGCTAGCTGCTAGAAACCTATATGTTGTATTCACCAAAGTTAGCGCTGACTGCATTGTTCTAGCGAATTATATCCTTGTGTTTGTTAGGCGAACATGAACGTCCATTTAGAAAAACCAAACTGGATTTACCCACCTGTCCAGCAAAAACAGAGCTAACGTTATCTGAATGTCGGATTGGAAGCCCGTCTGCCGGCGGTGTTCTCACCACCTTTCAAAGGCTTTTCCAATGTAAATTCGGTCATGCGTTCCTTCTCCTTTTTCCTTTTCTTTGTATTTTTGCAATCTGTTCATCAGAATGTCGTCTCTTTGGTCGTGTGTCGGCCATATCAAACTTAAAGAGTTAAAATTCTAACTTCCCTCTTCATGCTTCTCTCCTCCACACCCCCCTTGTACGCTCACTAACCCCACCCCAAAATCATTCTTGTCGGTTATTGGCTGGAACACTGTTTGTTTTGTTTCGTGGAGCGGGTCGCCCCAGTTTGTTTTTGTTGCTGTTTGTGGAGCCTGGGCTGTCTACAGAGACCGCGTTTTTTTTTTACAGTGTGTTCAGGGGACAGGCTAGCGGATAGTGAGGAGATGTTTGCTTTATGTGACAAAAAATGTTTTGGCCTAAAAAACACGTGACATCGCTTAGAGCACCTTTAATTTAATATTGTTTTTTTTTTCTAGTTTTTGTTTAATATTCCTATTTAATTCAGTTTTAGGAAAAATACTTCAACTTATCTTACTTCAGTTAGTTGACAAGGCACCTTTTCTAATACTTTAAGTTTAAAAAAAAATCATATAATATTTAGATTTTATTTTATTCAGCTTTATTTCAATTAACGGAAACCATTTTTATAGTTTTGGTTAACAATAACAACAGACATAAAGGTAGTCCCGCCCCAAAATCACGCAATTGGTTGAGCCAGGAATGGATATGTCCGATTGCTCCAATAAACAGAATAAGGAAAGGCAAACTCCAAATGACTTAATTGTTTCTGCACATTTCACTGGGACATTTGACTTCAACTTGAATTCTACTGAGCAACCTCTGAGCCATTAACTTTTCCTCTGGGCAGACACACACTCACAGGACATTCTCTGACGCATAATTTCAGCATCACCAGCACAGTCCTTTCACCCTGACACTGAACCTCAGGATGTGCCGTAACCTGTATGACTAATGATGCTGTATGTTAGCATATGGAGAGCGTGACTGCAGGTGAGTGAGTGTGAGCTGGACAAGGAGGAGGGAAGGAAGGAGACTGTTCGTATTTAATAAGACAGAGTGCCTCTCTTCATAAAGAGAATGACTGATGAATGACTGAATGGCTGCCATTCATTCCAACTTGGAAACCTCTGCAAGGACATCGCTATGGAAACTCTCCTTTCCTCTCTCTCCCCACTCCTGTACATCCATCATCCTCATCTTTTTATTCAAACGCCACTTCATCAATAAAATTTAATTTTGTAACTTTGGCCAGATAGCAGGGCTTTTCCAGCACACAATCCATCCATCCATCCATCCATGTGGAGACTAATAAGCGTTTAGCAGAAACTTTGCATATAGATGCAGATAGTTCTACTAAAACACCCTGACACACACACACCACTTTCTCTGATCAAAGGGGTCAAATGATGATTTTCCTTGATCTTTTGATATAATAGAGCTCAATGTACCATCTAGGCTAAACGTGCTCTAGCTTTCCTGCTCATCTCATTAGTATTCATAGGTATTCTTACGTAAGGTGTACTTCTAGCACACATGGGTGGATCTCAAGAAACCAGTCAAGAAACTGTCTGGTTCATATTTCACCCCAAAATAGTAGCCCGAGCACATGTGAAGTTTATTTAAATCTCTAATGTGAACCGATACAAAAACAAAACAAAGACTTCGCTTGACATATGCATAGGCAATAAAAATGAACTTAAAAAAAAAAAAGCTTGACCATAACCCATGAAACCCAGAACCAAACAGCAGTTACAACAAACAAAGCTAAGCTAGCCAAGAAACAACAGTAACGTGAAGGCTATTTATATACACAAAGACTAATGACTAACAAGGAACACCTGCGAATAATCAAACAATGAACCAATCACAAAACAGAACAGAGAAACACATGACCTAAAACAACTAATCAGAACAAGACACAAAGGCTTGTTCGACTTGAACCGGCGCTGTACAGGCCGATCGGTGAATGACATCAAAGTACCGCGAGAGCGATAAGAGAGCAGATGGCTCCGTATGCTTTTGAATCGCGGTTTGAACAAGCCTATACGACTAGGGAAACACAAGACATGATCACATGAGGGCAAGGAGTCACATGACAAGGAAGCAGGAAACATGACTTAATTTCAAAATAAAAGACATGAAAAAAAGAACATGAAATTAAACCAAAAACAGACGTGACAGATATGTACAAATAACTGAAATTTGTGAAATTTGACGTGTAATAATTTCAATGAATAACTTTATTGACACAATCTTTGAATCCTGCTTACATCTACCGGAATTCAAAGAATATTAAGTGACGAAGTTTACAAAAGACTGAAGAGAGAATCAAATGTGGTCATATTAAACTGATTGAAGCAACAAAAACAAACAACAACAATAACAACTGATTAACATAAGAAAAAACCATGACAAAACATTGATGACAAGGCCCCTTCAAAACTCAAATTGAACAAACTTAAGGATTATATAGGCTTCACCGCTTGAGCTGACAAATAAATTCTGCTAACCAAAAAGATTTAATTCTCCCTTCACGGTCTGGTAAAATTGAGTAATTCATGGTGTGATCTGTTGACATGTTTGCGGTGCAGTAAGGAACATTTTAATTGTGGGTTCCTGTGGACAGGTTTCTGACACATCGCGGCCCTAATGAGCTGTGAATATGATCAAATGGTCAGACGGCTCAGAAGCAGAGAGACGAGTCATTATAGCAGACACCCTCTGCTCGTAGTGTGCACTGCAAAACTCAGCTCAGTGGGAGTGGGTTTAAGATGTGCCATTGTGCTGTTACATTACCACATACTGTGCTTTGCAAAAGACCCTTCAGAACCCACTGGTTTCATTTGTTTACTTAATAAGCTATTTCAAAGCACTTTTTTCATTAACAGTAATGTGATTTTTTTTTGTTCTAAAAACATTTATAAATATTCTAATATAAATAAAAATAAAAATGTAAAAATCAAATTTTATTATTTTGTAGTGTCTTCTGGTGTTGAGAATTTTAAGAGCTCTATGGAAGCATGTTTCCGCCATGGAAAAAAAGGTAGTTGCAGATGTTCTCTCACAATTTAGACTTTTTTTCTCGCAAATTGCGAGTTTAAAGCTCGCAATTAAGACTTTCTGTCTCACAGTTGTGAGAAAAGTCAGAATTGTGAGTTGTAAACTCAGAATCGCAAGAAAAAAGTCAGAATTATGAGATATAAATTCACAATTGCGAGAAATAATTCTGAGAAATTGCGAGAAATAAAAAGTCAGAATTGTGAGGTATAAACTCTGAGAAAGAAAATTAAGAATTGTGAGGTATCCACTCTGAAAAAAAAAATTCAGAATAGTGAGATATAAACTCAGAATTGTGAGAAAAAAGTCAAAATAGTGAGATAATCTCGGAACTGCGAGAAAAAAAGTCAGATTTGCAAGTTATAAACTTAGAATTGGAGGGAAAAAAGTCAGAATTGTGAGATATATACTTGGAAATCTGAGAAATAAAGTCAGGATTGTAAAATAAAAAGTTGCAATTGCCTTCTTTATTTTTTATTCCATGGCGGAGACAAGCTTCCATTCTTCGCACTGTTGAGGTGTAATTTTGGCTTGTTCTTCCAAACAGCTTGGCTCCAGGTTGTTCGGGTTAATAGGATGAAGATTATGCAATCTGCAAATTTAGTGTCACAGACTCTCATTTGGACAGAGATCAGGCTTTGACTGGGACTTTGTAGAACATTCCCTTTCTTAAACCTTTCCAACTTTAATTTGGCTTTGTGTTTGGAATCAGTGTCTTGCCGAGAAAAAAAAGAAGCTTGTTCCAAACTTCTGGTTTTAGCAGAATGAAACTGTGTGATCTAATCTTCTCATTTTACAAGATGCCCCAGTCCCTGCTAATGAAAGGCGTCCCACAGCATGTGGCTTTAGAAGGCTGGTACGGTGTTCTTTGAGGTGTGGGTAAATCTGTAAATCTGTGCCATGTACAATTCTTTGCTCTTGCTCTCAGTTTATCATTTTATCAAAAGCTTTCCCCATATTGCAAATGGGTCACTAGAATGTTTTTTTAGCGAACTCCAGACATGCTGTCACATGGCCCCAGTTTACACATCTGTTGTACAATATCTTGTATTTGTATGGATTGTGCAGCATTGTTATGTACTCTTACGTAGTTTAGTGTTGCAATATGGACATGTGGGTGTGTTGTTGTTGTGGTGTGTGTTTCAGGTGTCCGTTGGATCAATCTGCTGTCAATCTTCATCATGACAATGACGTTTCGGTTCGCCTCCGCCAATCACATCTCACTACTGCAGTTAAAGACCGTGCAATAAAACAATCTGCAAAACCTGTTCAGAAAGGGACCATCACAGATTAACCACAGGTGCAGTCCGCCACATTAACTACAAACATGGTCCAGTAACGTTAGACAACCAGAAAGTGTCCAAATACAGTTCCACTTTATTTTGAACAGTATATTATTGTTTTTAGCGATGCACTGATAATAATATTCTGGCTGATGTCAATAAGACAGTAATTATTTTAATGTTATGATAATCAATGAATGGCCAATATTAAAAATGTATATGTGGTGTTTTTAATATGCTTTAAGACAAACCATGTGCAAATGCATAAATCATAAGTTCTCCCTAAAACTGCAGTGAACCAAAGACAATCTCAAAAACGTGGTTTGAAATCGCGGGTGTTTCTGATGCCACAAACTACCTTCTAACCAATCAGGTCAACCTGTGATCGTCAACCAGTGGATCTCTGAGCGGGTGTGAGTGAGTGGAGGCGGGGCTAATTTGCATATTCATAGAACCGCGTATATTAAATAATGCAAGGGTGCAGAGTAACATTCAAGCTATTTTAAGGCATGAAGACATTTTTTTTTCAAGGAAATGGTGATCAAAGATGAGTTTTAAGGGATACAATTATTGACTACAGAGGGATTTTAACAAAGATTAATAAACACTGTAACAAGCGTATTGCTCATTGCTAGTTAATGTTAAAGCATTAACTAAAAAGTTTAATAATAGTTATCTTTAAGTGAGTGTTATATTACATTACACGGCTCTGTGGAATACTTGATTCTGATTGGTCAACCGCGCCATCCAGCAGTTTGTTATTCCTCGATAACAACCAGTAAACTGAAAACCGATAACACAGGCTCATCCGGGTAACTGAAGTCAGGGTTACGGTTGCTAGGAACGTTTTTTCTTCATAGAAGTTGTTTGGTGAGTTTATAAAATATTAAAACTCAAATCAATCTTTTGTGTAGTTATTTTTATGCCATCCCTGGGTATCACAGACTCGCTCTCTTGTTTCATAAAAACGCAACTGCCACCATTTTGAAATGATTGCTTTGTGCACTGTAATGGATTATAAGTTAGCAAACGGGTAAGATAGCATTTGACAGTTAAATCAGTTTAATCTCAAATCAATACCTCTTATCCCCTTTATTATTCATGTGGCGAAATGCCTTATACAATTTATTACGACTATACCGTATAATGTAAATGCAAAAATATGGGAACCAAACATGCTCAATTAAATATCGGCTGGTACTAACATAAAGTGCATGACGAATAGTTTTTAAAAACTTTTGTGAATGTTTATTGTGTGATCATTATAATAAATCATTAGGTGTTTTTTTTTTTATGTATTAAAGAGAACATGGTTGTATATCATATAAAAGAGAATTAATGGTCATCTTTGACATTACAGACGCACAATAACAAACTCTACTATCGTCTATAATCACCACATACTCAAAATAGAAAATTCCAACCTGTGAAATTATGATAAATTGACAGTTAATCGCAATTAACCAAAATGACAGAGTGCAAAAGGCTCAACAGGGCACTGGAGAGTCAGCAGCCGTCTGTCTAATGTGGTCAGACAAAGCAAAGCAGAGGAGTGTAGAGTTATTGATCCGTGACAGGTCGAGAAACTGGAGAGAGTGATCAATTTGAACAAGGCAGAGTGAAAGAGGGAAAAGAAGGAGAGAACTAGAGAGTGAAAGAGAGGGGGGGGGGAAATAGAGCGATGAATAGTCGCAGAAAGACATCTGGGAGATTGTGTACACTCTGAAATAAACAAAGGCTTTTCCAACCATCAGAGCAATTCAAGCTTGGATGAAAGTCCGCCACAATAATATAATGTCTTATATTATCTTAATTATGGAGCGTTTCTTAGCAAAAAAATAATAGTACTATAATGGATATCGGCTGATAATGGAATTTTAATATTCTTTTAGCTAATTTGGGATATTTAATAGTTCTAGATTACCTTATAAAGTCATCATTAACGTGCACTTGAAGTTAATCTCTAAAAACACTAATAATTTAACATGAAGTATAATTAAAAATAAATAATAAAAATGTAATAATTTACGTTACAATGTTGTGATGCCTAAATTCACTTTATGCATTTAAAAGATTTATTTCAATGTTAGAATAAAATATATATATATTATATAACATGAGAAAAAAATAGCAGTCAGAATTTTACATATATAGTATGCATCCCTACTATATTTTAGTTAATTGCAATGAATTTTTTAATATACTAGTATCATGTACTTAAGTACACACTTTTAATCACTGACTTAACCCTACTAAATACATTTTTCCCAATAAAAAGTACTTTACTGTAAGACGCTGAGAAAGCATTCGAGACATTAAAAACTGCTTCTGTCCATTCAGTTTTCAATGAGCTGCAGTTTTTCTGCCATAATGCTTTTGTAGCATCACTTAAAATCCATAAACACACACACACACACACACACACTACAACTCAAACTCATCAGCACACATGCGGACAAAAACAATTACGCAATCAATTTACTCTAATTTAGCATAAAACTAATTTTTCAAGCTTAATGGTGAAATAGCTGAAGTCTGTAATTATCAGACATCATTCCATTAAACTGCAGCTATCCTAATTGGACTAACGCATCAGCTATTAGATTAAAACCTCTCTATAAAGCATTAAGCCCACAACACCTTGTGATGACGCTTTAGGCTGAGCCCTAGAGATAAAGAAGAACAGAAAGGCATGGAGAATACATGGACAGAGCGAGTGGAGGGAGACGGGAACCGTGCCGGCAGTGTGTTGTAGTTCTTTAGAGGTGATTGATGAAACGCAAGGTGATAGAGGCAGAACGCAGGGAAATGAAGCCTAACGTGCCCTCGCCAACTACACAGATTTGGCCAATAACAAACCCTGCATGTTTTGTTATGAATTGCCAATGAAATGTTATAAGCATTCAAATTAAATAACAACAATAATATCAAGCTATTCTCCATGATAAACTGTCCACAGTAAGCCCTCCTCCAAAATGCTGAGTCAGCCAATCAAATGTGTCGGAAGGCTTTGGGTATAGAGTGGGGTCTTAGCTCATTTGTTGCCTGGCAACCAGGTGCTTTCCAAGGAAGGGTTGATCCCAAAGAGAGTCCACAGATAGTGCTGTAATATAGCGCAAACCCCCTGCTTCCTCCTGATTAACTTCTTATGTCCACCCACCCGCACACACACACACACACAGATGTAGAGATACACCGATCTCACCTCACAGGAATCTGTCAGCACTCTCACTGGCATCACCAACAGAGATGAACCCTTGGAGGCTACACGCTACATGGGTTAGTGATTATGGGCTGGTCACTTGGGATCTCTCCAGCTTTTAGTCGAAAAACAGTTTTCACATGTTTTCGGTGTACATATCCACCTTTGCTACCATTACTTAAGGGATAGTTCACCAGAAAAAAAACACTGCCATTTTCTACTGTCATCATGCAGTTCCAAAAACCCCTATGTTTGTCCCTATCCTCTGAAATAAATGTTTTTATATGTCTATCATTGAATGGCTTGAATGGGTCTGATTTGTTCTAATCTCTCTTGATTTTTCAAAAGCATAAATAAAACAAAAATGATTGGAATACATTTTTAAAAGGAAATAACCATTTCAGTCTTTCTACTTCAACATTTCAAGTTTAATACAATGTATTACTTGCCACTTTGTAATTATTTGTGAAATTTACTAGCCATTTCTGAGGGAAAATTGTTTCAAAGTAAAACAGTTTATTTCATTGTTCATTGCAAATCTGTGGGATTTGTTTTGCACCATTATTGTCTGATTGCTTAGAAATGTAAAAGCACACTTTTCCTCAAAAAGCAGCACGAATGTGAGGTAAATATGAATTTTCCATTCCATACAATGTTTTTGTACTAGGGTTCCACGATGAGTCCTTGATCATGATTTCACTTTTTTATTACTTTAGTTAGTGTGTAATGTTGCGGTTTCAGCATAAACACCATCTGTAAAGTTACGACACTCAAAGTTCAATGCAAATAGAGATATATTCTTTTACAGAAATCGATTTTTAAGGACTACAACAAACAGCTGGTAGGGACTACAACGAGCTTCTTCCCGGGTTGGTGACATCACAAATCCTTAAGTTCAGTAGCCCCACCCACTGATTTGAGCATGACAAGTAGTAGTAGGTAAATAACAGACGTGACGCTAACACTGGATCGAGCAACTAAGCGATAAACATGCATTTGAAGAGTGTAAAATGCGGTGCAGTGCCAGGTTGTGGAAAAACACAGATGCATTGGATATGCAGAAAGCTTGAAATTAAAAAAACGATGCTGTGCCTTCTATATTGGATCCGACAGGAACGACAGAACACACTTGTGTGAGTAAAAAAGTTTTTACTGTCACTATTGCTTTGTTGCCGATCGGTTGATACGTATGGATTATGTGTACTGTACATTTCCTAAAAAAAAGTTTGTTGACCTTTTTACAGACTCAAAGACTATAGGCCACTGGGGAGCGGAATATATACCTCACGCTCAAGCGCACACATAAAGCTTGCAGCAAAGCACTGGCAAAAGTAGTCAAGTGAGACACTTCTCTGGCCGTAACCGGTTTAAACTAGTGTTTTTCCTTGATGCCTCGCCACAGCCAATCATGCTGCATGCTAATTGCATGCAATCACTGATGTTGATGAGGTTATCCCCATATGTATCAAAATTTGGTATTAAAAGACAAGACATTTTTTTTATCAATGGTATAGAGGCAATTCGTTTGGTCCCTAAAAAGTATCGAACTCGATACCCAGCCCTACTAACCAAGTATTTGAAAGTTGAGCAGCTCATACTGATTCAGAAGCCAATCAGCTGTTCCCTATAGAGACGATGTGATTGCCAGCAGATTGAGTTAAGGACCTATCAGGCTGTGCAAACTTGAGTTTAATGACATAATTTTGCATTTGTAAACAGAAAATATCCATTAATAATTTACCACGCTGAGGGTAGATTTGGGACCTGGCATATCGGCGGATTAATTGATCTCTTGTTGTGACCACAATCTCAGAAAGTGAATCAGGTAATGAATGCTTTAAGACTCTACTAACGACACATTGCCATTATACTGTAATATCCTGATAATTTTGCATGATTCATGTAAATAGTACACAAATAAATCAACTGAAAAAGTATTCCTTTTTTTTTAAGCATTACGAAGGGTGTCCAAGTGAGTTAAAGGTGCATATTACACACCAGCGTCACACAGTAGAAAGCCTTTTGTTACATATTAACAAGAGCTTGTTTTATGTCTTTATTTATTTAGGAGTGAGAGTGGCAGCATGCAGCTAATGTCGCCTAGGGCTTCATATTCAGCCTCACTGTCCGAGGCTCTCGCTGGGTCAGTGTTTGCGCTCGTGTGTGAGTGTGGCAAGGTACTGACACGATACTCAAACAGGGCATACCCATGGTGACGTTACCGTAGCAACATCCTCTTGCTGCTGACAAAAGAAGTTAAACCGTGTGTGTGTTGTGAAGTGCACGAGTACATCCTGCTTTTCCCTGTGATTTTGTCTGCATGTATTCAGCGATTTATATCTTAAAAAGTACAATGGCTGCAGCGACTGTCAGACTGTAAACATAAATACCGCAGAAACATACACACTCGTTAATAATAGCCCCCGTCTCCAGTCTGGGAGTGTTCGGGCTGGACTGATGCTAGCTGACAAGGGCGTTACATCACCGAACAACACAAATCTGCCTGTCAAGAGACACACTTTAGAAGACACACTTTTTTTTTTTCAATATAAACAAAAAAAAAGAAGATTCCAGACACTTGAATCTATTGGTGCATCATGTGCCATGTGATACACTGCATTCAATGCTCTATTCTCTTTTAAGACACTTTTATTAGTGTAGGTTTGACCTGAACAAGTTAAGTCAAATTAAAATATAAAAAGAGTTATGCGCAATAAACTGTGAAAAAGAACTTAATTCGGTGTACGCGCACAGAAAGCCAAGTGTAAATACACACACAATTATGTCAAATGCCCATATCAGTATAATGTATCCGTGCATTGGGTCAGCAGCCTACCGTAATAAACCTGCTGATTAACATTAGCGAGTCACTAACGTTAATCAAACAAAAGAGAAAATAACTTACTGCACGTGACTGAATAACTTTTTTTTAGCTTTAATAAGAATGCATTTATACTAAAATGATACAGTGAAGACTATGCAGTATTTTAATTTTTACATTAGTTTCTGTACTATTTCGAACTACATGTTAAATAAACCTGTTCCTGAAAAACTTAGTTTAATACATACTTTTGCTATATTGTATCTGTATTGTCCTGTTGTCTGTAATTTGTTTTATTCTTATTTTTAATTGTGATATATATCGTTATCGTGAATTATTATTTTTTTTTATCATATTGTAAAATAAGATTTTGGTCATATCACCCACCACTAATCATTAACAATAATTACAGAACATGTTCCATCTTACAACTTTTCATTCCCATGAAAAATTCCTATACAATAATAGAATCATCCAATAAACGCATTTTAATAAATGTCTCATCTATCTTTGCATTGACTCCTGAGAAATAACGGTTTCTGTCTGTAATTTCTCTCTTGTTTAATGAGAGCGGTCTGGTTTTATGTTATACATCAAATTTTATGCTAAATAAGAAATAAAATGACTAATTAAAACATCTATTATAGATATTCTATATGCGTTGTTGGTCGGTGGCTCTCTTTTGCTTTGCAGAGCCGAGTTTGAACAGAAATAAGCATATAAAGCTACCCTCTTAATTGCATTAATTATTTTAAAATGGTAGATCCTCAATATTCATTGCAGAAATGTATATTTTGTATATTTATATTAAATAATCCGAAAACCGTCCACAATTGCCTTGACACAGTCACAGACATTGTTTTTCACATTCTCGGTCAGTTTTTTTTTTTTGACTTCATCACTTCCTCTCCCTCTCGGTGTAAGGTGGATGAACTCTGCGCTTACTGTACATCAGTGACTCCCGTTGTCTTGGAAACCAGTATGGTTACCCTGACAGCAATGACAAGCATCTGTAACCCCAGAGATTCATTAGTGACAGTAGCCATGGAGATCACCAATCAGCTAAGTTTTTGCACCAGTGTCATTAAGAGTTTCCTTGGGGACGGGGTCTGTGTGTATATATTTAAATATATATGCATGTACACTTGAGATATAAATGCTGTCATATCTCTAGAACATAATGTCATCATCTGACATTCCCTCACTTTCTCAATGTCTCAATGTTATCCTCATGGTCATAGTCACACATATACACACAGGTATTGGCGAGCTCTGGCTTGTTATTTCACATATTCAGACTTCACTTGGGACTGTCCTTTAAATCAAAGAATAAAACACATATGCATATCCAGGTTTCAATGAACACATATAACCCCCACACATAGGATAAATAAATTAGAACCTGTCAAATCTAACACCTCAAGTTCACACTCTGATATGCAGGGCATCTAGAGATTAAGTACACGTACACATTCATGCATGTGTGTGTTTAAACCAACATCATACAGTAAATGTTTGCTTTATCAGTTTATGAATGTTTACTGTGATATTTATTGCGGGCTAAGAGACAGACATGTTAAACCGAGCTGAGGACGAAGTGAGGTAATCATGTCTTTTTTATTTTCTTCTTTAAGGATAGTGGTCTCCAACAATTAGTGGTGCTTGCTTTCTAAGACATGCATCACTATTACCGTACAATAGAGTGCAAGTAAAGTAAGAAAAAATCCCATTCATTTCCACCATTTTCACGGCCAAGGTCAGGATTTTCGTTAAAAAAAACATTCAATTTTGCTTTGTTTTTCACCAAACTCTATCGTATACCCCCAACACTGGGAATATACGACATGCGTTCAGTGCTTAATTTGTAAGTTAGTGGGGTAGGGAAAGATAACAGGACATATGTGCAACCTCAGTCTGGTTTTCATACAATTATTTTGATGCGCATTTTCAAAATGTGCATAAGAAATCTTGAATGTGAACTGTTTACCTCCCGGCAAATTGTAGCGATGACTTTAATATTATTAAGATATTAACACTTTAAAACAAGCAGACAAAACATGTTAAAAACATGTCTAATTTCTGGGAATGACAGCAACGTGTCTCAGTTATGCGTTGCTCCATCATTATGACTGCAGTGCGGGCCTGAGATACATTTTAAAAGTGTCAATAAATTAATAAGTTCAAGTTTGTATTCGACTGATTCGACTCTACAATCTGGCTTTGTAATTTTAGAACACCGAATTTCAGAATGATCAGAGCAACATTTACGATTTGATGCTTAGTCCGAAGATGATTCCAGTTACGAATGAAATATTCAGTCACATACTTTTTAATGCGCATCTTGTATTCCTAAATTCACTACGAGTTTATTCTGTAAATGTGTTTATGTGCATTTCTTTTTCTTGAATGAAAAATTATCCTCTTCAAGCGAGTGTATGAGTTTCATTTTGATGATTTTATTCGCATCTTGGCCTGTAAATCCTATGCAATAGGCCTAAATGCGCATATACGTAGTTTTTCATAAAACAACTAAAGATGTGTAGGGTGTGATACTGTTGTGATACCATGTTATTCTGAGATACTTTTTTAAAGAGCTTGATGCTGGTCGCAATTCACTGCCATTATATGGATGAGCGCAAGTGGGACATTTTTTAAAAATTCTCCTTTTGTGGTTCAAAAAAGAAAGAATCATATACAGCATTAGAACAACACCAAGGTGAGTAAATGATGACTTGAACTATCCCTTTAACAAAAACTTCTTCTTTTTTTTTTAAATACCTCAGGGAAAAATAAATGGGAAAATATTTCCGGAACCAAGAGGCAGCTGAAAAAGTGTTGCACACTCTATTGCTTGCACTTATTAAACTTCAGCATTGATTCTGCACCATTGTGCTATGGATGTTAAAGGAATAATTCTGACTTTCATTTACTCACCCTCATGTCATTTCAAGCCTGTATTACATTATTTGATCTTTTAAGTGAACTGTCACTTTAAAAAACAGCTGCTTGTTGAGTAAAGGTGAGTTATGACTGTTCTAAGCATCAGATTTTTCATTTGCCATTGTCTGGCATATAACAGCACAAATCTGTTATTTAGCACAGATCCGGGCTTTTTTTTGTAGTCTGAACAGATATTTTTTTGAATCCCATATTTACAAACTCCTTTCGAATCACATCTACATGTCGCTTGAAATCTGCTTGTAATCAGCATTTTGTGTAATGCGTTTCATCTGAACAGGTATATCATATTTCAAGAGGTGGAAATTTCACTCATATAGCAAGCAAACCAAGTATCATTCATATAGCAAATAGTGAAAGAGTGAAGCCAGCATTTTTAGACAAATGTGTAAAATACTTCACAAAATGAGATGCGACGAAATTTACAGTTTTACACATTGATAGCTCATCCATGCTGTTGTATGAGAAAGTCTCTAGGCATCGTGTCAAGGCTTTCGTTATTAATATAGTAAACAATATAGGTATTGACTTCACTGTCTAAACAAACAGATTAGATCTCATCCCTTTAAAAATGATAGTGTGGACAGTCAATCCTAAAAATTGGATTAGTGTGAACAAAAGCCATAGAGATCTGTTTGATATTGCCTCATAAATAATCACCTAGCAACCACCCAGAACAGCCTAGCAACCACATAGCATCATACTAATCCCAACAACAACTGCATAACAATAGCCTGACAACCATGACTTACATTCAGAATAGGGGTACATGCACGGTACATGTATTCGTATTGAACCGAAACGGTACGGGCGTCACGGTTCGGTGCACGAATTTACACGGCGAATACACGGTATAAAAATAAATAAAACTCGCGTGCAAATTAACCAATGTAATGCGGAACTACTGTTAGATACGCGGGTTCTTTAGGGACACATAATCTGTACCATCGGCTTAGCTCTGAACGCGCGTTCACTTCAAACGTTGGCTTTATACGCGCGTCCTATTCGCTTTCGACTAGCGTCGAACTAGACTATTCGCTCTATTCGCGTTTGGTGTGACCGCATAATGAACAGGCTGCGATGTCAAGATTGCAATGCTGGAGTGTGTGTGTGTGTGAGTGTGTGTGTGTGTGAGAGAGAGAGAGAGAGAGAGAGAGAGAGAGAGAGAGAGAGAGAGAGAGAGGGGGAGAGGCGCGGGCGCGATCGAACAGTGGAAAGAAACATAAAAAACATACTCCGTCATTTTGTTCAGATCATTAAACCTGCAAAGTGTTTACTTATATTTGTGTACACTCGCAATAAAACACAACATTGTGCTTTTGTCACACTGTAAACTCTTGTCAAACTGTATAACCTACAACGGTCACCCAACCAAGATCACAAACACACACTGTTTTAAAAGCAAAACATATTTATCCAACTCCATTTCAAAACAGTCTGTGGGTCCCATCTTTTGGACATTCATCATATTGCATTAGTTTTCATTTCTTGTCCACGGAGCACTAATCTTACACATTCTACATTGATTAAAAAAGAAAATCGAATGTGTTTTTAATGGTAGTATTATTTTATACAGAAATAAATTATTTATAATTCAGATGAGAATAATGTTACATTGTTAATTGATAATGTTAATTAAAATGAAGGAACACAAATATATTGATCTGAAATATAGCATAATAAATTTAAATTAATTCAGGTACAATTACCAAACATATCGCAAGGTCTTTTTGTCTTTTTATTAATTTAATTAATAAACTAATTATATAAAACTATTGTCAGTGCACTACAAATAAACTGGTTCTATGCCTTTATTAATACAACTTATTTAAAAAATACAATGCCTTCTGCATGTTTGTTTTGCTTTTCCCTCCATTGTACCGAAATCGTACCGAACCGCGATGTCTGAACCGATGTATGAACCGAACAGTGACTTCTGTGTACCGTTCCACCCCTAATTCAGAATATGTAAATATCTACTATCTGTGCATTCTCTTACAATATTTTCACACACATCCTCAGCACTGATGTTCCTTAAAAAAATAAAATAAAAAAAATCGACAGATGCTCCACAACCTAGGAAGTGCACAAAATCACACACAATCATCCTCTCATGTCTCATGGTTAACATCAAAGGGCATGAAAGGAGACAGAAATACTCCGTCAACGTACTCACTCTCTGGGAAGACCAGTGGTTATATAACACGGTCAAATTGCTTTGTTTCTCTGCTGCGAGTCCAATAATGTCACTAAAGGGACAGCGTGACAATGCTTCGGTAATTTCCATCGTAATCCTTGTGAGATACAGAGACTTAAATTATGAATATCTTTTTTGTGTGTCTCATAACTTTATGCACCAGAAAAGCTCCCTCGGTGTAATTTATGACGCAACATAGAGAATTATCTCGTAATTTTTGCTTCGCATGCAGGCCGCCTTCCCTCTTAGAACTTAAGAAAATCCAATATATGATAATTCTGATGATTTTTTCATTGCACAGAGGGGAGAAGCAAGTGAACAATATGGACAAACCACACTGCATGCAGCAATTATTCATCAGCAAGAAGCTGGCTCATGGCCATGGCGAACATCATCAACTGAGAGGGACAACACTGAATTAGTGAGACAGAAACAAAAGCAGTTCTCCACCCAGAAAAAGAGTGAGAGGGAGAGGTGTACTAACAGCACAGTAAGTCTAATTGCCAGTGTTTAATTATTGTACACTATAAAAACAAACAATAATCAACTAATCTGAAACTGAAAATGGCTTTTGTTGTTATAAGAAGGTGTAGTGATTATTTTTAATTTAATTCATAAATAATATATATATAAAAAAAATATGAACTTTGGAGTATCTTTTATTTTGTTATTTATTGTATACTCTATTTGCACCCATTTTTTACTATATATTGATTTGTGTAGAGCATATAATATTTACCTAATGTAGTGAATATTCTGGGGGTTTTCGAACTCAGAAACTAAAAATGACTTTTGTTGTAAAAAGGTGTAATAGTTTTTTTCTATTCTATATTATATTTTCATTTTCTATTTAATTAATAGATATTTGCAGCATTTTTATGATAATTTAATTAATGTGTGTATACTGTATTTTTGATAGACTCTATCTTTTATACTGACGATAAATATATAGTATATAATATTGAGTTCATGTATAGTCAATGTGATTATTTCCAGGACTTTTTTTTAGCTAATCTGAAACTGAAAATGACTTTTGTTGTAACCAGGGGTATTAATTATCTATGTTGTATTATTTGTATTATCTTACTCGTTTAATTTATAAATAAACTAAAAATGTATAAACTTTGCAGAATTTGAATGGTACTTTATTTGTTATTTATTGTATACCCTATTTGCACAATTTCTGACTATATTGATGATTAAGATATAAATATATAATTAATATGATTATTCACAGGGCTTTTTCTAGCTAATCTGAAACCAAAAATTACTTTTGTTGTAACAAGGGGTAGTAATTATTTTATCGTATTTTTTTTATTTCCAATTTGATTAATAAATACATTTAAAATGTATAAACATTGCAGTATTTTCTATTAATTTATTTGTTATTTATTGTATACTCTATTTGCACAAATTTTGACTATATATATATATATATATATATGGACGATTAATATATAGTTTATAATAATGAGTTAATATTGAATTTGATTATTCCCAGGGCATTTTTCTAACCAATCTAAAAACTGAAAATTACTTTTGTTGTAACGAGAGGCAGTGATTTTTTATTTTACTTTATTATTCGCATTATTTTATTAATTTAATTAGACTAATGTTTTTATTATACTTTGTGTTATTTATGGTATTCTCTATTTGCAGGGTATTTTTGACTAAATATTGATGATAAAGCTTTGCACACAGGTATTTTCATGATAAGTACCAATACTGCAAATATTTTGCCATGTCAATAAACCATCCTAAATGGAAAATAAGCAAGAGTGCACACAAAGAAAGGATATGGGCTGCACACAAGTGCAAGGCACCAGCTGCGGGGTCGAGTGCTCTGATGGAGCCAGAAGAACACCACCGGTGCAAGGGTCGGATATGGAAGCTGCACATTCTCCTTCACCTCTGCCATGCTGCCAGTGGACTCCCAAGATGCTTCGCCACTTCCAGTAAGGCCACCGGGCAGGTCCTCTGCCTCCTCGAGGCCTGGGCCTTCAGCCTGAGCTGCTGTGGTCAGGCTGGCTTGAGCCCGATCCGCCCACAGGGTTGGTTGTGTGTCCTCACCAGTGGTCATGATGATAGAAGAGTGGGCAGCAACGTGACCCTGCTGATGGGAACGTCACTCATATACCAGTCCTCCATCCTAAGAAAATTTACTTAAACACATTATGCCTTTCACTTTCTCTGCATATGAATAGGGTTGTTCTAAACCCACCTGACTTTGTGTTCCTCAGAAGGGATAGTCGTAGCTGATTGTGTAAAAACCCCAACATATTAAAAATGCCAGCGTAACGATCAACATATAGCAAGTTCCTTTAATCAAAAGGTAAGCCAGAGGAACATCAATCACGCTCTCTGTTCATTACCATTAAGGCCATCACTAGAGTAGAGCCAAAACTGACGTCTTTTCCCTGCAGTGGGATTTTTAGATGTCCAAGCTCAACGTGCTGCGCCAGCAACCCTATTGTTTTTCTCAGGACTATCATTATTACTTTCCGTGCCTTATAATGTAAGCAAACTTGTCAATTGTAGAACTTTGGAATGAAGGCCAAACACTGGGCGAGGAATAAAAATTGCACACATTTTACAGTTAGTTGCACTTTAGAGAAAAATGGCAAATATAAATAATTTTGCTTTAAAGTTGCTTTGTTATATTTCATGAAACATTTTTTAGAGGAAAAAAAAAGCCTTTTTAATGACAAATAATGAAATGGTCAGGGTGTCTATGAATAAGCAAACATGCTTAGATGTATTTATTAATTATTTTTTAAACATTATACAGTAGGAACTGTCAATAAAAACATATTTCTTTACTGAATAAAAAAAAACAAAGCAAAAAAAGTATTAAGACTTGATTTTAAAGAATTAAAGAACTGATTTTAGAGACCTAAATTATTTATTTCATTTCCTGTTTTCCATCAATCATAAAGTTTAACGAATGGTACATTGTAAAAATATGTAATTTTGAAAAGTAAAAATGATCCATTAAACTATGCGTTATCTAACCATAGCAAGACCATACATGTTATTTGACTGTAAATATTGTGAAAAGGCTACAATAAAAACCTTATAAGTTACATTACCATATAGGCTATATGGAAATTAAGACATGATTTTACTGTAAAATTTTTACAAGTAAATATTTTACAAGTTGAATGATAAAATATAAAAATCTACATTTACCAAGACAATGCGCCAATGGTAAATTATTACTAAAATAATATGCTTTTTACTGAAAAGTATGAATAACCGGGGGAATTCCCAGAATTCCATGCGAATCATGACATTTGTTTATATTTTATTTAGGCTCACTTTGCCTGTTTTTTCACAGTTATGCCCAGTTGCCTAATTGCAGTTTTTATGTTGCAGTTTATGTTATTATGTTATTTCATAATGTGTTACACTGGCGCTATTTTGAGTAACAATATGTGTTTATGTTATCATTGATCACATCAGTTGCAATATCCCAAGTCATTATGTGGCCTTCTATTGTAATTATCAGTACATTTTCCAGTAGAAAACAGATTTAAAAGCTCAATAGTTTGTTAAACTACCATTCAATGACATATGCAGATACTGTAAAATATACAATCACCAAAAATGCCATCCCGTAACATCGTCACTGCATTTTATGCGGTAAAGTTCTGGCAAACACAGCTGCCAGTTTTACAGTGCATTGAGCCAAACGTTTTTACAGTGTAGTTTCTTACCGTGTGTGAAATGACAGCACGTTCTGGCTCATGCTCTCAACTGCGGCTCCCAATCCCACATAAAATTAGTCCCATCACGTCCCTTCTTCATGAAAGGATCCGGAAAAACAAGAACGATGCATAAAACTCTCAGTTACATCAGGTTTAAGGAACTCCTTGTATGATAATACTCCTTGAGAAGCGCGAGGGTCAGTGCAGCGCGTCTTGGCACACTCGAGCCTGAAGTTTCTACTGGACGCGTGACGCGCTCTGTGTCGCGAGGAGAACTCCTGTGCCCGCGCTTCGCGCGCTTCTCTCTCTCTCTCTCTCTCTCTCTCTCTCTCTCTCTCTCTCTCTCTCTCTCTCTCTCTCTCTCTCTCTCTCTCTCTCTCTCTCTCAGTTCAGAACAAACGCGCGCGTCTTCCACAGCAGCGCAATTTATTTCTTCCGGTAGAAAGTGAGATGTAGAGGACAGGGATTCCCCCAGGAACAGATCCAGATTTAGGCGAAACATTTACAGCTTCTTTTACACAGTCCCTCGACGGCATACATTTATTTGCCTTAGAGATCAGATTTATGTTATTTTAGGGCACAGTTTCGTAAGTTTGCTGTATGTGTCTTTATCAAGTAGTAGGTGACTTGAGCGCTTATAAAATCGTCTTTGAAAATCAGTGTTTCTGCTGCTCTTATTAATGAGCTCATCCTTAATGACTTTTAGTCCACTCTCACCTCTAACCTTTCAACGATTGACCTTTTAATTACCATAAATTACATCTTCAGACAGTGATCATTTTCAGCCAGCAATCACATTATTCTTCACTTCTTATTTTTAATAGCCCATACTGTATAGGCTGTGGAATAATCTGTAATCTGCTCTCAAACTTTTCACTTTTTGTACGATATATTTTCATATAGCTCACAGTTCAGTGACAAGCTGGATCTTGTTTTGTAGCCTACTAATCTTTTTTCTTTCAGCTTTGAGCATCAAACCTCAAGTCTTGATTTCTATACTGTATTTGGCTATTGAAATAATACATTTTATGAAGAGAGAGAGAGATGGGGGAAGAAAAGTACAGTGGTTATTCTGACATCCTCCCTTTATAGGGACTTTTAGGAATATCTTCATTTGGAAAAATTATTCGAAATGTTTTTTTCACTGTAAAATGCAAAACATTTGGTATATGGTTCATTCTAATACATTTTACACAAAACCATCAGAAGCCATTTGTATGGTGGAGTAAACATGTTTGTGTGCGTATCTGATTCTTCGCCAGACATATGATATCAGCATTAGTTTTGTGACCCAGGTTAGGTTACCATAACAACCATTGCTATGACATCATCACAAAATGCATTCTGTGTTTTCCTGATTGTGTGCACAATTCGTGTCTGTTGTAAAATAATGCCATTCTGAATTGTGAAGGTGTAGTTTCATCCCCAATTAAACATCTAAATCAGCTAATCAAGGTCTTCAGGATTACTTGAACATTGTGTAGAAAATTACTTCAGGAAAGTGACCCCGCCGAATCAGAGGCCTGATCAAAATGACACACCCAGAAGCATTGTGGTGTAAAAGGGTTAATCACAAATGATACCCTGTAAGTGGATACTCCTCAAATGATTGTGGAAATGAAGTGCTCAGAATCAGACTAATGGTGCATGTAAGCGTCTATCAAACCAAGTGTGTGCTTTGTGCTCCGTCTGTTTGTGTGAGTTTGAGCTGCAGACAGGAGTGTTTATAGATTTAAACAGGTTACCTATGCATTCCACTGTGACTGCAGTACCGAAAAACTGCAACATGGGCAATACATCCTCACACACACACACACACACACACACACACACACACACACACACACACACACACACACACACACACACACACACACACACACACACACACACACACACACACACACACTCACCCTCACAGGCTCACACACAGATTTAGTTATATTTTGGCCATTTGTTTTGTCCCCAAAATATATAGTTAGAATTCAAACACATATACATGTCAATTTAAGAACTATAAACAGGCATCACAGCTTTCCTTACCAATGTGAAGCAAAGTTCACATGTAATTTAGTAATACTGAGAGCTTTGCACTTTGCAGTGTGGTTTTAGCATGAGGACTGATGGATTGAGGACAGAGAAAAAATCAATGTGATCACTCAGCGGACTAAATGAAGGGAAACAACACTATAGGTGACGTGATGTGTTTGATCCACTGCAGTGGTTCTTCCTCAAGTGAGTCACGAGTGCACACAGAGTTACAGTAAAAGGTCAACCGAGGTAAAGTGACAAGCAATGACTGATTAGAAAACAAGCGAATTCAGAAACATGGATAATATACTATAACAAGGTGGCACTTAATAAGTAAGCCCTATTACTAAATAGGGCTTAAAAATGAAACAATTCAAGTTAAAATCTCATTTTGATCATTTTCTTGAAAGTGTCAGTGAAATTATGTACGCAATATAAAAAAATGCACTAAAACATTTTTCAGCCTATTTTTGAGATTTACACATTTCAATTGTATTGTAAAATTCCATTAAATTGAATAAAAAAACGTGAAAATATTAATTTATGAATACGAATCACATAAACTCAATGGTCCATTACCTTGCTCCATTAAGATTTATACAAAATGTTTTATTAAAGGGATAGTTCACCCAAAAATCTAAATTCTGTCATTATTTACTCCCCCTCATGTCGCAGCAAACCCGAAAGACTTTCGTTCATCTTCGGAACACAAATGAAGATATTTTTGATGAAATCTGAGAGATTTCTTTCCCTCCATTGACAGCTACGCAACTGCAGTTTGATGCTTCAAAAAGTTAATAAAGAGATCGTAAAACTAATCCATATGAATTGAGCGGTTTAGTCCTATTTCTCTGAAGAGACACGGTTGCTTTACATGATGAACAGATTTAATTTAGGCTTTTATTCACATATAAACATTCATTAACGCACACATCAGTTGTGGTAAACAGAAGCTCAAGCATGTTTGCTTGAAGTGTGAGAACCAGTGAGGTTCATTCTCGAGTTACGCATCACGTTTGAGCTTCAGCAAGAGCCAATGAGGTTCATTCTCGAGTTACGCAATACGTTTGAGCTTCAGCAAGAACCAATGAGGTTTGTTCTCGCTCATCAAGAAGGTTCAGTTGAGCTTCTGTTTATGTACGCTGATCAATGTTTAAATGTGAATAAATAGCCTAGCTTAAATTAAATTAAAAGGCTTATTTCTTTTTGAGCGTGTTGTTGCAGAAGGGCAAACTATTTATACAGTATAAGCTATTTTATTTTAGATTTATTTATTCAACAAATAAATATGACTAAATATTTAGTTAGAATACGTGTGTGTATGTGAGATTTGTGATTTTGAATGAGAACCAATGTTTGGAAACTCGTAGTTTAAAATGTTTTAGAAAAATAATACACACACATATTCTTTATATAGACATCTATTGAAGATTCGGGGCTGTTGAATGATCGATTCTGATTGGTTGACGAACATTCTAAGGTGTGCAATTATTTTCAGGGAAACTGAAGGAAATGAAGTAGTTCCAGGTCTTGACCGGATCCCCATTACAGTTCCATATCACTTTGCCAAATGATTTTAGTTATTTCAAAGGTCCTTCCAGCTTCACGGCGTGGCCACATTACCACCTTAAGTGTGCATTCTTTTTCTAATAATTCAACAGTCCATTGACTATTATTCCTTACATATGTGATTTGGGCCTTAAAACGAATAGGAAACCAATTTGTACCCTATTTGTGCAAAGTGCCAGGTAATGATGAAACAGCTGGCAGTTACATACTTTACATAAATTTACATGATTAGTTTCCTTTTATAGGCGATTAATTCAGCAAACTAAAATACATTAAAACTAGAGGTCTACTGATGAATGGCTCTCTTTGTAGAAACATCTCACAGCTCATTATATTTTGACCTGGAGCTATAAGGCGCAAGAATGTCAGTTGCTCTCTGTACAACTGGAACATGCAGTGATTATGTTTGCTTAGATTTGGTAACTGAATACTGTTTAATCAACACTAAAACACATTCATTATTCTGAACTAAAGTATATAACAAGCTTAAATGATCTATGGGACATAAATGGTCAGTTGAATAAGGTGTGATCACCTGACCTTTATATCTGTTCAAATGCACACGAAATGGAGATGCAAATGGGCATTTTTAAATACAGCAAGTCACAGCAGTCATAATCACATGCAAAGTGCATATTCACTTAGTCTATGAATTAAAAAATATAAAATACACTTGTATTCAAAGCATCATCTTCCAAAAGGAAAGTAACTGCAGATGAGTTGCTTAGTAACCTTTGGCCTTGATAAGAGGAAATTGTAGTCACCACTAAGCAATCACAGGTACACATACTTTGAGGCCAGCAAATTCAAACAGCGGGCGATATTCCTTAGATGAATTAAGAGTTTGTTAACCTTCGTTTTATCAGCAAAAGATTAATGAGGATGGAGGAAGCTTGTGCCGTAGGTAGAGGAAGCTGATAAGAGAGTTTTATGGCAAACACACAGTGCCGAATCAGCGAATTTCATTGTTTTAACCGAGACAGCAAAGGGGAGATGGGCGAAAAAGATTTATCATACACTGACTCACTAATACACATGCAGAGATCTACCCTATAGTGTGCAGAACCATAAAGCTGCTTATATACTCACATCATTTCCCTACATTCAGGTAGCTGACAATATAGAATGACAAGTCAATCACTCTCAAGTCTGCTGACCCAGCATCTCATAAATGATATTTTATTAAAAGCACTTAACATCTGTTCACTGGATGATAATATACACCGCGGCTAAGGGTTTTTTATGATAACATCAAATGTCAGTCAGTGGTTCAGGCATGAGAGTTTGAAAGCATGGACAATGGAACCAAGAGGTTACTGAGAACTGTGTTTCTGAAAGAAATATGAAGTGCCATGTTTGTGTTAAGGACTTATGACAACATGAAAACTTAATATTGAAAATTATAATACTAATTAAAGTCTATGCCTGTGATTGTGCAATTACAAAATCAATTAATAAAATAAATGTAGTTCAACCCTGATTATAATGCAATCAAGAAAATCAGAAAGGTGGATGGGGACTTAATTACTATGCAATAAAATAACGTAAAACAACATAAACCGATATAACGTCAAAACGTCGTGTCGACAGTGACTGGAGAGTGTCTCTTTTAAGGGTTGCTGATGTTGTTCTCATCTCATTGCAGTACTGCCACCTAGAGGTCAACACTGTATTTCATTGCATTCTAATGCGGTATGATGTGTCAGTATGACAGGATTCACATGTAAGATTGTGACTTGTTTTTGACAGATGTGTCAAAAAGGGAAGTTCATGCCGAGTTTGGTGTCAAATTGAAGCTTCGGTCGTTTCTGGTACCTCACCCTCATCCTGTAGCAAACAATCACAGACCCACAGTCATTTAACATGTGTGACACAACAATACAGTTGCACAATACATAAGAACAATTATGCATTTTATACATATTTTCAAAAAACAATTGGTACATTTAAAATGAATAAACACACTATTTAACGCTATTATTATTTAATCTATATTCCAATAATTAGAAAATGCATATTCACTAACCTTCAGAAGTTTGCGGTCAGTGGTACTTGTTTTTTTTAATAGACATATTTAGTGTTATACAAGACTTCTATTTAAAATAAACGCTGTTCTTTTTAACTTTCTATTCAAAGAATCCAGAAAAAAAAATCCCAGTTTCCAGTCTATAGTCAGCATAACTATTTTCAACATTGATAATTATCAGAAATGTTTTTGAGCAGAAAATCAGCATATTGATTTCTGAAGGATCACGTGACACTGAATACTGAAGGAATGATGCTGAAAATTCAGCTGTGCATCACAGGAATAAATTACATTTTAAAATAAATTAAAATATAAAACAGTTTTCAAAAACATTTTTTGGGGGGATAAATGCAGCATTGGTGATCTTTAGAAAGATATTTCAAGAACAAAAAAAAACAAAAAAAAAAAAACATGCCAATCCCAAACGGTAGTTTAGATTCATATTTAGATATATGATCTAATCTAGACAGCATTAGAAACTGTTTTTCTAATGACTGAAACATATTTTAAGTTATAAAGTGTAAGCATTATATTCTATTGTATTATCTGATCTCATGCAGTTTGATGCCCTCATTGATAAAGACCAGCGGGATCAGCTAGAGGATTCCTAACATTCAGGTTATCGTGGGAATATCAGAGATAACGTGTGGTGGAGGTCGGGACTCGGGATCATGCCAGAGGAAGCGGGACACCAATGCTAAAGAAGCATTAAGAACCGGCCTGTGAGGGAAACCGAAATTCAAATTTGATGTAACTGCAAACAAAAGTCATAGCATGCCTTATTCTTCTGAAGTTATGCATTATGCTTTAATGTTCATCTACGTGTACGGTACATGAAATGTATAAATATGTAATGATAGAAAGCTACAAACACACGCAGATGACGACGCACCAGCAGCGGCTGCTCAACCGACTCTCTTTCCACATGAGAGCAGAGCGATGCACATGACTGATGGAAGTACACACTTAAAACACACACACACACACACCCTCACTCTCTCTCACACACACACACACACACACACACACGCACGCACGCACGCACGCACGCACGCACGCACACACACACACACACACACACACACACACACACACACACACACACACAAGAAACACCAGCTTCATACCAAGACACATCTTCACTTTCAGCATGCTAAATGATTCATCTTTAAAACATGATTCCGCAAGCTACTAATCAGTATGCAATTTCAGACACAGCGAAAGTGCGAATATGTCTACTTCCACACTATATAGTAGGTGAAAAACAGGGAGTGAGCTGAGTGTTATGTCCAAATTCATAGTATTTATAAAACAGTAGGCGAAAAGTACCCGGATGGCCTACTACTTCCAGTGAGATTCTGGAGTGCGCATTCAATGGTCACTTTACTATCCCATGGGAGAGGATTTGTTCATTCATACTACAACCATATATACTATATAAAATTTGCAGATGATTTTCAAAGCATGTAGTTTATCATTAATGTGATAATTCGGCATATGGATAATATTGCATATTGAGTTATACATAAAAACACAAACCAGCACATTCCCATCTCTGAAAGGTTATCCCATTTCACCTGGAATTTTATAGCTCTTTGTCTTTACAGCATCAGGCTGTATGAACTTTTTATGAAATGTATTGATTTGTTAGTGTGAGTGATGAACAGCGTCATGTTAATGTTTAAAGATGTCAAAGTATCTAGAGAGGTTGAATGTGGAATCTACGTATACATATCTACGGCGTATACTGCAGAAATACAGTAGAAAGAGTATTACTGTGTTAGAACGCTATTACACAGCTAGTCTACATGTATCACATATATTTCCACATACATGAGTAGTGCTGTTGGGTGACAGTTCTTCATCTTGGTGGTTAATATCAAGACAGAAGCTGTGCAGGAAAAGGCCAACGCATGTGAGGAAGGTGCAGACGGTGAACCAAACTTCACCAGGAAACACAGCACAAACAACCACAATGTCTGTGGAGAAATAAACAAAACTACTGCATATCACTTTAGCTTATCTTTCATTTAACATAAATAAGTGTATTTAACAATAAGCAGATAATGCTCTTCCAAGCCTATTTCAAAAGCTTCCCCCTTTCTTTACCTTTTTTGCTAGGAATCTGAGATTTTTCCCAGTTGGAACTTACATGATGGACTGACACAATGGCTTTGCCAGAAGGGACACACAAAGAGAAAAAAAGAAGAGTAAAACTTAATAAAATAATGCATCTAAAAAACGATTTAGCTTATATATGAAACAAATGGGACTGTTACAATTTGTTTATATGCAATAATTTATCTAACATTGATTTTGAGCAGGTTAAATTTTAGGAATCAAAGCTGACCAACCACTTATCTGAAAGTTTAGGGGCCCTCCTATAATGTATTATTGATTTTTTGGACACTTTTAGTGAGTATTTGAAATTTGGGGTAATTGTTTAGAACATTTGTTCATACTCGAGTAAGGGAAAATAGAAACAGGACAGAAAGAGGACATCACTTGTGCCCAGTGGAGGAGGAAGTTGACACACACATGCCAGAACCAGTGGAAATAAACAAACACACACAGGCTTACTCAGCTGCGCCTGTCAAACCCTGAGCTTAAGATGTGTTACTCATTACTTCTGACAGAAATAGCAAAGTTAAAGAAAAGGAGCGCATGCGGGACAGAGCAAAAGAGTCCGATGTTATGGAGTCCCAGATGTGCCTCCTAACATGAGGGAATCAGTTCATTCTTAACTAAAAATTAAATGATAACTTTAAATGATTCATTAAAAATATATACAAATGAATTAAACAAAGGAATTGAAAAAACAAAACAAAGGAATTAAACATTTAGAGCATTTAATCCATAACGGTAACTTTTTACCATTTCAAATAATCACATCACAGTATGGGATCAGTAATAACAGATATCTAGAATAACAACAAATCAAATCAGTAATAAGTAAAAAATTCCCTTAAGCAAATAAACCTGGAACTCCCACCAAGTGTTACAGAATTCAGGAGCCTAGGTACTCCAAAGCTACTATCGAAAATATATAGAGTCATTTCCAAAATAGATGATACAATCTCATTACCAATTGCAAAATGGGAGTCGGATTTATCACTGAATCCCACCAATCAGTTTTGGTCAGAAATAATATTAAACAACTTTAATATGACTGACAGCTTAAATCTACAATTCATACAATACAAAATCCTCCATAGAACTTATTACACAGGACAAAGGATGTTCAAGATGGGTTTTAATCAGTAATACAGCAGACGATTACATGCATGCCTTGTGGCTTTGTACACCAGTCCAAAGATTCTGGACTAATCAATATGGCTTAAGTGTAATATACCTACTTGCCCAAAACTATGTATATTTGGGGATTTAAAAGATATCAATATGGAGATCGACAAAGCACACATGGTCCTTACCACACTATCTGTTGCAAAGAAAACTATCCTTTTGAATTGGAAAACTAAAAATAATCTTAGTATTAACCAGTATAGAAATCCCCTGTTGGATCATATCAGTCTGGAGTACATGCTTGCTTTTAACAAACTTCGATTGGCTGACTTTGATTCTCCCTGGGCCCCGCTGATTAATTATATATCACTTAGTGGGAGGGAAGGGATATGTGTTCTGCCTTACTGGGGGATATGGGAATCTGCGGTACGATCAGCGCAAGCCCGTAACCAGTCTGTGTTCCGGCCCAGCAGTCTGCAGTCAGCACAATCCCGTTATCAGTCTGTGGACCAGCCCAGTGGTCTACAGTTAGCACAAGCCTGTTATCAGTCTATGTCTGGGCAATTCCGATTCCAGGTCATTTTTAAGCCAGAGCAGCATTGTGGGAAAGGAGGAAAAAGAAATGTTATGTGTATCAATTTGTATATGGTACTTTAACCCCCCATGCCCTTATAAGGATCTAGGATCTTACTAAAAAAAATATATATATATATATATATATATATACAAATAGGAAATTGATTAAATAATTCAATAATTCAATGAATTAATGTTTAATTACCTTAATTAAATACATTTTATATACAAATTGGTGTGATGTGTTTATGTAGTATTACTTAATTGCAATATTGCATCATATTACTGTGTCGTTTTTGAATTGTCCGAGACTCTGTATCTGATACATTTGCCTTGACTGGCAGTCATCTGATTTTTGGCAGAAGGATGTGTCTTAATTTATTAGATTGTTTTTTTATTAATTTATTTTCAATTTTCAATTTTGTGACTTTTTAAAATGAAATTAAATTCATATTTTTATGCGGCCCTCCTAGTCCTCTCTTATACCTGAATGAGGACAAGGGACAGCTGACACTGGAGCAAGAACAGAAAGCATTTTCTGATGCCTGCCGTGGTGTGACGTGCCTGAGGAAAACAACATTATAAAGTGCATTCACCACACTGATATTTAAAAATTCATCATATATTATACATTCATCCATATACACGTGTGAGCGTTAATGTGCGTCCACATTTACCTGTTTGATGAGCCTGATGACTGTGTTGTTGTCTTGTTGGTTAAACTGTACTGTGCAGGCCAGCCCAAAGATGGCGCTAGAGAGCTGAATTACGCTCAAAGAGTCTTATGTGTTCAAAGTTCCATCCGCTGCATCAGAAGTGGACCAACAACATGCGGGAACCAGAGGATCTAAAGCAATGCTGTCAATTAATAGATCAGAAACAATGGATAATGTACAGTTGATTAACATAATATAATACAAATATTTTGTAAATACATACATATAATAGATAAAAATGCATATAATACAATAATCCAGATACAAATGGCAAGTGATTCCCCTTACAAAGACTTGGCTTTATTAGTGAAACCAGGATTTGTGCCATTGTACAACAACTTATCCCATATAGTAAAACAACATGGCCTGCTAATAGATCACAAAAGGTCAACATGTTTAAAGGGGTCATGACAAGAGACACAAATTTGCCTAGTCAAAATTAGTCAAGATTTTAAGGTATGTCTACACAGATTAGGGGATTAGGGTGTTAAAATATTAATATGAGTAATGTCATGAGCAAATCCATTCTTGCCAGGTTGTCGAGATGAAGGGAAATGAGCAGAGGTGAGTTGTAGGATAGATGGTTAAACCTGATATCACGTTGTAGGAAGATTTCATTGTTGTTGATGTTTTAACTGCTCCCGAGGCAGCACACGACCTCTCCATACTCCAGCATGATACACACCATCTCACAATCAGCTACAAACGCAAACACACACAAACACAGTTTATAATGGTTGCTTTGTTGATGATGATATAAATAATTCTGAGCAGTATTGCCAGATCTCACTAAAAAAAAAACAAGCAATCAGCTCCGATAAAACAAGCCTAAAACAAGCAACTGCAGCTTATAGGTCTTCCTCTGGGAGGTGTTTATGAATCAACGATTGTTTCATTTAATTTATCTGATAAAGAGATATTTTACGCATTGCATATTTTATTTATATATTTATATACAAACTAGTGTAAACTTGCATCAGTAGTGGACCAACAAACACATGGGAAATGGATTGATTAATAAAAATAAAAAAAAAAAAAAAAAAAATTATATATATATATATATATATATATATATATATATATATATATATATATATATATATATATATATATATATATATATATATATAAATATATATTAGTGCTGTCAACATTAATGCGTTGATGTATGCGATTAATTTTCATCAAAATAAATACAAATAAATAAATAAATAAAGGATTGTTTTGTGTGTGTGTGTGTGTGTGTGTGTGTCTTACTCTGGGAAGTGCAGTCTGTAAATAAAGGCACCAGCAATGGAACATTATCAATGTTCTGCAGATGTGGCCTCACATTCACTATTCCTTTTGGAAGTTTGGCCTGGAATAACAAGAATCAGGTTATCTCTAATTATGTCAAAGTGTGTGTGTGTTCGTACAGCTTGTCTATCAGTTTGGAATCCTCCTGGTCCCAACAAACAAACAAAAAACAGCTTCTTAGAAGGTCTACATAATTCCTTTGTAGATATCTGAAGTGTTAACAATGTAAATGAGTGGCACCCAGTTTAAGCCCTCGTAAGACATGATCCATGGTTCTCTCTGACACTGTCTCTTAGCAGAATTTCCTCTCTGAAATCAATGAACAGTACTGTTTAAAATTCAACAATTGGTCATAGACTAGCCAGCATGCGTCTGTCTCTCACCTGCTTCCTCCATGGCTCCTCCACGTTATCTGGGCCGAGAGGGAAGCTCTCTGATTGGAGGGAGATGTGACAGTTCCATCCTGTCTCCAGTCCCATTTTCTCAGCAAACACCTACTCATGGAGTGATTCAAAATGTAAATAACATGAATAACATTTGTACAGTCAAACATCCGACATTGCTTGAATAATAAAAAAATGTTAAACAGCAGCTGAGGAGTAAGTAACATGATTCAGGACATGCATCCTTTGAAGCAGAGGAAAAACATTCCTATCCAACAATCATAACCTGACCTAAATTCAACAAAGAACCCATTTACTTTTTTAAACACAATCCTGGTATTATAGTGCATGTTTTGTCAATGTACAACCGCAGATAATTCCAAAGATAATATATTTTCATATTAGCACATTTAAAATCAGCATATTAGAATGATTTCTGAAGGATCATGTGACACTGAAGAATGAGTAAAATTCAGATTTGCCATCACAGGTATACATTACATTTTAAAATATATTAGCATAGAAAACAGTTACAGTATTTTAAATTGTAATAAGATTTCAGAATATTACTGTATTTTTGATCAAATAAACAACCTTGGTGAGACTCTTATGACCCAATCTTACTGACCCCAAACGTGTGAATGGTAGTGTATGTCATATTAAATTATTTCAATTTTAATTTAAATGTATTATATTTTATACAACTATAGAAACTTTCCTCTAATCCCTCTAAATGACTTCCCTTTTCATCTGATCTGTTCAGGCTATTGGTTAGCATTAACCGGGGGACAAAATGCCTCAGGCTATTACTATTGTGTGTTGGAGTGTTTGTGTCTGCTGACCTTACTTCCAACTTCCTCTTTAACGTAAAAATAGACAAAACGAATGCAAGCACTGTCCAGCCACAAGATAAGTCTAACCACATCAGGACAGGAGCTTGATACTGTGACGACACCAGTCCAAGAAAGATCTGGTCCCTGAGGGGTGTGATATAGATGTCATCTACACACACACACACACACACACACACACAGTTTACCTCCAGATATTTTTTTTCAATCAAATACATGATCATAATTCTTTACACAATTGTAACCAGACAATATCATCATGTACCTGTAGTGTCAGTATTGTGGTTCAAAGGCAGACAAACACACACACAAATATATATACAGTATATACAGTAGATATATATATATACATGAGTAAATTCTCTATAAAAAGAAGTCAAAATATAACAAAGCCCTTACAGTTCCATCTGTGGGCAATACAACAAATTTCATCTTCATGCAAATAAGCAGTGATGCAATGCGACTAGAAGTGGACCGCCTTCAAATAGGAATGCCTGCTAGCACCAACTTGGCGACCTCAACGGATTTAATCGCTATCAGTGTCAAATTACCTTTAGAAGTTCAAGATTTGGGCATGTGATCTGAAAGCTGATGATAGAAAGTCCTCAAAGTGTTTTAATAATGGAGACATTCGTGATATTCCCTATAACACCTTTTTGTCCTTGAGAAAACCATTTAATGGTAGGGTAGGCAATTTTCAAGGAGGTGAGCTAGCTTTAAAAGCATAAGATCCCACCCTCCCTTCAGAGCGTCTCCAAAGCCACGCCTCCTCCAAAACACATGAACGCGTACAGCAGGGAGCAAACAAAAGCGTCAAGAGGGACGGTGTTAAACTACAGCATGTCTCAAAGCACATAACATTACAATAATAATGAACTTAAACAACTTAAAGAACTCTGACCTGAACCACCTGACTGCTGCAGATTCATTTCAGCGTTGATAGTGTTGACATAGAAACGCATACATTCAAGTCACGAACCACTCCGAGTATAAAGTCACGGGTTTCCATCTCTTCCAAATTACAGTAGTTATGGCGTAAACGCAACATAAGCTCTTTGTTTTGGATCTGGAGAAACTGTAAAAGGAGGCTGCTGTATCGTTTGCGGTGCTCAGTGACTGACATCTGTCTAACTCTGCATTGCATGAAACACACTGATGACGTGTGATGTCTGCGTGAGCAGGTGCACGGTGACGGATGTATGGAAATACATAAGTTGAGGCGATTGGACGAACATTTTACAGTCCTACGCCTTCCACAGACGATATATATATATATAAATACCTTTATACCACTTAACTTAGTGATTGCTATCAGGATGTGAAGAGACTTTCAACCAGCATAACAAAAAAAAATTCTGGAACAAATCGCCTACCCTGCCTTTAAGCCAACAGTAGATACTCTAGTGTGCCAGCAGTAAATGTAATAGAGTTGGGGTACTTGGACTCAATTGTGAATGAACTCAGACTCACAGCAGGTCACTGCATTGCGTCTAGTGCTGTAACACTCACACATACAGAGTTCACAGCATGAATCTACAGTAGATGGAAGACCTGTCAGAGTCGGTGAGGTGTTAAATATCCTCACCATCCCAGAATTCAATGCATGCACCCAAAATTACATCAGCTGAGCCTTATGAGAACAATTGAAGATCTCTTTAGGACAAAAATAACATTGTTTTCATTTGTAAAATACACAGTTTGTGATATTATGAAACGGTTAATCTCAAGCATATTTACTTCAGTTCAGTTCAATTCACATTTATTTCAAGTTCAAGTTCAAGTCATTTTATTTGTACCTTGAGGTAGATTTGGTTTGCAGTAGAGTCCTCATACACACATATGGAAAACAAAGGGGCACATATCACACATCATTCAACTTAAGACAGTAAAAATTAGTAAATGGCAAAATTTTAGTTAAAATAAAAAATAAAAAACAATAAAAAAGAATTCTTACCAGTCCAGAATAAATTAATACATACATAAAAGCAACACCTGTGTAAAGTATAGCTACGACTTATGTGTAATGTGTAATGGCTGCAGGGACAAAAATGTTTTTGTGTCTTTTTGTTCTACACCTAGGGATTATAAACCTACGCCCAGAGGGTAGAAGTTGAAACTATGTGTGCAATGGATGGGAACTGTCGTTTAAGATTAAACCAGTTATGGGCTGTAACTGTTTTGTGTACAAGTTCTCCACTCTCCACATTGAGCTGTGGCTCTCCAATCAGCCTGCTAGACCACTTTACTATTTGGTTGAATGAGTTTTTATTTTTCAAAGAGAGGTTCCCAAACCAGGCTTCTCGCGCAAATGATAAAACTGATTCAATAAAAGCGTGGTAAAAGAGGGTCATGATGGATTTGTCAATGTGAAAGCGACTTTCCCTCAAACAGAACAGGCGCTGATGCCCTTTTTTACACACTTCACAGTTAGTTTCAAATGTGAGTTTTAAATCTATTTTTGTCCCCAGGTATTTATGGACACATTGAACAGTTTGATTTCCAAAGTTTGACCTTTGATTGGTGTAATTTCTTGTGTTTGGATTATTTTTCTAAAATCAATGATCATGTCCTTTGTTTTGGCTACATTTATTTGAAGGTGAGATGCCTCCCACCATTCTACAAAGTCATTGATGACTGGACCATGACCTGTTTCACTGTCTTGGAGCAAGCTAACAATTACTGAGTCATCTGCGTATTTAATCATGGTCCTGTTTTCCCACCTGCTCTGGCACATATCTGTGTAAAGAAAAGGTGAGAGTACGCATCCTTGTGGGGAACCGGTTGATCAACAGACTTTGTCAGAAAGACTGCCATTCACTCTCACTCTTTGGGTCCTGTTTGTTAAAAAGTTAAGGATCCAGTCTACCAGATTATTGCTCGGGTCAAACTGTTCTAGCAGCCTTGTGGTTAAAATATGGGGTTGGATTGTATTAAAAGCAGAGAAAAAGTCAACAAATAAAAAGTCTGGCATGGGAGCCACTGTTATCCAAATACTTCAAAAGTAAATGAAATAAAGTGACTGCGGCATCTTCCACCCCCCTACGGGGTCTATAAGCAAACTGCAGAGGTCAAGTGAATTTTAAGTGTTTTCCTTAATATTTCAGACCTCGCCATTTTTTCAAATACTTTCATTACAATTGATGTGAGTGCCACTGGTCTAAAATCATTGTAGGACTTGGGAACAGGGACAACCACAGCATCCTTCCAGACCTCAGGTACTAATTGTGCCTCTTAAAGATTTGTTAAAAATGTAATGGAAAGGAGTACTCAATTGCTTTGCACAGGTTTTGAGTATGCGCCCACAGATGTTAACTGGACCACGGCTTTTGTTAACTCTTATAGAGAGGAAGGCTTTGTGCACTTCTTTTCGTCTTATATTAAAGTGTTGAACGTCTATGAGCTGGTTACTCAAGTTGTAGATCTCATTGCTAAAATCAAAAGTATTAAAACGATTGTAAAATTGGTTAAGAGCACTGGCCAGCTCGGTGTCTGAGCTGAAACCATGCAGGGTGACTGGGCTGCTGCTCTTTAGATTCTGGAGGCCTGCTATGGTTTTCATACTGTCCCAGGCTGATGCAGGGTTATTTGTAGCCATCTTGTTGTCCAGTTTATATTTATAGTCTCGTTTCGCTTTGAGAATTCCTATTGCTTATTTGTAAAGCGCTTTTCACAATACACATCGTTTCAAAGCAGCTTTACAGAAAGCGCATGTTTCTACATTACAATTGAGTGTAATTTGTTATCAGAGGTGACTGTGCCCAAGTAATCTCCATATTTCAGAAAAGTACAGTTCAAGAAATTACAAATCATGCAGTTAGTTAGCTCATCATGTAATAATTTTAGGCAGAAACAATGAGCGCATTAAAGCAATTATTACAAGAGCCTTAAGAGCTATGTTTGGAATAACATACTACTCATGCTATTTTAGGACTACTGTGCAGTGTACAGATTTTCTGTATAATGCTGCATAGAATAAAATGTCTCATAATGCAAAGTACTCAACTTTACACTGTGCAGTGTGAAGAATGAACTGAAATGTAATAACAGATGCAATTTTTAACATCTGCTTCTTGATTATTTGATCTTTTATTTTGCTTGTTTTTACACAAAATCTAATTAAAAATGCAAAAATAACTTTTTATTTCCTATATGATAGGCTACATCAATTATGTTATTGTTAAGTAAAACTAAAACTATTAAAAATTGCTTTCATTAATGGAAATAAAGTTTGAATGAAATAAAAATACAAGATGGAAAACTTGTACTTAAAACGAAAATTTAAATAAATAATTGAAGTTTAATTACTAAAATTACTAAAACTGCAATACAATTAAATTAAAGCTAAATAAAAATAAAAGCGAATAAAAATGACAAAAGCACAACAAAATTATTCAAACTTAAACTTAAAAATGAAAACTTTTGGCGCTAAAAAACTACTGTCAGGATTTCCTAAAGACAGCAGTGAAAAATTAGCGCTGAAAAGGAGTGGGCAGGGTTATTTTTCAGGCACACATTTTATCATTTTATGGGAGGAGAGTATTTAAATAAATCACACAAGGTGATTTACTGAAGTTTGCGCTCGTCAGTCTACTGTTATTTGCACCATTATTTACCGCCCAAAAAAGCATGTCCTAAACCAGACGCTTAACTGGTAGATTGCGTTGGTCATTATAGAAATGATCCGGCTGTTCTTTAATTTGCGCGTCGTCAGTAGATCACCCGTAGAACTTTACACTCCCATCGGCGCTGTTTAAATTGCACTCTCACGCTATTTGCCCTGTTTAGTAAATCTGCCCCTATATATAAAGATAAAAGTGAATTCAAAATATTAACAAAACACATAATAGTATAAAAAACACACTAAAATAACACTGTCCAACATAGCATTTTCATGTGTCTTGTATCACTCATGGTCTCTTTTCCCATAATGATTTATGATTTTATGAGAAACAATTTCAATAAATACTAAAAAAAATTATAAATATTTCATGACCTTTTATTTATTTGGTAATCAGCCATGCAAAGAGTGGGATAATAATCTACAAATTATTATCATAAAATAAACCCCTTCCTTACATAGTGCATTTTTTTCACATATTTCTGTATACAGTGCACAGTAGGCAGTAGGCATAAACATAGTAACTGCTAACTATTGGCGGTGCGTGTTGTAATGTCACAGGTCATGCACGTCCAAGGATGTTCATGCATGTATGCATGCGTGTATGCTCACCGGTTTGTGAGATGTGAGAAAGGAAGCCCTCTCATTGACACAGAAGGTGGAGCAGTGGTCCCTGGGTGTCCCGGGCAGGAGATGGAGGGCAGAGTGTAGGCTGCCACACTCATTCTCTGTTCCAAAGGATCTTTTGTGGAGGTGGAGAAGCCTGTAGATATGAACACATGCAGTGTTAGGAATACAATTGCAGTTTTTATGGAAATTTGTTTGATGGAATTTGAAAAATATGAAAGATTTCAAGACACTGATGAATCAGTAACCGTAATATTATGATGATATTTTTAGAATAACCGTACAATAAATACCATGGTAATTAATTATGGTATTTAGACTACCGTTCAAAAGCTTAGGGTGGGAATATTTTTTTTAATGTTTTTGTAATAAGGCTCACCAAGGCTGCATTTATTTGATTTTAAAAATACAGTAAAACAGTAAATTGTGAAATGTTATTACAGTAAAACATAAATATTTTTTATTTTAATATATTTTCAAATGTAATGTATTCCTGCGATGCAAAGCTGAATTTCTTCAGCCAATAACTTCAGTCTTCGGTGTCACATGATCCTTCAGAAATCTGATTTGCTAAGAAACATTTCTTACAGTCAATGTTGTGCTGCGTAATATTTTTCTGAACCATGATACATTTTTTTTCAGAATTCTTTGAAGAATAGAGCTCAAACAGCCCATTCTCATCCCTAGGCGTCATGAAACTGACGCCTTGGGAATCATTTTGACCGACGCTTTAGGCACCCTTCAGCGTCAGTTACATGACGCAATCCTAGGGCGTCATCTTATTGACGCTTTACCAGGCGGACTGGCTGACAAGGGGGTCACGTGCGCACCAGCGCAGCATGGGTCAGGTGCAGGGACGTGCACAGACATTTTGAGGGGCAGGGGCTCAAGTGAAAAAAAGGTGTGGGGGCTCAAGTGAAAAAATATTCTCATAAATATATATATTTTTTTTTTACTTTTTTTAAACAAAAAAGTATATATATTAACACAACTCTGACTTTTTAAAAAACTTATTAAAAAGTTAATTAATTTTATCTTCCTCAAACTCACGCAATTGTTTTATTTTCAAAATATGTCTACAAATAATCAGTTCACACAGAAACCATGGTCTCCTTAGTATTCATAGGTTTATAGAGCAGCAAAGGAAACCATGCCACAATGTGCATGTTTTCTATGCTACTAGTTTCAATCAAGTATATATTTGATACACCTGATGGTGACATGGACTTAGTTTCACATTTGAGGGATGACTGTATCATCATTATCAGATAAAACCTTCAAAATCCACATTTAGATGGAGTTTGTTTTAAACCTACTATCCTCCATCTGTTTGCATCTTCTAAATTCACCAATTTAGATTTCTACATTTCAGGGGGAAAGACTCTTGATGTATGTAAGTCATTAACTTTAATAATAAGAATTTTAGGTCATAAAAAGTCATAAAAAGGCCATAAATTGCATTTAGCCACGTCTTAAGTTGATATGTTCATTCATTCATTATCGCGATATAATTTTTCTTGATAAAACGATATCAAGTTCGAGTCAATACTCGATATCAATATCGAGTTTGATAAATGTTCGATAATGTTTATGTGGCAAAAGCGGAACGAAACTCATTTGAACCGCACGCGCTTCACGGACTGTTTATCCGCTCGGCTCAAAGTCCAAACGAAACGGCAGCGCAGCGCGAGCTCACTAGAGCAGACGCGTTTACTCTGATCGGCGCTTCAGAGAGGGAGCGCTTCAGAACTCCTGACCTGATATTTAGATACACTATTCAATAAATATATTTGTTTGACAGGGAAGCTGTGCGCAAACAGGAATATATATTATTTTTCAAAAATTAAAAAACAGCACCCCAGAAAAAAGGGCTTTCTCTCCAGGAATAAAAAGGGCAGGTGCTCAAGCCCCTTTTGATGTCTATGTGTGCACGTGCCTGGTCAGGTGGTCAGAGAGGCGTAACATGCGGGTGGCAACTTCAGGGTCGCAGAGGACTAATTGCACAGCCAATCCCAAAGGCCGAAGTTAGGGGGCGTGGAGTTTCCAGCACATGTCATCAAACTGCACCCATGTGTCATCACTCTGAGACTGACCCACTGACAAACTCAACATCTCTAGACTGCAGAGTGAACAAATCTTGAGAATAAAGACATCAGTTGAGACCTAGTGAGTCACAAGTAAAGACTCATTTTGATCAAAACTGTTTTTTTTTTTTACCCGAATGGGTTACTTCCTTCAAGCCAATCTCTTCCATATCTTTTTCTTTCTTTGCCTCTTTTTGCCTCATTCTGTCTGTCTCTTGTGACGAGGTGGGCTTGCTAAAGAACAGAATCTTTTCAGGGTTTGGATTAGGCCACGAGAGAATGTCCTGCTTATCAGCACAACACGGGACCTGCAATACACACATACAATCACATGCACAATTTGTAAGGACATGAAAATTAAGATAACTGTAAGTGCTACTCCAAAACCCAAACACCACATTTACAATAAAGTACCACGTAATACTATGGTATTCTTTAATGTACCCTACAAATACCATATAAATAAAGAAATTATGGTATCATGGACAATACCGCTAAACCAATTTTTTGTAATTATTAAATTGTGTAATTAAAAATGAAACACTAAAAATGAAAATCAATAGTTTTAAATGCTAAAAGTGAATTTGGCCATCATAATATTATAATAAAGCATGAAGAATGGGTTATCATTTTGAAATTTGCTTACATTTAATTTAATTACAGCAAAGGTCATTTAAATGTAAAAAATACTGGAAATAAGCATGCATGAGCACCAATATCGTCCAATATGATTAATTAAAAACGCTCTACTATTGGCCAATAATTATTATGATCCCGATATATTGTGCAACCCTACACTCTAGGAAAAGTCAATAAAAAATAGGGCCTAATGTACTCTGGTAATGTTAATATGATGGAATTTTTTTAGGGTCAAAGGAAATGTCAGTAATCTTAATGAATAATGTGCCATTAATTACCACAATCTTTTCCATTTTTCTATGGATTTACCACATTTCAATAGCGTTATCATCTTGATTTAATTTAAGACATTATTAGACCCATTTATAAACCATTTCAGGACCATCAAAAACCAACAAGGATGTTTTTGTCATATTTATGAATACATTTAAGTATAGAGTACACTAAGATCACATGGGATTTGTTCACAGATATGCTGATACTGTGACCAAGTGCATTCTGGTACACACTCAAAGCTCTCATTTCAGTATTGCATTACTTTGAGAGAGATAGAATAGCATTCACTGGCCCAACGTCACCTCACGTGAGAGATGCTATCATTGTAGAGCAAAAACACTAGGCAATATACACAGCCCGGCACATATAAACTCCTATTTCTTCAGCATTTCCTCCATAGCATCGCTGCTCACATTTAACTCCCTCCTCCAACCCCACCTCCACCCAACGAACCTTTAATCATTCTGGTTTTGTTTTTTTGGTTGTTTTTCCTGTATATATTGCAAGCTTTATCATGTATTTGTATTTTTACAACTCATAATTGAGTATTTCAATATGCATGCAGCATGGACAGGCGTAGGAGTTTTTGCCCAGAACTGAACCATACCGCCAACACTAACTGTATGCTATAATTGCAATACATTTATATAATTGGCAAAGTGGTCCTGACTGAACTTACATGCAAGTCTTTTTTGCTTGGTTGCACTACAGTTCCAGATCCCAGACTGTGCAGCAAACTAGCGGTGTGGCAGAGGGACGGTGTTTGACCCCAGAACACTGAGTAACATTTCTTGAGGGTCAACTACCACATTTCCTATTCAATGAAATGTGAAAATCAGTTTCACATTTCAAATCATTACCAACAATATATTCATTCGCATGGTTACAGTTGTGAGCAATAAAAATACAGCCAGCTATTGTGTGGTTTCCTCTTTATTGAACATACCCACCAGTCCGCTGGCTGCGAGCCCATCTGTATATGAGCACGGCCTCTCCGTACAAGCACACCAGAACACAAAGCAGGGGGAAAGTCAGGGGCAACAGAGGTAAAACACCATTAACCTGCAACACAACATTTGGTAAGCCTGTTATAATTAATTATATATCATATATAATTGTTATATACGTCACTCGTCAGTGCGTGTCTCGTCATATCCGTAAATAAAAAAGTTGTTCCGGCTACTTTGCTGCATGTATGGTGTGGTAATTACATAGGTTAGTTGTCACAACGAGCGAGAAAGGTTGACATGGAGCAACTACATCTCAAACCTTTGGGGAATCAAGCCCTGAACAGAAGAGAGTGCTGGCAAAAGATATCTGAATTGTTGTAAAAGTGACGCGAAGATGGTGTTTTATTACTCAACAGGTGAGTAAGGTGTTTAACTGAACAGATAGAGTTCATTGTAAAGAGTTCATTGTAAAGCATTATCTGTTGTGAAGGGTCATTTCATTATGGTTGTTGTAGCGTTGTGCTGGAATTTATTTTCAAGGAAGAACCTTAATGGGCAAAGCTACAGTAACGTCTTCAGGTAGTCAGCTTGAGATCGTTTCCATCTAAACTGGTTATATCTCTTAAGCCTAAAATGTTAAGAGCAGAAGGATAATCTATCTCTCTTTTTTAGTTATGAGAAAAATACACATTCATCCGCAGTCACGCAGAGCTGAAGCGCAGCCATAATAATGTTCTTTTGCGAAATGCATGCAGTTTTGTTTTTTAACTGCTAAAGTGCCAAAAGTTACATAGTGTACCTTTAAATATAAAACATTGTGGCTGTTTTGCTCTACTACATCACATGTTCTCACAAAATATGATGAGCATTTTGTAACAAACACTCCTTATGGTCGATACTGATGTGGACTATAATATTTCAGACATTACAAGTATTTTCATTTTGTGTGTTTCAGAGTATGTTAGTGTATAGATGTGTTTAAGCTTGTTTTTTGGAAATCCTAGGTAGCTGCAGGAGTGTGACAGGCCATGGTCCCACACCAGGAACGCCAAACAAAATACGCAACAGATTCAGAGCCAGGAGCAGCACCTTGAGAATAAAGGTCAGATAGATGTTACAACCAATCCTGATCTGGACAGGGGAATTTTTCCATTTCATGAACAGTGAAAAAGCTATTTCAGTTCATACAGTTCAACACCAACAAAAGAAATACCAAAACACCATGGTACCTTGTTTTTCAGGGCAACTAGCTTGAAAATGAACAAATACTAATTAAACAAACATATACTTTGAAAGCAATGCTAGTTACTTCTTATAAAAATACATCAGTCAAATGAAAAACATAAAAAATATAAAAAAAACGAGTCTCAACAGGACAAAAGGTGCTGGGCCTCTCTCTAGTAAAGAGTGCACAGTGAAACGTTCATTATCCAGAACTGACACAGGTCTTTTATGAGAGAGCTCCAAACAACTCCTACATAAAAAGATCCATACAAAAGAGATGCGTTGCCAAATTCTGGGCTTTTTTCCCATAAACCCTGCTCTTGTGAACATCCTGGGGCTGTAGTTTAGGAGTTCAAGTGTATTGGATATGTTTTGCCATTGTCAATGATAATTTCTGTCATGTTGTTACAAGCTGATCTAGTGACGGTGCTGTAATAGTGGAATATCATATTGAATACAGTCCTTAAGCTCTTAAGTCCTCCACTAGGATCTGTGTTTTGTGTCTGGCACAGATAAGCTAACATTAAAAGACTCTTATTCAAAAGAGAGTACTAGAACACCACTGGGCCACAATAGTGCTCGTTTTCTGACTGAAAACCTTTGTCTTTTACGTCTATAAATATGTTGATGTGTCAATAAAATATAACTGAGGACTACATTAACTCTCCTGAGCTATGAAAAAGCACTAACATTTTCCTCTGGGAAGCACTTGTTTTCTGAATTATTAGCCCACAGATTATTGGTTTCTGTTGGCTTGCAGTACTGAACCTATTTTTATTATTGAGCAAACAAATAGCAACATGATAGCTACAATATAACACCAAAAAGGTTGACAGGTATTGAGAAAAATTAAATAAATAAATAAATTACAAAAGAAAAGAAAATTAAGATATTTTTAAAATTAATTATTAATTACTACAATTAATAAAAGGACAATTTAAAAATGACAAAAACTTACTGTGGTTGGAGCAAACAATGTGGGTGGGGCCTTCCACTATCCAATGGGGATGAAGGAGAGGAGAGGTGACTAAACACATCACTAGGATAAGACAACATGATCCTCTTCCTGTCCGCATAGACCAATCAGAGAAAAGAAAATAGTTTTATGACAGAGTCAGAGCTCTCATTTTATGCTCTTGTGCAAAGAGAAAGTCTTTTAGTTCCAATCAGTAATGGAAAAGAATGGAATTCATCTGTTGAAAACAGCATAAAAAGATGCAAGGTGCTGCCTTGGGCACAAACTGTATTTACATAGCCTTATTTATTCATTATAATGGTTCACACAAAAATGAACACACTGCTCTTTTACATAAAGCATATGTCAAGCTCCCTAAATACTGGTTTGTTTGTCACACAAAGCAAATTTTTAGCTTCAGAGAACTAAGAATATTGTGTCATTTGGACTATTTTTAGGCTGCTTTTTTGTCCTTTTTGCAGCTTGGCAGGTTCTGGTCACTGTATGTTTTTGTATGGGAAAGAGAATTGTGAAAATTCTTCAAAATCTCTCATTTTTGTGTTCTACAGAAGAAAATAAAATCATATGTTTTTTCACTTTTAGGTGAACTATTTCTTTGAGTGTGTCATGTATGCTCTCTAACCTGAATTCCTCTGAGTTCAGTTGGTGTTTCACTGCCAGGGCGTAGAGAGATAATGTCACCCTCCTCCACCAGCAGACTGACAGGTAGATTGACAAGTTTCCCGTCCACTGTCCTGACACCACCGGGGAGGGTGGGGTGAACAGGTCCTCTGTGCCTCTTAGCCAATCAGAGGAAGGATGTTTCAAGAACTCTGGATGCATCCAAAGAGTTTAAAGTAACCATGAACTCAAAATTTACAATTATTTTTTTATGGAATATTGCAATGTTTATTATAAATAAATGGATAAATTGAGTCTTTGGACGCCTCAGATGTAAAGTCATTCGCTGTCAAAGTGATGCCAAAATGAATGGGAGTCAATGAAATGCTAACAGCAGGTGAAGGCTTGCTAACCAATGACGGCCCCCAGGGAGGGTTCAGTTTCCGGCTGGTGGATTACCCCCTTGCCACAACCATGCAATCACTTCCCGTCCCGATGGACAAAATCAAGTCCCAACCTACATCTTGTTTGAGAAGACCGATATACGTCACATTATAGGGACAAATAGAGTATTACAACTTCTGTTTCATGCTGACTTTAATTATATTTCTTTGCAAGGTAATAAAACAATGTAGCTAGCTTAAGCTAAAAAAAATAGCTGTAAACTAAAATATAAAGAACCCTTTAAGTTTAAAGTTAGCTAGTTGCATTACCTGCTACTTTTTTTAAATATAAATTTAAAACATGAAAAATAATCAGCTGTAATTTGACCTAATAGGCTATGTGTTAAAATATCTCCAAAATAAACAAAACAGGAAAAACAACACGAGATACTGTGCGTGTAACGTTAGGCCGCCTACTGAGTGATAACCTAGGCTACAATGCAATTTGCAAAGTAAACAGCCTAACTTACTTACACGGTTTTACCATGGTAAGTTAGATGACCCAAAAAAACACACACACAAAAAAAAACCCCGGAAAAGAACAGAAATGGCGCGGTACTACAGAAGAAAATATAGTTAGCGTTTTGATAATTTCGTAAATGTCGTGCAGGAAGTTGAATTCGTTCCTGGTCGGTAACGTTAAATGTCCAATTTCAGGGCGTTTCAAGCTTCGCTGCGCGGCCCGATCGGTGTATGAGTGACCGAAGTACCGCGAGAATACTCGCAGTTCAACCGCGGCTGGCTGGTCAGTAAGCAACCAGTGGTGATCAAGGACATTATGACCTCATGGCGAGACTAGAATAATGGGAAGCAAATGGACTGGCATAGTGCCCTGCTTTTATTTTTTGCAGTTTGGAACAAACATGAGGGTGAGTAAATGGCACGATGTTTATTTTGAGGATTTTTTTTCTTTTTTAAATAAAAAAAACAACTACGACATAATGTGACGTCACGATATGGGCGTGGGCGCGAACTGGTTGGCAGAAAGAACCAAAACATGTCGCAGCAGTCTAACGTTACCTGTGTTTTGTCAGAATATGCTAATTCTTTGTCCGAAGAAGCTAAAATGAGATATAAGGTGTGCTTCTTGTGACAAATAACTTTTACTGCACTTTTATTGTTGCCACTGAGGTCTCACTATTTCTGATAACGTTAAAGCTCAAGATCTATCTGTGTTCATATGCTTACCGGTAATTTAATTTGCATTTTCTGAGACACTAAAATAAAATGTTGTTCTTGTAATTACTTTTGTAGTATTGGGTGCTTATTCATATAAAGATGCAGTGTTAGACAAACTAAATGACATGTAAACATCCTTAAATGTATATTAAATATGAAAAGAATATGATTCATTGTTAATACAAATAAGGAGTTTAAGCATGAAATAAAATGTGTAAATTGCAAAATTGGTTTGTTTTTTAAAATGTACAATTGCAATATGTTCCCTGCGCTCATGCACTACAGTTTCACATGGTTTTAAGTCATAATATAAATTAACCAATTTAATCGAGGCAGTGAAATTATAATCAAAGCTTTTTTGTCAATTGATTAGCTTGATTCATGGTTTCAGCCCTATGACAAACAATATGACTAATCATCATCATCATTTTCATTTATTTCAGCCGATCGCACAGCAACAACCATTTTTATTCTGTGTTTGCGCTGCGCAGCAAGGGGCAGCAAGCGGCTATTACTTTTCTTCTGCCAACCAGAGCGCATGTAACCGCATTGTGACGTGACGGCGAAGATCCCTATAGCCTATTTCAGTTTTTATGCGTACACCTCGTCACCAGAGGTATGCAGCCCGATATAAGTCTCCCAAACTGTGAAAGAGCAACCTCTGGGCAATAAAATGTTCTCCTGGCAAGAAACGTAGATGAGCATGCCTGGACAAAACACTCTTTGTACTGTGTCAAACTAGAACTGGAGAGTATATTCAAATGAAATAAATGACGCAATCAGGATGTGTGCTCAGTAGGGTACATGTGAATAACCCTGTAAAGTGTTCAGTAAAGTCTCCACTCTGCAGGGCATCTCCTCTCTCTCTTCAGCCACTGGAAGACAGTAATGGCAACCAGCCCAGCCAGAAGGAGAAGCAACACTGTGTCCAAGCTGTGCTGTCACTATGACAACCTTACAACAATATAACTTGTGTAACATTGCAGACTATATGCAAATGACAGATGAATCAGATGAATCTTATTAACTCATCTTTATCTTTAGGTCATGTTCCAAGAACGTTCAAGCTGGCAGTTATAAAACCTCTTATTAAGAAACCACAATTAGATCCAAATAACCTAGCAAATTACAGACCCATTTCAAATCTTCCATTTATGTCAAAAATATTAGAAAAAGTTGTGTCCGCTCAACTCGGCTCTTTCTTGCAAGAAAACGACATCTATGAAAAGTTTCAGTCTGGATTCAGGCCACATCATAGCACTGAAACTGCGCTTGTTAGAATCACAAATGATTTACTTTTAGCTTCGGACCTGTATCTCAGTACTAGTTTTACTTGATCTTAGTGCTGCGTTCGATACTATAGATCACACAATACTCTTAGATCGACTACAAAATTACACTGGTGTTCAAGGACAAGCATTAAGCTGGTTCAGGTCATACTTATCTGACCGCTACCATTTCGTCTACTTAAATGGATAAAAATCGATCATAACTTCGGCAAACTATGGAGTGCCGCAGGGATCTGTGTTAGGCCCTTTATTATTCTCAATATATATGCTGCCACTTGGTTATATTCTAAGGAAACATGGAATTAGTTTCCATTGTTATGCTGATGACACTCAAATATATATTTCATCACGGCCAGATGAATACGCTAAATTATCCAAATTGACAGATTGTGTTAAAGATATAAAAGATTGTATGACGCGTAATTTTCTTTTATTAAATCCAGACAAGACAGAGGTAATACTTATCGGTTCTAAAAACCGTCCACAAAACCTTTCACAGCACGACTTTAACATAGTAGGATGCCCTGATACTTTATCCGCTACAGTAAGTGTTACATTAGACTGCAACCTGTCTTTTGAAAAGCATATTTCATGTGTTACAAAAACAGCCTTTTTCCACCTTAGAAACATTGCTAAGCTACATAATATGCTATCAGTCTCTGATGCAGAAAAGTTAGTTCATACATTCATGACCTCGAGACTAGATTACTTTAATGCTTTATTAGCTGGTTGTCCTGCATCTTCAATAAAAAAGCTACAGTTAGTCCAAAATGCAGCCGCTAGAGTTCTTACTAGATCAAGAAAATATGATCATATAACACCGATTTTATCATCACTTCAATGGTTGCCTATAAAGTTCCGTATTAATTACAAGGTATTGCTTTTGACTTATAAAGCTCTAAATGGTTTAGCTTCAGTCTATTTAACGAATCTTCTATTGCCTTACAATCCATCGCGCTCTTTAAGATCACTAAATTCGAGGCTTCTGGTCATTCGTAGGATATCCAGATCCACCAAAGAAGGCAGAGCATTTTCACATTTAGCTCCGAAGCTCTGGAATAGCCTTCCTGATATTGTTCGTTGCTCAGACTCGCTCTCCCAGTTTAAAACTAGGCTGAAGCACATCTATTTAATCAGGCATTCATATACATTTTTTTTTAACTTACAGTAACTGTAAATTCGGCCTCTAGTTCATAAACGCCAGAGGAGAACTGGCCCCCGACTGAGCCTGGGTTCTCCCAAGGTTTTTTTTTCCCTCCATTGGGTCATCTGATGGAGTTTTAGGCCACCATAGGTCACTGGATGGAGTTTTTCGGTTCCTTGCCACTGTTGCCTTTGGCTTGCTCAGTTGGGGATATTCAAATTAATTAACCAATCATACCATTGATCAGCTCTACCAAACTGTCTTTTTTCCAGTAATAAACCAACATTGATAAGTTGTTCTGATTGATACTGTGAAGCTGCTTTGATACAATCTGTATTGTGTAAAGCGCTATATAAATATATTTGACTTGACTTGACTTGACATGAATCAGTGTTTAAGATGCACAAAGTATTTTTTGGCTGAAACCACAGTGGTTTTGTATTTTCCGAAGGTGTATTTGGCACACACCAACCTTTAAATGGAAAAAAATAAATAAATGCAGTTATATGCATTTATGTAAATGTCTTACCTGTTTGGTTCAATTACATGCACACAGGGCTGTTAGTAAAACAACGTAAGCAGGGGCGTAGGAGCCATTATACGTGGACATGTCCCCCCCACATTTCAAAATCTAAGTTTTGTCCCCCCCACTATTTCCCAATGTAAGATTTTGTTTTGCATTGCCTGCCTATCTCTGCCAATTTCGGAGTCTCCCAATGAATCCATTCTGCAACTTTTAAATACATAATTCAATTTTTAAAAACGGCCGTATTCTTCAGCTGCTTGTCGTCAGTCGACCATGATCGCGCACCGCTCGCGCATGCGCGTCTAGGTGACACGGATAAATGTCATAGACGATAAATGTACGCATCAATATGTTCCTGGGAGATCCGTAGTTGCACGGGATGTGTGGAAGCTCGCAAAAGTTCCAGAAATTTACAAAAAGTGCCCTGGCCTTGAATGACAAGGTAAGGAAAATAAGACTAAACTAAAATTAAATAACCAAGACTTGGTTGGTATTTTTCTCAGGAGATGTTTTGAGCATTTTACTTCAGACACCGGATTATCAGCAAACTGCCAAGAGAACTGCTAGCTGGCTACTCAAAATAAACTAGCAACCTATTCAGTCAGCATATTTGTGTTTGATCTGTGTGAATTACTTGAAATATAAGACTTGCTAGACCTACTTTTAGCTACCAAGCAACCTTTCCACAAAGGATAGATTGATTTTATTTTTTAGTATTTTATAGTTAATGGAAATCAAATCAACCATTTATTTGAGTTAATCAGTACATGACTGATTAACAGTAATGTAAATGCTAAATGCCCTAATACATGTTGATACTACAACAATGCAAAGTAGCCTATATGCACTTAACCTTGCAGTTTTTCACATATCATGTAAGACTCAATTTCTCCATTTCTTTGCACAAAACTCTCCAGAAAGTGTCATTTAATGATTTATTTTTCAAAAATGTTTACTTCATACCCCCGGACCCCCCTAGCATTTACTGTCCCCCTCAGGTTCAGAATTGCTCCTACGCCCCTGACTGAGTGATGCAGAAAACACCTGATCCACACTGCCTGAACAACATCATAACAAAAGGTAACCTAACAAAAGACCACCTCTGATGGTCTCAGGTTGTAAGTTCTTTAAGAATCTTTAATTTTAGCCCACTCGCCTTCCATTGGTCATCTGCATCTCTTTAATGTTTGCAGATGACAGCTGAGGATGAAGCTGAGATAGAGCTTCCTCTGAGGACAAGCCGGGTTGTCTCTAATAAGAGAGATATATTACAGAAACTGATTTGCATGCAAATCGTCTCCAGTGAGCTGAAATACATCAAGCATCAGTGAGTACACAATCTTTGAGATATGATCGTTGGAATGGGTTTTTTGTCAGTATGACCCTTGAATCAATAATAATAACGTTTATGCAAATTCTTTCAAGAGGTCATATGCAATCTCTAAATTCTAAATGCTTAATGTAAAGTTAGAAATTGTGAACTTTAAATATTCCAATATACCGATTTATACAGTGCCACATGCAGTAAAATAAAATATATTTTAACAAAGTTATGAATTTGCATATGAGTTTGCAGTCTGAATTGAATGTAATGAGAATGTAAGAGGATTCTTTCAAAAAGGCTCCCGATTATGTTACCCGATTTAATCAGTCTGATAAATTGAATCACATTCTGAATGGCAAGCTATCTTTATTCACCATATTTTGTGCATATTGTAATATTTTTTTTGCTCATATCGCTGACCCTTAGAAGACTCGTATGTATATTTACTGTATTTCTTGCAACCATGATTTAAACTGTGACTTTTCTATTAAGTAACCATAAGTAACAATATATGGCTCCTCATTACCATGTTCAAATCTTTAACTTTATGAAAGCATAACTGAAATGATCTCCCTCCCTATATGAATCCTCAATGTTAAGACCATACCATGGGTACAGTTTTACTATAGTACATTCTCAAATGTGTCAAATATTTGTTGTACTTCTAGAAAATATAATACTATCACTATTCTATTCATTTTAGTGAATACATTGCTTCTGTACTCACTGGCTCAAAGCTATCCTTCATTAAAGCTCTCATTGTGAGCACTGAAGGGCACTATGATGGTTTCTTACATCTTTGTGTGTGTTTGTGCAGGATAGGGAGCTGGGTGGACGCTGCCACCAGCACATGTTCTCAGACATGTCAACTGACTGTCATCTGTCAGATACAGAGAACTGAAATCCTCTCCATGCAAACAATTAAATATTCAGTGCAGTCTCATGTGAAAGTTATTCAGTTCTGAGACGCAGACGCTCTCTTTAAAATGAATTAATCAGCTGCACTAAGTCAAGAGGCAGAGAGATTATGTGACCATGTGCGTTTATTAAATGTCGTGTCATCTGAATCAGAGCGGACGTGACCAACATGCACAGCTGCAACAAGCGCTCTTAATAAGGGCCATGTTGTTGGTTTCACACAAACTGCCATAGGATAAAAGCATGTGCCCCCTCCAACAAGATTTATAAATATACTTCATAAATTGTTATATATATATATATATATATATATATATATATATATATATATATATATATATATATATATGCTAAATACTCTTTGTAGACTATTTTAAAACCACAAATGGAAGTATGTGGAAATTATGTTACTGTAATTCAATTGTATAGTAAAATTCCATCAAATTGAATTGAATAATCCTAACATATTACTCATATCATGAATTAAGAATTTTAAATGAGTAAAACAATCTAGAGTTTTGATAAAACATTTTGTATAAAGATGGAAAGAGGGAACATTTAGTTCATGTGATTCGTATTCATAAATTTAAAGTCCCAGTGAACTAGAAGTTGCAACCGACTTTTCTCCAGTGTTGTGATGTCACTGTAAAAAAAAATGTAAATTTACAGGTAATGGTCTGTATTTTTTTACAGAATTTTGCCGTTTTGTCATTATACAGTGAATGCCTGTTATTTTACAGATATTTGCTGTAATTTAAAGGTCCACTATTGAATTTACAGGTAATTGCTTGTATTTTGGTTTTACATAAATTTTACGTTTTTTTTTAAGGAAATTGTCTGTATTTTTACAGGGTTGTGTGTGATTTTACATAAAATATTCCGTAATATTTTACAGATTTTTTCTGTTAAATTAGAAAACACAGAAAAGAAGGTATAACTGCAGAAATCAGCAGTCATTTAACATGTTTTCCTTGAAGATCATTAAGTATGTGGGTGTTAAAGTGAGTTTTAAGGTTAAATAATAGTATTTCCGTACTAAATACCATTAAATTTACAGTTTTTGAAAGTGAAAAAGAACAACTCATTGTATAATTTACAGTGAAAAACTGTAAATTGACATTCCCACAATTCCCTGCGTGACACTTCACATTTTATGTGTTTTTGTTGAAATAACTGTTTCTTCATAGTTTTCTTATTTTTTTTTCGAATCAGTTATGTATATTAGGTTTTTATGTTACATTTAATGTTGTTAAACTAATGTTTATTGCATTTTTAAAATTTCATGTGTTACCGTGATGGTGTTTATTGTTTCTGCGAATGACACTGTGCAGTTTCTATATATTAGTATTAATTCTCTTGTGGAAAAGCTGCTTGTATTGAGCTTTGTATGATCATGTGACTCTCATCACCACTGGTTGTCAGTGTTACAATGGTACAAAACAGATATTAATACTTCAATAGGTCAGTAAATTAACATTATATCAGATAATGGAAGATATTTTTGTGTAGAATAACAGTAATAAACCATAATTATAGAATAAGAAATTACCATTTTTTTTACAGATTTTTTACAGTTTTTTTCCTGACAGTATTTTTCCGTTTTTTAACAGACATTTTCTGGCACCCCTGCTGCCAGAAAATTACCGTTTTTTTACAGTTTTTTTTTTACAGTCGGATTATTGAATAAAGGGGAGGGTTTTACTTCAGTGCACCTCCTCTCCATCCCTCACTCATAGAAAACTGACGGTTGGAGAGGAGTGGTTAAGGATATTCAACCCATGCCGCCAAACTGACGTCATCAGAGAAGGAACGCCATTCCAGAGCGGAAGCAAATATTCAGATTTTGATTAAAGATTACCACGACAAAAAATTATTTCTGTGCATTAACTTGTACGGATTAATTTTTCACCACAAGACTAATAATGTGCGCTAACAAAGTAAATAGGGTAAATTTTGTTTTCATGGCGACTTTAAACATATATATATATATTTTTTAAATGTATGAATACAAAACACATCAACTAAATGGTCCAATCAATAATAATAAGAAGAATAACAATAGCACGTTACTAGCATGGTTTAACATGTTTTGCATGACTTGGCACATTGCTAGCATGCATTAACATGTTGCTGACATGATTGATCATAGTCCTACTGTTAGAATTAGCATGTTTCTAACATGTTTTAGCACATTGCTTGAATGATTTAGCATGATGCCAGCATGTTTTACATTTGATATTTTTTGCAAGTATGTTTTAACACGTTGTTAGCATGAATTAGCATGTTTTAGCATGTCCTAGTTGCTAGGCTTTGCTAGTGATAGATACTTGGTGGATGTGAAGCTACTCTATTAGACTATAAACATTTTGATCCCCTCAATGAAATTCTATGGGATTTTTCATAGTTTTGATAGTGCATTTAATGAAAACCTAAGTCCAGTCAGATAGAAAAGATATAGCAAGCCAAGTCAGAACAGTCTGAAGGTCCGACCTGAGTTTGGTGGGTGTAGCTTTAAAGCTATAGGAGGAGATACTGACTTAATTTACTCTCAGAAGAAGAAGAAGAAGAAGAAGAAGAAGAAGAAGAAGAAGCTTAAATAGGATTTCAGTATGCTGGCTTTGTCAAGCCAACATAAGAACATAAATTTACTCAAGTGTGTCTTAATTTGTGACTGTAAATTATTTGTTATATTTCCTTATATCTCGGCCATTTGAAAAATCGAATCAAAAGCATGTGATGTTCTGATCTGGTCACTGCTTTTCTGCTCTCTTTAATTTTCTCTTTTTTCTTTTCTCTCACTCACTTTCTCTCTCTCTCCTTCCCCCTCCACTGCACAGCTGTACTGGCAGACACACATATTCTCTCCGTTTCTCTATCAACATTGTGCTTCCTCAGTTTTTCAGTCAATGTTTTTTGTCGCTCCAGTTTTTCTTCGCTGAAGGCTGTATCGTCCTTCTACAGATTATTCTTCTCATTCACCCTCTCCATTCTACATCTCCATCATCCTTTTTAATAATCTTTTCATCTTTTTCCATTTGTGCTCATCCTTTCCCATCCTTTTTTTTCTCTTCCCTCTTTCTTGTCTTCATCCTGGTCTCATCTCCACTTCACTGCCTGTTATTTTCTCTTCTGTTCTTTCTTCAATGGAGGCTGAGGCTCTTTACAGTTTCAGAGCGAGTGAATGTGATGAACTCAGTTTCCAGAAGGGTGACATCCTAAAGGTGAGTCTGAGTGTGTATGTGTGCGTGTGTGTGCATGAAATAGTTCACTGTGAACACTAGTATGATACTACAAGGATTATAGTCTGCATGCTAAAATTTGCAGAAAATACTTGATCAGTGTGTGCATCAGTGTTCTAGCATCTATTTCAGATTGGATATCTGAATGAATAGGTGGTGGTTTATGTAGCTGGGCAGATTGTGGGAGGGTACAGTGCAAGATAATTCTTTCCCCCGGTTTCACAGACAAGGCTTAAGCCTAGTCTCAAACTAAAAGTCATATTTGAGCTGTTTTAACTGAACAATTTGCACTGGCATATCTTAAAATATGTCACTGCCATTGTTTTGTCTCAAGATGCACACCAGTAATTTTTTTCTAAGGCATGTTAATAAAAGCTACTTAAATGTCCTAATTGAACTAAGGCCTAATCCTGGCTTAATTTAAGCCCTGTCTGTGAAACCGGGCCACTGTCTACTTTATCATTAGAAATCTATTGGGGAAAATTTTAAATATTTCTCAGGGTAAGAGTCCGTAAAACACTACACCAGTCAGTCATTTGTTTATGCGTTATTTGAACTTAAGCGGAAAACTGGTCATTTGCATTGTTTTGCAAACTGTTTTTTTTGTTTTTTTTTTTATTACCAAATTTGTTATCTGGGTCTGTTACATAGTTACATGATACTTGAAAAGTCGTTTAAATTTCCACTAAGCAAATAGTTATTCTCTAACCTAAGGCGATAGTGGACATCTGAACATTGATCTTATGCTTATTTTAGGTGACAAACATGGACGACGATCCAAACTGGTACACAGCTGAGCTGTTGGGTAGGCGGGGCTATGTACCGAAGAACTATATCAATGTAAGACCTCACACGTAAGTATCGCGTGACCAAAGTCAATCTAACTTAGCATGTGACATTATCTGTGAATGACAAAATTCATCAAGATGTTTTGGGAAACCTTTGCAGTCGTCTTCTGTTCTGTTCTTGTAACTCATAATTAATATACATAAATGATGTAGTAATCGTCTTGTTCAGTTTAATTCATTAAAATGAGCTAAAGTAACACGATTTCTCACAACTTAATTCAATCCACCTTATATGCCCATATTTAAAACTGAAGTTTACTTAATCCCCATGAGTCATTTTTGTTGACATAACTATAAACTGGGCTGTGTATCTGTAGTTCCCAGCATGCTTTGCATTGGACTGCACATAAATGATGTAGTAATCGTCTTGTTCAGTTTAATTCATTAAAATGAGCTAAAGTAACACAATTTCTCACAACTTAATTCAATCCACCTAATAGGCCCATATTTAAAACTGAAGTTTACTTAATCCGCAGCAGTTCCCAGCATGCTTTGCATTGGACTGCACTAATAGAGTAAATCTAGGACAAAGTGATATTTTATGTGTTATTCAGTAAAGGGAAAACCATGTTAGTGTTTAATGTCTTTTTTGTTCTCATTTGTAAGTCGCTTTGGATAAAAGCGTCTGCTAAATGAATAAATGTTAATGTTAAGTTATGTTGAACATTTAGAAGAGTTTCTAGTGGTTTATGTTTCTCACTTCAGTTAACTTCCGTTAGTGAGCAGTGATGCTCCTTGTTTTCAAGGTGTATTGTGGGTCTTTTTAGGGAGTGAACATTTCTGTGCCCTGGAAAGATTTTGCGATTGAAACAGCCCTTAAAATGACAGACTTCCTGATCAATGCACTGACTTAGATACACCATAAGTAAGGGTCATTACTTTTAGTCATGGTATCACTAGTAGTTTGTGCTCCAGAAGGTATTTGATAGGTGTTGTTTCTCTGTGGTTCTGAATGTTGTATTTGTGATGTGCAAGGTGATGGATGACAATTGCATAGGTCCTGACCTTGGAATGGCGCTGTTGGATGCACAGCCAGAGCTTTAGGGTTGGGTGTAGGATTATATGTATTTTACAATTGATATGATTTGTCCAGACTAGAAAAAAAAAAGAAACATTCCTCTGTACACATGTAGGGATTTCCCAGCATTACACCTCACTGTGATGTCATTCAATTTACAAATTGCTGTGGGTGTGGCCTTCCCGTTGGTGTGACTATTATTGAAACTGCTAGGTCAGGACATTGCTAGATAAGGATCCTCCTTACCCTGCAGTTTTACCATGATGTGGATTATTGAGATTCTTGTGAGACAGTGAGGATTAGCAGAAATCAAAGACTAGACCAAAGCCCTTCAAACATGCTGTGGCTTGACCTGAAAAGAGCAGTTTATGACTGTTATGACCTACCAGTCATTTTGAACTGAAAGAATGAGTCAGTTAATATTCATGGTTGTAATGAAAAAGAGGACTGAATGAGATCAAACATTGGCTTACGGTCAATGCAACTCAAGTTAAGCTCAAGCAAAGACGACAGAACACTTGCGCACAGTGAAACATGTTGTTTCCTATACCCTGTATCATGCAAACACTCACATTTCTAAAAATCTAAAAACATGATGAAAACAATGCATGTACTTCTTAACACTGAAGGAATTTTGTGAACAAATTGTTCTGGAAATAAAAACATTTTCTGAATAAATTGTTATTTTTTGTGATGAATAAAAAAAAAAAAAAAAAAATCTATATATATCCCGTATATATATATTTACAGATTTAAAAAAGTAACCATAATTGTAATAATAATTTGGCATTTCTATAGATCAAACAGAGCATGTCGTAAGTCATAGGTTAAATTCCCAGAGAATGCATGAACTGATAAAATGTACTTCTTAAATGCAATTTAAAAAGTAAAAAAAAAATGCAAAATGCATACATTTAAATGGAATAATTGCCTATTTAGATCAAGTCTTACTTGAAAGTAACTTGAGTTCGGTGCAGATTATTCCCTTTATTTACAAGATTTTAAATAATTCAAAATTATATGCGTCATCTAATGTGTTTTCTATGAAATGTACATGGAGAGCAAAGTGCTTGAGACAAAAAACACACAAAATCAACTGATTATTGTAAGAGGAATAAACTCAATGACATCACAATTCAGTAACATAATAAACGTGACAACAAAATAAAATAAAAACTTGCAAATGGTCCAACAGTACGACCATATTAATTATTCATAGCCTGGTGCATGCTGGGAAGAGGTAGACTGAGACTGAACAACAAGTACATTTGTCAGTGTAGGCCATTGTTTGAGCTAAAAAAAATCTGGCTATGACTTAAAACATTAAATTGCTTCAGTTCTCTTCTACAAAGCTGTACTACAATAATCAGGTAAATCTTTTCTTGAACATTTTTTTACCTGATCAAAGAACCCCCTTTTTTAAGTGAACTACTATACCAGTAGTCCCCTTTCAGTTTATAAATATACAATACGATGTATTGTGACCGATGAGCTTGTATTTTGCAGGTGGTTTGTGGGTGGAATATCACGGCAGGCTGCAGAAAACCGCCTGAGACCGCTGGAGTGTGGAGCGTTTCTCATTAGGGAGAGCGAGAGCACACCGGGAGAGTTCTCTGTGTCTGTCAGGTCAGAACAAATGAAACCTACGTTCACTGCTCGCCTCTACCACACACATGTACACTTCATATAAAAGCTTGATATTATTATTCCCTGCATGTGCTGATGTCTACAGCCGACATGAGTGTGCTTGCATATGTGTGTGTTAATGTGTGTCCTTGTTACCCTATCTGGCTCTTCATTAATACACTCTAATTAGAGTGGAGTGCATGGTAGCGTTTTGCTGTGATGTAATCCTTTTGCTCCCAGCACTCCAGAACCTATTTAAACAGTTCAGAGTTCTCTTGGTGGAAACGGAAACCTTTTAAATATGCCAAGCAAAAAGTACTTTTTATAACACTTTGTGTTATACATGCACATAACACATACAAGTGATGTATGCATGTCTGCATGTATATACACAGTTCAGATTGCTAGATTATTGCTAGATGTTTGGATGCGTTGGATGTTCTGATGGTCACTTGCCCAATTCAAAAGAGCCTATTAAAGTCGGCATGAAACAGATGTTTAGTCTTTTCTTCCCTATTGTGACGTATATCCGAGTGAAACGACTTCATGAACAAGAAAAAAATGTAGGGTGGGGCTTGATTTTGTCCATGGGGAATTGATTGGATCTTTAAATGATCCTGGTTTGCTATTGGTCGATCTCATGTGAGTGACATGTTGCCCCGCCTTCTCGCCAGTAAACACGTCGTCAGAGAAGAGACGAGATTGTTGCTGCAGGGAAGGGGAAGTTATTTTCATTAAAGATTATGAGGGCACATGGATTTAAAAAGAAAAATGATGTGCACTTATAAAAAAATAAAAAAACGCACTGCATCAATATGACATTGTGAACTAGATGTGACACGACAACGATGTACTAAAAAAGGAAATTTTTTCCTTTGTGTTTTTCGCGTACGTACTGCATTATGCTGCCAGGCCAGTAGTTGATGATGTCACTTTGTAAAGAAAAATAGACTGAACACGTAATACGCATGCGCATGACTTCACCGTTTCCCCAAATTCACATTTTTGTAGTTTACACTTTGAAATCAGTTTTCAAAAGTTAGCATTTTCAGGCACCCAAAACGACAACCAAAACGCATACAATTCTTTCAGTTTTTAGTTGAAAACAGTATCATGTAAACGACCTCTTAATAGGACATCTCACCCATTTGACTGCTAGTTTTGCTTAAAAGTAATAGGCTGCATGATATCATTCATTGTTTGTGGGTTGTTCATATCAATAATAGTAATGTTTGTCTTTGCATCAACACCTTTTCTTTTCTTCTTTTATTTACAGCTCACAGCTCATGGTAGAACTCTATTGAATAAGTTGGCATGCGTTGGGAAGGTGGACATGCATGAATTATTTTTAGATCACTTTGCTTTACACCTCTAAAGGCCTGACCCAAAACGTCAAATTCTACTGAGACAAAGAGAAGGAAATTGAAAGAGAATTCGAGGGATAGTTGCAACACAATTGCAGCACAATGAATCCAATCTAGTCACATATTATTAGCATAGTGCCTCTTAACAAGCTTGAGTACCTAAGGCCAGCACAGATGTTTCTGTGTTTTTACATGAGTGTGATGGAGAGGGAGGGAGAAAGCAAGGAAGAAAAGAGAGGGAAAGACAGAAAGATATAGTTATAATCATATATATTTTTAGGTAAATCAACCTTTACAGACCTAAACAGTGACATTTAGTAACCTTTAGTTTAGAAACTCTAACTAACATGAATGCTTAACAAACTCTCAGAAAAAAGGTACAAAAGCTGTCACTGGGCGAGGACCCTTTTAAAAGGTACACATTTGTACCTAATAGTACCTCAAAGATACATATTGGTACCAAAAGTGATTATATTAGTACCTAAATGGTACATTTTAGAACCTTTTTAAAAGGTTCCTCCCCAGTGACAGCTTTTGTACCATTTTTTTCTTTGAGCGCATGTCATTTGCAAATGTTCGTTCAAATAGTCAGAAAAGTCATGAAATTTAAGAAAATGTTTATATATGTCCACAGACCTCCTGGACTACGTCATGTATCCCCAGGGAATGTGCTCAGTAGCTGATGAACAGCTGTTTTGTGGTATACCGGTAGTTATTAAATTATTGTGTAATTTTGCACAGCTGGAATGCTGTATTGACTAGTCATCATTCAGGAATGAGCTGAACTATACATCCAGTACATACATACAAACATACATACAGTACCGGACAAAAGTTTGGACACATTGCTATTTTTAATGTTTTTGAAAGAAGTCTCTTATGCTCATCAAGCCTTATTTGATCAAAACTACAGGGAAACAAATATTATTACAATTTAAAATAATGGTTTTCTATATTAATATACTTAAAATATAAATTATTTCTGTGATGTAAAGCTGAATTTTCATCATCCATTATTGTCACATGATCCTTCAGAAATCATTCTAATAGGCTGATTAATACTCGGTTATTATGAAAGTTGGAAAAAGTTGTGCTGCTTAAGTATGAAAAAAAATATGACAGGTTATAAAAAAAATTTAAGCAGCACAAATGTTTCCAACATTAATAATAAATCAGCATGTTAGAATGATTTCTGAAGTATCATGTGACACTGAAGACTGGAGTAATAATGCTGACTATTCAGCTTTATCATCACAGGATTTTATTTTATTTTAAAATATATTACAATAGAAAATAGTTATTTTAAATTGTATTCATATTTCAAAATATAAAAATGTTTACTGTATTTTTGATCAAATAAATGCAGCCTTGGTGAGCATAAGAGACTTTCAAAAACAGTAAAAAATCTGACGACTAGACTATACTGAACCTATAGATAGAGAATGACAAAACGGGTCAGTTGTTTTGGGCCAATCACAATAAAAGCTTAATGTAAACAGAAAGCACAATGCTACACAAAAAACAGAAAATTAATGCGAGACAGTTTATGTTGGAGCTTGTTGTCTAAGAATTGTTAACGTTGGGTCATATGTAATGACTTCGATTATAATGACTTATAATGTCTTACTCTCCCTAAACATGCCCTGTTGTTTTGATGATCTTTAGTACAATTCTCTCTCTCTCAATTCTCTCTCTCTCTCTCAATTCTCTCTCTCTCTCTCTCTCTCTCTCTCTCTCTCTCTCTCTCTCTCTCTCTCTCTCTCTCTCTCTCTCTCTCTCACACACACACACACACACACACACACACACACACACACACACACAAATCCACATCCCAGAGGCAGTTCCTCATTCTGTCACCGTTTCTGTCTGAACAAGCAAAGTGATCCATGCAGGATTGCGTGGACTGATATGCATCTGTGTGTGAGTAACACCCACACAGGTTAAGAGCAGGTGTGGTAGGGTGGATCCACCAGGTGATTAAAGACACATGCCGCAGGCGCAGGGTGTGCGTCAGTGTTTGCATGTTTCTCAGTAAACCAGAAACAATTAAGAATTCAAATCAATATTATTTACAACAAATGTATTAAAGATAACATTAATCATTTGTAAAAAAATAAATACATTTATATATTTCTTAAAGATTTACCAATTTACAAGGGTTGTGAAAGGCAAAACATATATATTTAAAGTAAATTAAAATGCAAGTGATCAAAATGAATTGTAATAAATAAATAATTATAAAAATTAAAATTAAAAAACTAAAATTAAAATTAAATAAAAATAAATAATATTTTAGAATAGAGACTGAAAGATAGATTGATTGATTTCAGCAATTACATTCCATTTCCACTGAAGAGTAATTGAGGAACAATTATTGATGATAAATATGTTTTTGAAAAACAATTAACACATGTAGTTACAAAATATACGTTTTCACATACTTACTGGACATCCACTGTGCATCTTAAATGTAAATGCATAAGGATATTGATATTGTATTGTTGCATTTTGAGTGGATTATTGTTTGATTTTTAGGCCTGGTTTCACAGACAAGGCTTCGATTAAAGGTAAGGTAGGCAATTTATGGAGTGGCTAGCAATAGTGAGCTATTTGAAAGCATAAGATCCCACCCTCCCTTCAGAGCGTCTCCAAAGCCACGCCTCCTCCAAAACACATGAACGCGTACAGCAGGGAGCAAACAAAAGCGTCATGAGAGACGGTGTTAAACTACAGCATGTCTCAAAGCACATAACATTACAATAATAATGAACTTAAACAACTTAACCCTCTGGGGACCAGAAACGCGCCGGCGCGTTTTGCTCGTTTTTTTCACATAGCAGAAAAATAGACTTAAAGTACTACCATCATTTCTGTTCATATAGAGTTAAGAAATATGAGAAAATAATCTGTTAAATGTCTACTTTTTTATGTGCCCACATACAATCGAAATAAAATATTGTGCTTTTGTAAAATAAAGAATATAAACAGGGTGTGCGTTCTGCCTCTCAGTCACCGTGAACTTTTTTCCTGGAGCACGTCTCTAATCTTCAACAAAACTCAGCAAATACTATTCACCCAGACATGAGCAATATATCTTTTAAATCATTTGAGTTTGTACTTTTAAATGATCCGATTCAAAACTAAAATAAATATTCTCCGTTTATGTAATCTATATAAAAAGAGAGACGTGTCAGCCTTTCTAATTATCTTTCTCTCAGCTCATTATCTCCGGTAATATGACACGCCCACGGAGAGTACGCGCTATTCAAACGCAAATACGTGAAGCACCACATTGAGACGCGTTAACGCCCATAAACTCTGAAAACACACTATATTTTTTAGTCAGATTAATCTACTGTCATCTTGAGCGGCTATGAGGAACAATCCTGGGACATTTACCTACCTCAGAACAAGTGCTGGTTTATTTTCACCACGAGGAGGAGCAACAGATTCAGCTGAGAAATGTGTAAGTGTTTTATGCTTGTGCTTTGTTCTAATCGCGATATAGAGGGAATGCATTAACTTCACTTCCCCGCCGGAACACGCCCCCCTCAGCGGGACTGAGTGTCAGAAGAGCTGCTGCGTGACTGGAGTTAATAGGGGAAACTGCGTTAACGCGAGTAAAACAAACTATTATCAGTTTAAACTAAAAGTTGGACTCGATATAGTGTTCCTTACAACTTATCAAAGATCCAGTGATCCATGGATATTGACATGCAGCCAGGAATCGTGTTTCCTGACATTTATACGTGCCTGATTTCGACGCCTGGGAAATAAATGAAGAAAATTTGCCTGTAAACGTTTTATATAAATACAATATAGATAGGTCTAAATCCGAGTGATCACTTACATTAATGTTATACTGTATATCATCATATCGTCCAGCCCTAAAACTTGTATAGTTTTTTGTCAGTGTTTATTTAAAAACATCCAATTATGCAGAATATAGTCTGTTCTGTAGCTTTTTGCAGTCTCTAAAAATATACAGTACCTCAGATTTCTGGTCAAATCTAGTTGTACAGTCAATCGCAAAGCTCTTTCCCGTTTTAGATGTGTTTTGTGTGATTTTCACGGCATTCACGCTGAAAACAAATGCTGCCGCTCAGTCTTTTTGCCACTTGTGGGCGTGACCGCATTCACTCCGGCCGACGGTGACGTCATGCGCATACCCTCTATAGAATAACGTTACGTTAGTGTCTGTAAACGGAAAAATAGCATACTGTTTAAATGTGAATCATGTTTCTGTGTGTGTGTGTGTGTGTGTGTGTGTGTGTGTGTGTGTGTGTGTGTGTGTGTGAATGAATGAATGAATGAACGCACAGATACGCACTGTTATAGACGAAATAAAAGACATTTTGTTGATTAGTTTTGGATAGAGTATAAAGTTTTTACTCTAAAATAGACATCAAATAAGCTTTGTTAGGAGTTTCTGCTGATATGTTAAATATATAGTATGTTTTGTCAATAAACTAATCAACTAAGATGTTATAGTCTAGTGTTTGTTCCAATCCAAGCTAAATCAAAATAATGAATCCTCAACTTTGAAATATGTATGATCAAACTAAGACATTTATGGAAAAGACAATTTTCTTTTCAAGATTTTTCCAACTCTAACTTTGAACTGAAATAAAACCTTGTCTATATGGTGAAGGGTGTGTGATAGAAGTGTCCAGACGTATGCACCCTGTATTTTAAAGAAGAACATTGAATTATTTGTGATAAATTTTTCATTCACAAAGAATTCAAGGACATTATTCATGTCCCTAAAGGTTGGAGTTTTCCTCATTTTTTTAATTAAGGCATTAAGATTTTTTATTCCTCTTTTTAGTCAACTTTAGCATGGGTGTGTTCACTTATTCTAAGCAGTGTGTGTGTGTGTGTTGTAAATAAATCCAAACAATCTAAAAGCCATTCTTTTTTAAATCTCCTCATTCTTTCTGCAAGGCTCTTCATAATGATATGGCCTGATAGCACCTAATAGGGCCATTATGGGAGGGTCTTTGTCTTTCTCAGGTGTGAAATGGATATATACTAATGAGAGATCAAGCCTCCTCGCATAAAGCTTTCTCAAACAAAACACGTCATACACATTCTAAAAGACTTTATTGACTTATCTGAATGAGTAGTCAGGATGTTTCTCACATAGTTTTGGAGCAAATATTCTAGACTATGTGATACAATTTTCAAAAGTCTTGTGAAGAAATAATCAATATTTGTTTTGTGGCCTTATTTCAGAAACTTTTATTTTTAGTTTTTTCAATAACCATGCATAAATAATATTCTCTCAAAAATACAAACATGTACATGCATGTTGCTAACATATTATGGTAGCCCCGTGTGTGCTATATAGAGTGAATTTACACCTTTGCCATTAACATATTTATAAATAACTGAAAAAAGCACAAATGTCAGTGCATGTCAAAACATCCCAAGGGCCCCAAAAAACCTTTGGTCCCCAGAGGGTTAAAGAACTCCGCCTGACTGCTGCAGATTCATTTCAGCGTTGATAGTGTTGACATAGAAACGCATAAATTCGAGTCACCACTCTTGAGTATAAAGTCACGGGTTTCCATCTCTTCCAAATTACAGTACACTGTAAAACCTGATGAGTTAGTTCAACTCAAACCGTTTGAGGAAACCGATTGCCTTAAATCATTTAAGTTTATTAACTCAAACAATTTAAGCATAAAAAAATATTTGATTTGTGTCCAAGTAACTCAATAACTTATTGTTAAGATAACTTGGGTAAATAAAGTTAATAGTACTAATTCCATTCAGTTAATATAACTTAAATCTATGAAGTACACTGTATAAGTACACAAATAAGTTAGCAGAATTCAAAACACTTTTATTAGTATAAACTTAGTTAGCTTTAAAAAGCTAATCTGCTAACATAGTAAATGCTAACATATTAGCAATAGTATGTTATACAGAAACACTTGTTGTATGAGCGCAGCAATATAAAGGAATTATTTGCTCTCAAATCAAGCTGCATGCACCACTGTCACCATGATGGCAACTATCCTAAAGCCTACATTAACAGAAATTCTTCTAAATTTGCATAACAAAACATTAATCACTACTAAATCTCACACATAACATTAATCTTACACAAAAAAACACATTATATTACACTTAATTTTAGCATTTACTCTCCCTTTCGGGTGCCATCGGCAAAGCATGCTGGGAAATAGACATCCCAGCTGTTTCAGTTAAACTTAAGTTCGTCTAAATTAAAATAAATCATTTCATAAAACTTAAAACAATGAAACAGTTCAGTTTACTTAAAATATATCAGTTCTGTGAACTTGAAAGAAAAAGAAAGTGCTAAATACTCATAAAAGTTAATTTGACTGAACTAATTTGTTTAATTTAAGTTTGTCCTACTCAAACCAATTAATTATTTTGAGCGTTAGGGTTTACAGTGTTATGGCGTGAACGCAGCATAAGCTCGTTGTTTTGGATCAGGAGGAACTGTAAAAGGCGGCTGCTGTATCGTTTGCGGTGCTCAGTGACTGATGATGTCTGCGTGAGCAGGTGCACGGATGTATGGAAATACATAAGTTGACAGGCAGGAAGGACATCGTATCACTGCATTCGGACCGAACGGCATGGTCCTGCGCCTTCCACAGATGATATATATTATATACATATAAATATCTTTATACCACTTAACTTTGTGATTGCTATCAGGATGTGAAGAGACTTGCAACCAGTATAACCAAAAAATGTTCTGGAACAAATCACATACCCTGCCTTTAAGCCAGTATTAGGCTTTAGTTAATTAATACATTTAAGCTGCTTTTATAAACGTGTTTTAGAAAAAAAAAACATTACTGGTGTGCATCTTGAGACAAAAAAATGGCACTGACAAGTTGCTTTTAGTTAAAACAGCTCAAACATGCATTTTAGTCCAGGACTAGGCTCAAGCCTTGTCTGTGAAACTGGGGGATAGTGTATTTATTAGTACGCTGTTGAATGTACTGTAATGAGCATTTTATCTGAGAGGAATACTGTAATGTATCTGCAGGAGAATAAGCACAGACTTGTTCAGAGCCTAATTTGATTACAGTTAATAACACTGTGCTTCTTCTGAATCATTGTGATTCAAAAACTTGCTGAGAGTTGAAATGTCAAACTGTGATTTATTGGGCAAAACCTTTAATCATACACTCTCAAGTTCAGATTTAATAAGCTGGTAAATCCAGGCAAGATCTACCCCTTAATCTAGAAGCAACAACCCCTCTCTCTCTCTCTCTCTCTCTCTCTCTCTCTCTCTCTCTCTCTCTCTCTCTCTAGTTACGGGGACCACGTGCAGCACTTTAGGGTTTTGAAGGATGGATTAGGGCAGTACTTCATATGGGATGAAGTCTTCAGCTCCCTCAACCAGCTGGTGGACTTCTACAGAATCAATAGCATTGCCAAAGAGAGGACCGTCTTCCTGCAAGAGCCCGAGGGATCATTAGCTGTAAGAGCCTTACTGAGGTGCCATTGCCAAAGTTCAACTCTGGTGAACTCTGATCTGCAAATTTGCAAAGCGAAAGGATGTTTGACCAATAGAGGATGTGAAGTCAAACTTTGATCTCTTGGCTCAATGCAAACCTCTTTAGCTTGAGCGTGAGATCATATCCTGTTACAAGCTCTAACGAGGCATGCGTAGAGCCAAATGTGACCCCTCCTTTTATCAATATCATTGCTGATTTTCTTTGGGAATCCTTTTGAACTTTAGAGGTATTTTATTTATTTTTATTTCTCATAAATTGCAACTATATATCTCACAATTGTGGCAGCTATTTCTCACAGTCGTAATTCATTTTTTATGTAACTATGACTGTCCTAAATTTCTATTTTATTTCTTCCAATTGTGACTTTATCACATTTGTGACTATTTCTGACATAACTTTATATCTCACAACTGTGGCAACTTTCTCTCATAATCGTGAGACTTGTTTCTCATCATTTTGACAATATCTTACAATTGCAACTTTCTCATAAATTTAAATCAAATTTATTTTGCTACTCTAATTGCAACTTTATTTTTCAGTCGTGGCTTTATATCTCACAATTGACTTTCTCGTCATTTTAAGACTTTTTGTAATTGAACATTTTTCTCATAGTTGTGACTATTGCAACTATTTCTCTTTGTAACTGTGACTTTCTTACATGTGAGACGATTTCTGGAAGTCGTAACTCTATATCTAACAATTTAGGCATGTTTTTCACAATTGTGAGACTTCTTTCTCCTAATTGCAACTTTATTCCTTCAAAATTTTGATATTATTTCTTTATTTATCACATTTGTGGCATGTTTTTCATAATTTTTCGTAATTGGAATGCATTTCCCGTAATTTTGTGCGTGTGTGTTTCAGAGGCCACGCCATGCCCATGCCCTCTTCGACTTCACATCTCATCATGCGACTCATCTACGTTTCCTGCGCGGTGATGTCATTGATGTGCTGGACTGTTCGGACGCTCAGTGCTGGAGGGGGCGATGCCGGGGAAGAGTGGGCGTTTTCCCACCAGAGTATGTGCAGCCAATTTACCACTGAACTTTAGCTATACGTGTCGCTGTCCTGTACAGCTAAACTCACCTGAATCTGAGCCTGAGACTTACTCATCCATTACACACACTCTCTTTTAGTCTGAAGGTGAACCAAGTCTAATGCATCAATGTTTGGTGTATCAGGTGATTAAGGTTTGAATTAAACCTTATGTGTCATGGTCAGCATTTGCCCATCATTCTCTTTGTAAATCATTTTTAGCAAATCAGGAAGCAATTCTAACTTGTCAACAAACCAGTTTTGTAACACCCTTAAGGATTATAACAGTTGACTATTGAGTGACATTTACTCGCTGATCAGCCATCATCTGAGGTTCCTGTCTATTCTTCTTTCAAATACTTTCAAGTCCTTTCAAATGGAAGGAGTTGTATTGCTCTTAATTAATGCTTTTAATTGATAGACATAAAAAAACACATTGTCATTGTCATTTTTTTTTCTCACCTACTATATATTCCCTCTTTTAAAGTGAACATTCATATTAAAGTTGTACATACTTGGAAAATGTTCTTTCTCTTTTTCTTAGAAACATACTTTAATGGCAATTTTTGTGATTTAAAAAATCCAATCCTAGATTGATATTCAGGGACTGTGGCTTTGTGGTGCTATAAAAACATTTGCTCAACCAATGGCGTGAGTCTAGGGTTTTGTTAAGCCACTAGTAACTATATATATATATATATATATATATATATATAAAATAATAATTTCCAAAACCATATTTTAACAAATCATGGATAAAACTAACAAAAAGGAATTTATGTTGTTAAATAGGCCACTGGAGATGATTATAAAACTGTATTGGATATGCGGAAATTATATGCATTTTTTACATTAAATAAATTGAAGTATTTCTGTACTTCTTATTAGAAAAGAGAGCGTTATTTGATTGTTTTCAGTCACATGTCTGTTCAGGAAGACCTCTGACTGATGTTCCAATGGAAAACAAACGTTGGATCCACCCATGCCATGTGAAAACATTTGGGATTCTATGCTGTTAACGTGAGGACCATAAAAATAAGCAATAATAAGATAATATTATTTTCGGAGTGACCATAATTTAAGTAATTCTTTCTCTACTGATCAGTTTATTTTTTACAAGCAATGTAATTTCATTTACATTGACATGTATGATGTGTGAAATGAAAGGTTGAGCTGCAACTGCTGTTCATTGATATGCAAAATAGTATATATTAGCAAGCTTTGCTGCAATGTTAACAGTCTGATGTACTGTGATAAAATATGAGTCAGCCAAACTGCTGACTCGTATTTACACCTATAAATTGCCTGCACGCATTTAATACATGATAGACATTTTACCTGTATGAGTTTTGTAGAAATACAGCAATCAGGTGTAATATTGCGTAAAAAATGTAAGGATGTATTTCATGAGCAGATATTGTCTCTATGACCTTTCAACTCAAGGGAAAAAATAAACTGTTATCTACTAAATGTATTATTTGTTCTTGCCGTTCACATTTATATTCTATAAAGGAGCATTAAACCCTTAAATTAGATCATCCATCCATCCATCTGTACGTCTATGATTCATTCCCACGCAAACACTCCAAACCCAACGCACTAGGTTTACACATTGCTTCATAATTTTAATGTATCAATTTTTCATTTGCACATTAACAATAACACAATATAAATTAAGAGAAAACAAAAAAGTTAAATATAGACAGTCACAAATATTCAAGTTAATGTTTCATGTAACCCACCCTGATTTTCATTTACAAACTGTTCTTACAACCATATAATATAGGCTATTCCCACGCTATTGTTGAAATAATTATTTAGACACAAATTACACAGTCATTGATGTGCTGTACAGAACATTACAGTTTAATCACTATTCATTTATTTCAAAGAAGAAATACTGCAGTTAAACTTACACCCATTTCTTTGGGAGTATCTAGTAATGAGTTTTTTTTGTTGTTGTCCCAGTTAATGTGAACATATTTATCAAACATAAGATCTTACTTTATGCATAGCATATTGCCTTGCAACATGCACTGTGAGAAAACTCATGGTAACTTATTTTTTCCCCTATTGTCAAAGGTAAATGTACAATTGTTTAACATATATGCATTATATGAAAAGGTAATGAACAACTATTAATAAGTAATTTGTATATATATATATATATATATATATACTAGGTGATGCACTTATATTATAATGACAAAAAATTTGATGTGCGTGACTGTTAGCTTGAGTACATTACGCATAGTAAGCATAGAGGAAGATGTTAATGCACACGAGAATGATGGCATTGACGCAGCAGAAGCGAGACCAGAAGGGATCTTCTCTGATGCTGTGAATGATGGGAGATGAATTCCCAGACACAATTCGGCCAGGTCGGGGACTACAGAACCCAGCGGTGCGCACACACTTACCCCTGCGCACAGACTCACAGCCTAGATTGAAACAAAAATCTTGGCTGTGAAATGAACTGCCAAGGGATCGGTACAGTCATGGTATGCTTTTGATGTTTCATGATTACCATATTCATAAACTATGGGATTTACATGGCAGCTTTAAAGGGTTTACTTTATAGCTGATTCAACTTTGTTTCATAATTGACGAATTAACACTGAATCAACACGGGACTGACTCGAACTGTAAAATGAGACTATTCTTCTGCTGTAGAGCTCCTTGTAGCTGTATTTCACGATTGATGAACTTTATTGAACTGAACTGATTTGATCTGATTAATGTCACTATTGTCTTCTGTAGAGCTGCTTTACAGCAGAATTTGAATTTTACTCATATTTGATGAAGTGTGCATTTTTTATTGCTTTTTTCCTGTATATTACTGTGATGATGGTTTGAAAGAATCTTGTATAACGTGCTATAAATAAAGGTGAATTGACTTGACATGATATTCTAAGGTTCTTGTAAGAATACCAAGGTATTATCATGGTACAATTTAAAAATCCATGGACATTTTTTATGCTTAAAAAGCTTTATAACTGAATGAAATGACATATTGGATGATTGCATATAACTTAAGCCTTCCAGTTTCCAAATGTTGTGCTTGGTAACATAATCCACCTTATGCATTAAGCTTACTTACATTCCAAACCAAGAAAATGACAATTGGTATTTTTCTCAGTTCCTTGTGTGTGTTCTCACGCATATAATAATCTTTTGTTTTGTCAACTGATACATAAATGTAGAACACCACCACACCCTGATGAATAGACCGCAACAAACCTCATGAGATCGATCATACTGTAAACTCCTCTCACACCTCCATTCTGTCTCAGGAAGCAGGATTAGTTTGTGTGTGTCCAGGTTTATCTAAACTTGTGAATCTCACTACTCAAAAACGGACCTCACTTTAAAAGGCTTATAAATTTGCCAAATCATGTTTATATTCAAATCTAATATTTTGCACAGGTTTCTGAAGGGTTCGGGTTTATATTAGAAATTATATTAAAAACAATTGAAGTCTATGAGATGTCGTCACTAATATAGTCGAACAAACGTATGTACGTACGTACTTATGTATGTACAAACCCTACAGTATGGGGTCAAAATTTCCCCTCAAAGATGGCAATGTCCAAAATCCATTTCCATTTTTTGGTCCCAATGAGGAAAACAGCTTATAAATCATACTAAGTGGTGTTTTTTGAAATTATAAAAATGCAGAAAGTTTTCTGTGATGGGTAGGTTTAGGGGTAGTTAGTGTAAGGGGATAGAATATACACTTTGTAAAAAAATCATTATGTCAATCGAATGTCCCCATAAAACATGAAAACCCAATGTGTGTGTGTGTGTGTGTGTGTGTGTTTGTGTGTGTTTCGTACCATCTGTCCTGCGGCTGAGTGTAGTTACTTTCTGTAGAGGTATTTCTCTCTCAGCGCTGTTGTGGAGAGTCCACCAGGTAAGATTATGTATCTGAAACGAAATCAAACACAAGCCAATCTATATGACATGCTGCAAAAATACTACCGGATTATATTAAATTACTTGATAAAAGACATCAAAATGTATCTTGTATAAGCTATGTTTAGAACAGCATACTACCATACTCTTATTATTTCTGCAGTATATTAGGCACAGAACATTTAATGTATTTATAATTCTGTTTCCTGTAATGCAGGAATCCTGTAATGGAATGCACTTTCCAGTATGACAAAGGAACTGAAAGTAATATCAGGTATGATTTTAAGATCTTTTCTTTACACATTATTTGATTAGACTGTCAAAATTGAGACAAATTTTCCACAAAATCATATTAAATGTGCAAAAGAACCATTTTTATATCTGTACAGATATGCCAATTGCAGAAATAAACATGCATGCAATGAGGTCATGTGACAACAATGAATGTAGCATACTACTGTTTGCATAATGCTGTTTCACATACTGCAGAAAGTACACTACCTTTCAAAAGTTTGGGGTCGGTGTGATTTTTTAAAATAAATGAATACTGACACATCAAATTGATCAAAAGTGACAGAAAGACATTTATGATGTTAGAAATATAATTTTTTTTTTATTTCAAATGAGTGCGGCTCTTTTGAACTTTTCATCAAAGAATGTTGAAAATAAAAAGGAATGTATAATGGTTTCAACAAATATATTAAACAGCACAACTGTTTTCAACATTGATAGTATTAAGAAATCAGCATATTAGAATGATTTCTGAAAGATCATGTGACACTAATAAACATCACAGGAATAACTTACGTTTTAAAATCTATTAAAATAGAAAACAGTCATTTGGAATTATATTAATATTTCACAATATTACTGTTTTACTTAATTTTTTGGTCAAATAAATGCAGTAATGGTGAGCATATGAGACTTCTTTCAAAAACATTAAAAAATATTTCCAACCCCAAAATGTGAACGTTATGCCATTGTGAACAAAGCCGACGTCTTTGAGACTGGACGGTTAAAGGAGACCAGACAAGGAGAACAAATCCTTTAATTATTTTAATATTCATTCATTTCTTCTAATTCTGTCCCAATAATGTATGTGTTCTATTTTGGAATCTTATAAGAACTTTTCCAGTAGGATCCATTTAGACTGGCTTCAAGTTTTGGTTCTAATAGGAAATCTGATTTTATTATTAGTGTAAAATTAAAAAATCTATGAAAACATTTTTCAAGAGAGAATATTACCTGTTCCTCACTGGGCGGAGGGGTCAGCAGACTGATCACAGCCACAACAATAGCAGTGAGGGCGCACAGTATGATGGCAAAGTGTAGGTAGTGTACACTTCTTAGGACAGAGGGAGCAGGGTCAAACACTCCACAGCGGGGTAGAGGGAAGACAAACTCAAGGACCATCCGTGTCAAGCCCACCACTAGACCCACCATCAGGCCCCAGAATGCTCCCTGCAAACACAATACCAAACAAACACACATTCAGCTCTGCTGCTCTACTTTACAAACATTGGTGTTCCTTTTCTCAGCATGTTATATGAGCGTGGGGGACTGTTAAACTAACTGTTTATTTTTAAACCCTTATATATTTCAGGTATCTGAAAAACAGCACTGAATGAACTCTGAGCCGAGATTCCTGACATGACAGGCTCTTATTTGCTTATTTAAGGTACTTAAGGGTGGAGTGCAGTGTGAAGATCCCTTGACAAGTGTGAAAATTCCAGTGAAGTGTTGTCATATGTCAGTGAGAGGTGTCTGATTATTATCTATCTATCTATCTATCTATCTATCTATCTATCTATCTATCTATCTATCTATCTATCTATCTATCTATCTATCTATCTATCTATCTATCTATCTATCTATCTATCTATCTATCTATCTGTCTATCTGTCTGTCTGTCTGTCTGTCTGTCTGTCTATCTATCTATCTGTCTGTCTGTCTGTCTGTCTGTCTGTCATATATATTTCAGTGAGGGGTGTCTGATATTTATGTATGTGTTTTGACAAAGATGCCTCGAGTGTAAAGACAGTAGATTTAATAATTAGGCCTATGTAAGTAAAACTGATTTTATTCTTGTACATTTTGAATCATTGACTTACACAGATGCGCTTACACAAACATGTTCTACTGTAACAATTTATTTCTTACCCCTATGAATGTCATCTGGCCAGTTTTGGTTTCTTAAGGCAATCTTCTCGGGGCAACTTTAGCTTTCAAAATAACGCCCTAAAACGTTAAACGAATGTTAAACTAATGTGCTCAATGCTGAAAAATATTTTCAGAGCAATTATACTTCTCAAATCTCACTGGCTAAAATGGGTATTTCCTTTTTGCTGTGGGGGATGGGGATAACTTTCCAGTAAAAGACCCTTCAGGGTAAAAACACACAGGAATTCTGAAATCTCACCCTCCTAGTTTTAAAGCCCTGAAATGATGTGTTAAACAGGTTTTCATTATTTTGATAAACTGCCGGTTTACAGCTAATCTTTTGCTAAGACATGTGAGCACTGAATTTTAGCAGATACTGTAACTCTAAAGCACTCTAATATGAAAAACAATATTTTGTTCTACTTTGTGAAACATCCAAGATAATCAGACTAGTACACCGCAAAACATTTATTCTATAATAAATATAATATCTATAATTATATTTGTCAAAACACATTGGGATAAAGGGTTTTTCATAGAATCAAATGAAAGAATTACGAGGCCTTTTTTTTCTTTTTCTGTATCTTATGCACTCTCACACAATGTTACTCCTGTTCTATGAATATATCCTTGTTTATCACTGGTAAAGACCTCAAGAAAACACGTCACACTGGTTTGTCAACAATATCTATCTATCTATCTATCTATCTATCTATCTATCTATCTATCTATCTATCTATCTATCTATCTATCTATCTATCTATCTATCTATCTGTCTATCTATCTGTCTATCTATCTATCTATCTATCTATCTATCTATCTATCTATCTATCTATCTATCTATCTATCTATCTATCTATCTATCTATCTGTCTGTCTATCTATCCATCTATCTATGATCTATTTTATGCAAACAGTTTAAATTCTTTCCACCATAACATTATTATACTAACAAACAGGACAGAGGACCACTCATACACAAATGGAAATTTTGTACTGAATGTACATGTAATATGCAGCTTATACATGTGGGAATAATCAATGATTTTTGCTTCTCAAAAGCACACGTTACAGTGAGTAAACACCACAACAATATAATGACTTATTTTAAGGTGTGACTTAATTCCGGAAAATATGGATATCTATCATCTCAATCACTTACAAGTGAAAGTTAGAAATCACTTACAAGTGAAAGCTCTCTTTTGCTGTCATTCAGACATGTACACACACCCTGACTAAGCTAATGGAATAAAATAGCCAGGCATTCCTTCTTCACGAGAGAGAAGTGGTTTCTTCGAATGCGTGTGACTGGTAATGTCAGTATGTCAATATGAACATAGTCCTAGTGAGGCCTCGGACAGTGTTTATTGTAATCTTTTGTGTGTGCATTACCGCTTCATTGGTTCTTTTCCAGAAAACAGCCATTACAAAAATGGCAGTAACAGGAGGGGCCAGATAGCTGGTCACTGACTGGATGTAAACATACAGCTGACCGCTGTTAGCGCTCTGAAGAATTGGGATCCAAACCACGCTAATCACCACCAGAATAACCGTCACTATCCTGAGAAAACAAATTGACATCCATTTTATGATCATCTTCAGTTTCAGCAACAGTTTTTGATATGATAAAGTTGAGTTCTGCAACATCCAAATCCTTTGGGACCCCATAAGTAATATTTGCTAATTAATTTAAATTATTCAGCTACTAGTCATCTAAATAAGAATTTGCGGTTTTATTTTTATTTAAAATTATCTCAACTTAATGACTGGGCAATGCATGAGCTAATCTAAATGATTAATCCACTCCTTGATTTCTAGTTCATCCTGCGGTTTTGCATTGCATTTCTGAAGATATAAATCATTCTTACATTCTTACGTGTAATTGCTTTTGCATAAAAAGCACCATGATGTTGGATCTTAGAAAACATGTAACCTTTACGCATGTCATAATGATCAATGGTTTTAAATGGGTGACACAATTCTACGCATGAAATGCAAACACACACTCATAAGCACACATAGACACCTGCCAACCAGCAGCAGCTCCTTCTCGCTAGCCCCTCTTCGATACTTCTTCCAGATGTCCATGGTGAAGAGGGTACTGCTACTGTTAAAGATGGAGGTCAGTGATGACATCAAAGCAGCCATCATTACAGCTATCATTAACCCCCGGAGGCCTGGAACACACACACACACACACACACACACACACACACACTTCCAATTACTTGATTCTTAGGGCTAAAAGGTTGTGACGTGCTTTATTCACATTTGCTAAAGTGGTGTTAACAGTTCAAACATATAATATACACAATATGAAAAACATAAAATCCTGATCCTGATTACCGCTGGGCATGAGCTCGATGACCAGTTTTGGAAAAGCAAGGTTGGAACATCCCACCTCTGCACCACACACCTTTACACACTCTTCAGGGTCCACACAGGCCACTGTGTCTGAAAAAAACAACAACATGTACATATAAATAAACAGTAGCCTATTTAAAATAAATGTTCTATAGCCTAAGGTACAATTACAAAACAAACATTCATGAAACCGCAAATAATGGAAAAGGTAAGAAAAAATAGCAAACTATAATCAACTATTTGAATAGTAAGGGATACATAATGTTTGATATATAGGCCTATATCCTCATATTAATTACTAGACAAAACACACATTTGTGGAACTGGACTTTTTACTCAAAACTTTAATTAGCCTACTGAGATTAATTTCTTGAGGCAGTTTCCCCGTGTGACAACTAGCCCCGGCTGGCCATTTAAGTGTCTGCCCACAACCACTACTTTGTTACAAAGTCAGGGAAAAAGGAACTGTCTGTTTCACTTTCATCCGTTTCCTGTCATTTTTTTCCCGGATACCCCGCCCAAAACCCACGTAACTGTTGAGTGTTGACTCGACACGACAGTCTATTCTAGCACGCCGCGTCATCAGTGCTCATGCAACCCGACGTCTGGCCTCTTCCTCTTTCTAGCTCCACAAGAAGAAGTAGGGCAAAGTCACACAAAAGCCCCACAGGACTTTAATGGACAACAAACTCAGGACATTATTTAAACCAGGAGACGGAACGTGGAAGAAACGGTGAAACTTTTGTTTTCTCGTCGGCGATATCCACGGTTTATGCTTTTGTGGAATATAAACGCGGATCTCGCCGGTTTGACTGAAGTCTGTTGCGCTTGTGTGTGTGTTTGTGCCCCTCCCGGTCAGGTGACTGAGGTGTGTCTAATCACCAGAGCCTCTCTGGAGATGCTTTGTTCCAGTCTACCTGTCGATAAAACTGAAAGATGATCTCCGGCTCAGCGGTCAGCTGCGTCCTGTAACGTTAGGCTACTGAGCTAAAGTTACCCTGCACGGGGAAATATGATCAAATAACATCTGAGGAATCGTGTACCTATATATCTTTAAGAAACAACATAGCCTTTATTTGAATGAAAAACGAGCTTTTTGGTACTTAAGTTATAGCTTTTATCAGCTTTAACACCAACAAAATCGATGAATCGACACTTTACCATGGAAACGCTTTACCACGATCACGAACGGAATTTTTCTAGCCGTTAACCGAGGAAGACAAACTTTGAGAAGAGTTTTAAGAGGATTATAGTGGGACCTAACTTAATAAAATCCTTAACGAGAAGAAGAAAAAAAGGAACCGGTTTCTATCACCTAACTCGGACTGTCTGTGTGTGGAAACGATGGCGCTTTCTCAAGTTCAGTGTCTGGATAACAATAATGTGAACTGGCGTCTTAATGAATCTAAACCGGAGTTTTTCTATAGTGAGGATCAGCGGCTGGCGCTCGAGGCGCTTGCTACGAAAGGACGCGACGCTTTTGACGCATACGTGAAAGAGCACGAGCTGCGTCCTTTCCTGTCGGAACCGGAGCTCGAGTTGCTCCGTCGGAAAATAGAAGATTATCAGCCCGGTTCTGAGCATCAAAAACCAAATGGTACGACGGAGGGAGAGGACATTGCGGTGTCTTTGCAGTATTGGCCGGACCGCTCCGATATCTCCATACCGAATCTAGATCTCGGATGGCCCGAATGCACTTCTTACCGCGGAGTGACGCGCGTCAATGTGTACACGCAACCGCCGTTGGACGGACAGACGCATATAAAAGAGGTTGTGAGGAAAGCCATAGCGCAAGCACAGAAGGTGGGTAAACTAGAGGAACTTGAAAAGCACGATTGTATATGGTCAGTCCGCCTCAGAAACACTGCAGACCCTTTGTCTAGATTAGTCAGTGACTTAATAAAAAAAATTTGTCAGCAATTCGGTGCACATGTCACATTTCACCAACTGTCCAGTGTCCACTTAACTACAAGAGATTTATGTTATGCATGTGTAAAATGACAGTGTTCACTTAATTTAGCGATATGTCGTCCTATATTGATAATAAAGGAAAATGCTTAAGCAAGCATGCTATTCATAAGTTGCCATTTTGAACTTACCCCCCCCCCCCCCCCCCCCCCCCCCCCCCCCCCCCCCCCCCCCTTACCAAGTCTCATTAATAATATTTTTCCTTATTTGTCTATAATTCTAAATACTCAACGTGCATCTTATAATTTTAATCATGGCTATGAAGAGCAATTATCAATGACAACAGGGGGGTGATGGGGTATAAGGTGGTTACGGCCCTTACTAATAATCAAAAAAAGCTGTTATATTTTTTTTTCAATACACTTTTAAACACAACTCTCTCCTTCAAGCTCATTCATTTTTAAAAATATAACCTGTTTTTACAATGTAATTGTCCGTTATTAATTGAGTTCAGCAATAAAACAAAACAAATGTCCAAATATCCATCAAGTTTCACAATCATTACTGGTTTCCAACTGACTTATTTTTCTTGTTAGAACTTGCTAGAGCTTGAACCCAGAGCTTCGGCCCATGACACATACCGGCATAAATTCTCTTCCTCCCCGTCTCTCTTTACCGCACACACACTGAAATGTTCATTCAAATAGATCCCTTTATCCAAAGACATTTGTCACAATGAGTGCTTATAATGAGATTTAGGTAGAGTACAACCGACTTGGGGTGTGTAGGAGTTGTTTTGTGTCTACATCATCATGTTGTATTCTTAATAAAGAGAACATACTCCTTACTAACAATAGAACTGTAATTGGAGTATGGCCTGTAGTATACACACTGAGAAAGAATACAAAATTATTTTTATGTTGTCTGGGTTGAACTGTCTAACTAACATCTATACATTTACTGTGTGTGTTTGCAGATGATAGCTGTGGTAATGGATGTTTTCACAGACGTTGACATTTTTAAGGATCTGATAGAGACTGGATTTAAAAAGAAAGTGGCTATATACATTATTATAGATCATGCTGCTGTACAGGACTTCCTATTTATGTGTGAGAGAGCCAACATGCACAAAGGGCACCTCAATGTGAGTTGAAGACTCATTTACTTATGTCTGTTTTGTAGACTGTTTTAAGTCCTTAATATCAGAAAAGATGTAGTCCGTGTATGAATAACAATTTGTTTTGTTTTTTTAGCATCTGAGGGTGCGATGCATCGGTGGTTGCGAATTCTACACACGCTCAGCTCAGAAGGTGTGTGGCTCATTGAGGCAGAAATTCATGTTTGTGGATGGAGACCGAGCTGTGTCCGGATCATACAGGTTTGTAGTGTATGTGTGAATTTTAATGTGTGTATGTACATATACACAGGGCTTGACATTAACTTTTTTGCTCACCAGCCACTGTGGCTAGTGATTTTCCAAGTGACTAGCCACTCAGCATTTTGACTGGCCACAATTTGACATCGATACCATGGGTAAAAACCGCCATAGAGATATTTTTTATATATCTCATAATATGACAGCCGACATATTAGGCTGCTGTCACTTTAAGACCTGATGCATGGACCCATTATACTGTTTTATATAGCCAATATACTTTGCGCGCGCACTTTGGGTGTGAGCACAAAATCTGTGGGAATGAGTCAAATTACGTATAATTCAGTATCGATATTTAACGAAAAATCGCTATTTTTGACAACACTACATTGCATTTAGTTTTATTTCAGATGTCTTTTTAAAAGACTACAATTGAACAATGTATATATTATAAAATTCAATCTGCCAAAGTAGCTAGTAGGTGGGTGTTAATGTCAAGCCCTTTATATATACATGAAGCTGTATTTCCTAAATACAAGCCAATCACATTGTGTCAGAAACTGGTCTGTGTGCCTGTAGGATGAAGTACAGATATATAGTAAGCATGCTATTAAAACTGCATGCTTTGAAAATTGCAAGTGCAGGGATGGGATTTAAAAAAACATTTTGTTTTATGTTTTTAATGATGAAGACCACCTCTGATACTGTTTATACTGTTTAGTGTTAAACAGCAACTACTTGTTTTAAAAAAAACTTACAAAACTATTGAGTCAGGTTTAGTAGTTTTGTTTAAAGCCAAACCAAACTCAAAGCTGGAAAGGTCTTAACTTTAAAATAGAATCTCCACTCATCTCAATATCGAGTGTTTGGGTGAGATTAGTAAAGCTTCCAGTTGAAAAACATTTAATACACAATGACCAATTAGAGGGTATAAATATACAAGGGTGTAACAAAACAATCAAACTAGAATATGGATTAAAAATGTTAAAACAATAATCTAGTCAAACAAAAATAAAGTCACAAGACAAGCCTGATAAACCAATCACATGGTAGGAAATAACAGAATACAAAAAAAGGGAAGTGTGAACAGACAAATCAAGAAAAGGAAAGCTACAGTAGTGAGCTACTGTTCTGTCACAGAACTGGACAACATAATGTTGCTATTAGGTAGTTACCCCACTGGTGCTAACATTCTCTTAGATATTTTGAGTTGCTAGTTTAAATGTCAATTTATGTGCTTCTATTCTGTGCATGTATTATTTGTTTGTCCACTTTTTTTGTTTCTGACTTCTGGCATTTTCATATTTTAGTTTTACGTGGACCGCTTCTCGTTTGGACCGAAACATAATTACAGTCATGACTGGGCAGTCCGTTGAAACGTTTGACAAGGAGTTTCGCGAACTGTACCTGAACTCTCTTGGGGTCAACCTCACCAAGATTCCTTTGGCGGAACTACCGGAGCCTGACCCTACCCCAGTTGTCGTTCCTCCCCCTGTTTCCGCAGCTGTTGCTAGAAAACTAATTAACCCCAAATATGCTTTGGTCAATGTAGATACAACAAGCAAATGCTCTTCAGACAAAGCTAGTGCCAAGATCAATCCTCTGGTCAAGATTCCCAAGCCTCAAAAGGAGTTGCAAATGCATCCAGGACTTGTAGGCTTGCCAAAGGCAGATCTCATTCTTTACTTGCCCATCTGGCCCGAGCCAGACCCATCCAGTGATGTTATTGGGTATATTAATATTCGTGACACAAACAAGCCAGCACCAGTGCATTTAATGCGCTCGCAGATGTTTGAAACATCTCAAGCGATCCGCTTTAAAGACCCTTTCACTGGCCCACCTGAGGAACCGCTACCAGAAAAGGCAACTCTTCGTACTACAACAGCACAGTTGTCTAAAACAGATGCTGTAGATGCAAAAGGTCAATCAAGCGCCCAACTTCAGCCAGAGATTGATTCTAGTAATGCCCTTCAAGATACACCAGCCAATACACCTGATTCGCCAAGCTCTCCAATCCAGCAACAAGACCCCAAACCCAACCTTTCTCCACAAGAGCAGGAGCCCAACCATGAACCACCAGAGGTCCAACAGGCTTCAGATCTGCCTGTTCCAAAGCCACGCACCATTCAGTTGGTGGTAAATAAGCCTGAAGGCTCTGGAGATGCAGAGGTCACTTTAGTCAGAAGGGAGAAAAACCAGACGATGGATGCACACACGGATGCTGAAGACAACGACACCATTAGCACCGCTGTGACCTGTGCACATTCATTAAAGGATAAAGATGAAAATTCCACAATGTCAGATGAATACTATGAATGTACTGATTCCGATAGCAGTGACAAACTCCCTAACGGAAGGATAACGGGTTCCAGTCGTGTTGGAGAACACAGCGCTAATGCGCTTAACGTGATGGCCCGCTTCTCTCAATCCATGCTGGACTTGAGATCGGATGACGTTGAGCTGGATCTGCAAAGCACTGCCGAGAGGAATCTACTGAATATGCAGAACAGAAACAAAACAAAGGTAGGTAGGACTTTGATTTAGTGTGTCTGAATGTGAAAGTGCTTTTTATCAGATTTGGCTCTCCACTCTACCAGTCATTAAACCTGGGAGTGTCTCAAATAGATGAAAAGAAGCCAGGGATATGCATTATGGAACGCACAAGGGTGTGCCGATGTTGATATTTCCTGCGTGCCTTAACCTGCTATAAGTGCTAAAACACATGTATAGGGGTAGTGGGTGGGAGGAGGGTAAATGTAAATGAAGTTGCATATCAGATGAGAACAGGAAAATAGCATGTTATTAGGGTTTGTCAGATCCTCATTTTGGTGGGATTTCTCCATGGAAGAAGTAGTAGTGTGTACACACACACACATATATATATATATAAAAAAGGAGCATGCACAAGTTTATCCAATAATGGCCCTATATATATATATATATATATATATATATATATATATATATATATATATATATATATATATATATATATATAGGGCCATTATTGGATAAACTTGTGGATGCTCCTTTTTTTCCCCATTACAAAATTATATACATTCAGATTCTGCTCACTTTAAGGTAATCTTTAAAAACTCAAGTACTGGTATTCTTTAGCAAATCTAAAAAAATTACAATTTTTCATACTGTATGTTTTAACGTAGTGACGCCTTAATAAACTTGTTGCAAAGTTTATTAAATAAACTATAAATATTGCTATTTATTGTTTATCAACCATAACATGAAAATAATAATTTCCCAATATACGGACATCCCTACTTTTATCACATAGTTCTTACAAATATTTGCCTAATCCCATTAATTCTATCCTAAACTAATTCCAATAATATTCTAATGTTTCTAATAAAATTCTTCCATTAAGTATGATGTAAAAATGTTTTGAAACCAAAAGCATTTTGGGGGGCCTAAAACTATCCTGCTTAAGTTTGTAGATGCTTTTATATGGTTTCTAGATGGTTTAGATAGTGTAGTACAACTTGGTCAAGCTTGGTTAGGTCTAGTAGTCCACCTTGGACCAGCAACAAACCAGCTACCATGTACCAAAAACCAACTTGACCAACATAAGCTGGTATTACCTGATTTTCCTTACGTAGTCTTAAAAGGTGAAAAAGCTTGCACAGAAGATGACATAGAACTGAATTTTTGCAGCTCTAGCGGATACAGCAGCTGGAGCGTGTGTGTAGTACCTGGGTAGAGTGCCCTGCTGATCATGCCAGGTAGGATGATGAAGATCATGGGAAGCATCTTGAGATAGCTGGCAAAGATGGACGCCCCTTTGGCGTGACTCATATTCTTTGCTGACAGAGATCTCTGCACGATTACCTGCCAATGATCAACCAACATTATTATTTTGTCTTTACTGAATTCTTTTTGAAAAATTCATCAGAACAGTTTATAGTTTATGCTGAACCATTTGAAATTATGCCTGAAGGCGGTTTATCGTTTTTTTTTTTTTCACGTATACCTTCCTCCCTTTCAGCTTTACCAGATGGTCTCCAGGTCACCTCTTCGAGACGGATATGGCCGGGCCAAAGTGGTGATTGCAAAACCTGGAGTGTTCCACAGACCCCCTAAAAGCAGCGGCCGTGTGATCGGGGGCCACAGGTACTGGCAGGGGAAGATGCATGGCCATGAACTCTCCTCAAGTGGATCAGGCCAGCAAAACCTAAACCGTTCAGGTCGGTCCCCCAGGAGACAAAGCCCCGCCTATACGATAGAAGGACTGCGAACAAGCCAATCACCCGCTCAGCGCCTCATTCACTCTCAATCTCTTTCCCCCGCTCAACGGGCCTCTCAAACAAAGTCTCCGTCTCCTCGTAGACGGGTCGAGACTCGCACGCCATTAGGAATCTCTTTATCTAAACTTGCCAGTTTCAAACACTTAAGGGGGAAGGTTCCAGTGAACACGTCTGGTTTTGCTTTGGGGGATAAATTGTTGACTCATGGTCAAAGTGAAAAGTAACTGATTTGTAGTGGCTTTCTTCCCGTAAATAACAACTTTGTATTGAGTACAAAGGCATGAATGTGTATAGATGTAGCCGCCAGTCTCCGCTGATAAAGGCTTTTCAACTGGAGTTCAACTGGATCTAAACTGACACGAGTGTTACAGTGGCACACAAACAATGACATTTTCTGGACCGTGGCAAGGAGCTCTTGTTGCATAAAGCCTTACTCTTTATTGACGTGCCTTTGAGTAATCTGTCCTAGTGCAAGGGAATTTGGTGGAGGATTTATGACCATGGTGATGGCAATTTTTCACATTCACCTCTATTGTTGGCTAATTGGTGTGGGAAAAGGACGTTGAAAAGTTTGTTACAGTACAGACTGAAAGTGGGTTATACTTTAAAACGCACACACTAATATTCTGAGTCTGCAGTTGTCCCTGGTTTTATCAGAGGAGATCAAGGCCTGTTCACACCAGGACAGATGTTTTGTGCAAAAAATGAGTTGTGATAAACATTTTAATTTTAATTAACAGCTTTAAATGCATCTTTTCACATCGTTTTAAACATTTGCTTGCTGTCAATGCAATTTTAAGGTTTGCGCATTAAGTCACATGCCCAGAGTTGCTGCTGTTTCATAAAACTACGACTGTGGTACACACAAATCTAAATGAAACTGTGTATAAACCTGGGTATTTCATTTTTTTTTCCATGAGCGCCACCTACTTTCAGAAGTAAGTTTGTATTTTCTTTCAGCCCATCTACAGGTTTTTACATTTTCATCTTAAAAAAAAAAATTGCATGCAAATATTTGACCACATTTTAATGCCAAACATTTGTGTTGGTGTGAACAAGCCTTCAGCTTTTGAGTTGGAGTCAAGGCCAAACCCTCCAACATCAAGACCAATACCTGTCCATTTTTTATACAGAAAATGCTGAATTTATTGCAGCATTCATTTCAGATACTGAGCCACTTTGCGAGGTGTTGAACTGTGGTCACGGCTGAGGACCTTAGCTAAGACCCAAAACAAGACTTAAGATTTGAGCCCCCAACCAGAGGACCTACTGTAATAAGACTCAGACCAAAACAACTTTTATTGGGCCTTGAAGCGATTCCAACTCTTGACAGTATTTCTAGGAATTTAATCATTTGTCTTCCGATGATGGTTTTTTTTTTGCCTTCCAAGGAGGTTTGGAAATAAAATGCTTTTTAAAGATGTTATGTGCACTATACTTTAAAGAAGGAAAGTGTTATAACTTTAATTGTTACAAAGGCAGTCTTCTAAATGGTCTCAACCATTGTGCTTATGTTTTTAAATAAATAAAGCTTAAAAAGCAAGGTGTTTTAAGATGCTAGTCAGCACACACTGATTCCTACAGTTTCTGTAAGGATATACTTGAATCATTTGGTGATGTTTTCAGTGACACAGGAGTCAACGTAGGCTTTAGTCAGGGTAGTTGTACTTAATTTGACGTGAATCCCTCAGTCTCGTTTTCATTGCGTCAAATTAGATGGGTTCTACCCTACCCTGACTTGGGTTCATTTCAGGCTTTGTAGATTTTTTTTTTTCTCCTAAACCTTTATCTCTAAAACGGCAAGTCTTTGTGGCAAACAAGTGATACATCAAATACAGTATCTTATAACAGAATGCCAAGTCACAATGCAAATTACTTTTGCAATACTGTCCTCTACATGAGGCCTTTTACTTTTATCATCTATTTTTGAGAGCAAGTGTGTGTTTAAGCATACCTGATCAGTGCACCAGTACCATGTTGCAAGAATGGTTAATCCCAGTGTCATGCCTGGCCAGGGTAGGTCTCCATGAACAGGGTCTCTGAACAGGTGCATGGCATCAGGCCTGGGCAGGTGACATGTTGTGTTTGGGATGATCTTAGATGGCACCGCTTTCAAATACACGCTCTCCAGGTTATTGTAGCCTCCAATTTTATTGAATGCTGTAACGTACATAAATACATATCAGCTAAATCTACTACTGTTTTGGGTAAAATGTAGAGATTTGGCATAAAAATGTATCTTTGTAGTATTGTCAAAGCACAATGTATATTTTGAATTGAATACAATTAAAAATATTATTTAAATTTCTTTAACTTGTTTAGACTTGTGTGGATAATTGTGTTCGTGCATTTTTCATTTAATTTTCGGTTCTTTAAAACCTTTACAGATGGTTTTCTGTAAGTTGCTAAAGTCATGGGATTTACCACATCCCCATGCAAACCAGGTATGCAGGTTTTAATGTGTTTCAATGTGTCCTAACCGGACATGATGCGATAAAACCTCTGTTTGACAAAAATGTGAGGCGCGTTTTTGTTCGTTCTGAACAGCTGTGTCGAGTTACGGGACGTTTCGTTTGTTGCCTGTGACAGCCACAGTGAAATCTGCTCCACATTACACCAAATATGTTGATATTTTTGCCTGTTACTGTGCAGCATCGTGTAGTGCTTGCACTTTCACGGAGAAAAGGCAAATTCCATCATAAGGTGAAAATTTGACCATTACTTCAATAGCACCATGCACTCTTAAAAATAAAGGTTCTGTATTGGCATCGATGGTTCCATTAGGAACCTTTCCATTGCACTAAAGGTTGTTTATAGTGGAAAAAGGAGATCTTTAGATTATTAAATGTTCTTCACACTAAGAAATATAGTGGTGCTTTTAAGAACTGTTCATTGCAATGTTCTTCAGGGAACCCAACATGTATATTCTATGGCATCACTGAAGAAACCTTCTTTTCGAACCTTTATGTTTAAGAGTGTTGGAATGTTGTTTTTATTAAAGCTCTTGTTTGCACTGAATATTCACGTTTGGTGAATATTCTAATTAAGGGTGCTAGATTTTTATGCATTAATGCAAATATAATTTTTAATTTCCGTATTTATTTTAGGCTATCTGGAAAATGTATTTTTTTTAAAAAGTTCTAACAGTCCATGCTATTTGTTTAGAGTTATTTATGCTATTATTGATATTTAGCAATATTTATCTATTAATTTGGAAAATAGATAAATAATTGATCCAAAATTTCATTATATCTCACATTTTTTACAATTACTTATTTTATTAGTTTCATCATCAATAGGCAATTTTACAATATATAACCTTTTTGCCCATACCAGCAGACAACCACAGATAAGTCAAGCTAAAACTGATTTTATCTGCATTTATATGCTGAACATATGACATATCTGTACATGGAATGCATGGTTAAAAACCACATATAACCCTGAAAATGTGTCTAACATAGCTGTTCTCTTCCAGCTGCCATCTGTTTTCAGCAGTGGCACTTTCACAAGATGTTCTTACTTCCCTAGTGACAGCTGACATTAGATCACTGCCAGAAGAGAATAAAAGAAGCCTGAGACTGACTGACCTGTAATGGTGAGGATGACTGCTCCAATGATCATGACAAAGGTCTGAAGAGTGTCGGTGTAGATGACAGCAGCCAAGCCACCTGGAGAAACAGAGGACTAAGCGGGTATTGCTCAGTTCTCTCATGATGGTTTAATGTGATATGAGTCATCGGGGTCAAGTCTGAATCAGCACTTGTAGACAGAGTAAATACAGTGACAGCAGAGCAGCGGATTAAAGTCATTATGCAATTATGCTGAAATCAGTCATGTAGACTATAATTACTTCTGCAGAAAGGAACTGTTCCTGAACCACTGGGCTTCTGTGAGAAAGTTCAAACAAGTAATCATTTAGTAGAAGCTTTTATCCAAACAATTGACAGTAATACTCAAACCTGCGGTTAAGTACCTCACTTGAGGTTTGCACTGTCAACAACTCAAACCAGCAACATTCCTGTTGCCAACCCTGAGTTTGAACCATTATGCCACTCTATCCATTGCAGTTGATGAGGAATCTTCTTTAATACTGCAACAACGGTGTGACACCATAAGCTGTTTTGTCACGCTACACTGCTGATTGTTGGAAAAAGCTAAATTGTGGCAACTGCTCATTACTGAAACATGTAGCGGTACCGCTTTAAACAATAAGCATCATGAACTACGATCATTTACTAATCTAGGTTGATGCGAAGTTATAAATGTTGTTCATCGTTGATTCATGTTTTAACAAACGTGAACAAATGTTAATTTATACTTGAGTAGCCTATACAAAATGTACCCTATTAGTAATGTAGATTAATAAATGCTCTCGAAGTATTGTTCATTGTTAGTTTGTGATGCCTAATACACAAATAGACTACCATTCTCAAGTTTGCTTTAGAAAGACAGTTAAGCCCCAACCCCAAAAAACCTTTCTATTTCAAATAAACTAGGGGTGTAACGATTCGTTTTAACAACGATTCGATTCGTATCACGATTCGTGGTTGTCGATACGATTCAAGGACGATATTGGTTCATTTAGAATGATACGATCCGAAACGATTCAGTGACTTGAAATCAATTCAGGAACTTTTTAGCCAAAAATTCAACCAGTGTGACTGAAATAAATACCTGGATACTGGACAGTGCGGGTAAAGTTTCCTAGATTCATGTTGTCTCTTGTAAGGGAATCAATCAGGTATCAATTAATTATAGATATAAACTAGGGCTGCACGATTTGGGGAAAATGTCATATTGCGATTATTGAGGTCAATATTGCGATTGCGATATGCAATGGCGATATAATAAACAAATGATTTCATGAGTGAACTTGCTTGGTTCTCAAGGAAAATGCACACAATTAGTGATAATGCTGAAATGTGTAGGCTATTTCTCAACTCAAACTTGCAACAACAACTAAATGATTAATAACACCTATAATGATCAATAAGCCATTGATGTCTGGATAAAAATGTCTGGACATTCCTGTCTAACAGGTGGGACATACAGACATTGAATTAAAGGGTTAGTTCACCCAAAAATGAAAATTAAGTCATTAATTACTCACCCCCATGCTGTACCAACCCTGTAAGACCTTCGTTCGTCTTCGGAACACAAGATATTTATGATTAAATCTGAGAGGTTGATCCCTCCTCCATAGGCTCCCTAAGGGAATGAAACTTGACGGCCCAGAAAGTCATTAAAGACATTTTTTTAATATTCCATGTCGCAACAGTGGCTCAACTATAAGTTTATCAAGCGACGAGAATACTTTTTGTGCGAAAAAACAAACAAAAATAAGGACTTTATTCGACTATTCCTTTTCTTCCTTGTAGGCCTGAAACGAGACTTCAAGAGATTTCCACGACACGCACGCGCGAGAACTTAACTGAAGTAGTTGAAGGAGATCGCAATTCTCGCGCATGCGTCGTGGAAATTTCTTGAAGTCTCGTTTCAGGCCTACAAGGAAGAAAAGGAATAGTCGAATAAAGTCGTTATTTTTGTTTGTTTTTTCGCACAAAAAGTATTCTCGTCGCTTGATAAACTTATAGTTGAGCCACTGTTGCGACATGGAATATTTAAACATTTTCTTTAATGACTTTCTTTTTGACCATTTTTGGGTGAACTAACCCTTTAAGTTCAACTGCACTGCAAACATTATAAATTATAGAATAATCCTTATTAAAGTTACAAAAGTTATTTAGTCAAGAACATTGAGTGTTTTTCTCTGTTCCTTTTGTTCTTTGATTAACTTTAACGACAGAGATAATTAGTGGCTACTGTGTACTGTCCCTTTAAGACCAGCCGCTCCTGAGTCTGACAGAGACGCGGATCACACACGCGCCTCATTCTCTCATGAGTCACAACTCTTTACGGCCATCGTAAGACTGCTCTTGTGTTAAGATACTCGACAAAAAGACATTTTGGCATAATTGTGAGTTATTGTTCGTTCAAGAGAAAGAGAAGTATTCTGGCGTGCTGTCTTGTGCGCACGCACGATACTGAGTCTTTCTCTGTGTGTGTGTAGTCAACGCGATATTTTTGGTCTTGTCACGAATGAATGACTGAATCGAGTAACGTTTAACGCCTTTATCATTAAACATGCTAAGAAAAAACATCCATATAAAGTCTGACCTGCTTAAATCCAATGCGTTAATTCCTAGTATCGATAAAATCGATTGATTACCCTTTAAAACGATGTTAGATCGATATATGTCGTCCGGAAGGCCAACTTGCTTAGCACAGATCGATGTAGTTGGATCATATGAATATAAATCGATGTAGTCGATGAATCGTTACACCCCTAAAATAAACGCATTTCTTTTGAACTCTCTATTTATCAAAGAATCCTGAAAAAACGATCACAGTCTCCACGAAAATATTAAGCATAATAAGATAATATTAACCTCAACTATTTTCAACACTGATAATGATATGAGTCTTGAGCAGGAAATCAGCATTTTAGAATGATTTCTGAAGGATCATGTGACACTTAAGACTGATGATGCTAGAAATTTGACATCACAGGAATAAATTACATTTTTAAAATATATTCAAATAGAAAACAGTCATTTTAATAATGTTTCACAAAACGATTGTTTTTAATTCATGTTTATCAAATAATGCAGCTTTGGTGGGCATATAAGAGACTTCCGAAACACACAAAACAATCTTAATGACCCCAAACGTTTAAACGGAAACACAAACCTGCAATAGTGTAGAGGGCAGTGACGACCAGCATGAGGACAGTGGAGAGGTAGAGATTCCAGCCCAAACAAACCTGGACAAACAGAGCTCCAGAGTACAGATCCGTCTGCAAAATAGACAGGATTTTAAGATCTCAGGTTGCTCATAGATATGGAGACTTAACTGTGAAGTGTTTTCATCAGTTAAAAAAATTATATGATCAATAAGTTATGACAACATATGTTTTTACATTGCTTTAACTCATCAAAAGAAGGTAAGCAATTTTTAAATCATTTATATGAGATTTGAAAAAAAAATCAGTTTAAGTTTAATGCAATTTAAGTTGAAATGACTTAAACATCCAGGTTGATTAATTAAAAATGCAAGGCAGCAAACTTTTTTTTACAGTTATACTGCATTTGAGTATCAACTCTGTTTACTCTTGTTAATAAAGTAAAGACAGTTGTTGACATACATTAAAGGGTTAGTTCACCCAATAAAGGAAAATTCTGGCATTAATTACTCAGACTCATGTTGTTTCAAACCCATAAGTCATTCGTCCATCTTCAGAACACAAATGAAGATAGAGAAGAAGGGGGGGGGGGGGGGGGGGGGGCAAAGTTTGCCAAAGTGTGCCAAAGTTTGATACCTAGCATTAATGGTTTTTTAGCAAGCCAACAAGCAAGCACTGGCATTTGGGTGTGAGTGTTTTTATATGCCTGCAGTGAAAAACAGATGTTGAAACAGCTAAACTACATTCTCTTTCACAACTTTAAATTCCTTCGGTGCAGAAACATGCCAGCACAGCAAAACAGGACTGAATAAATGAAGCCTTTGTAGATTAATGTTTGTCTTTTAGCTTTGTGTGAATGAGACTGCAAAAAACACGAGTGAATGTATATGTGTTTTCATGCTCACTGAGATCTTGGTAAACACAGACAGCATCAAACTGAGAACTGACAAGTACGTTCGAATTCGCTCTCCTCCAAACCGCCGACCCAGATACTCTGGCATTGTGACAATCTGAGAGAGAGAGAGAGAGAGAGAGAGGAAGTGCAGAAGGGAATGGCATGATCTAAGCAAATGAATAAGCAAATCTGGGAAAGTAGAACATGTGGTGAGTTTGTGTGTGAGAGAAAGAGATGGTGAGTCTATAACACGTGGCAGTATTAAACATAAAGTTCTGAATTATTAATTCACATAGGACTGTATAGCTCAGCTAGAACATCAGTATTGAACAGTGAGTCAGTGTACGTCTGAAACTCACCCCAGAAGACACATAAACTGGGACAAAGACCCAGGCAAGAGCCAACAGGACATAAGTTGCCTAATAAACAAAGAAATAGTTAGTGCACAATTTCTTCATCAGTATCAATTTATATTCCAGTTTAACACATTTAAACATCTCATTTTACAACAAGATCATTTTACTTGAGGAGCAAAACTGCATGAGATATTACATTGTGTTTGCATTGAATATAAAGTGACCCTAAAAGGTATTTTGAAAATTAAAACGCATCTAAATTTATATTTTGTCGTTGAATCTAATGACATTCAAACAGCTTAAAGGAATAGTTCACTCAAAAATGAAATCGTTTATTCACCCTCATGTCATTGCAAACCTGTATGACTTTCTTTCTTCCACAAAAGAATACTGAATATTATTTCAACTGTTTACACGCATGAAAAGTTAATGGGGTCCAATATGACATTGGACATCATTGTCTTTCATTGTATGGAGAAAACCCCCCAAAACAAACATATTTTAACTATTTAGTTATAACTTTTTTTTTTGGAGTTACGAAGCATGAGGTTTTATTTATTTCACGTTTCACATAGACACCTCTATAAATTTAGACAACAGTAAAAAGACAAACTTAAGACTTAAGATACTACTTTATTTTTTACTGACAAGACAAAATAAAGAATTATATTTTCGGTAGCACTTTATTTTACAGCCCTGTTACCATATGATGTAGGCCTACTTATTACAATTAATTACAATAACTGGGTAATAACTCGGTACTAACCCTGCCTGAACCTACCCCTAAACCCAACCTTAACCCCTGTAGTTACCATATTACCCAGTATTTTCTTAGGTAAGTAGTACACTGTAAGTGTACTGTAAAATGAAGTGCAACTGAATTCTCAGCACCCATAAATAATGTAGTTTTTTGGTCTTCTTCTCCCCCTAGTGCTGATCAAATGCTGGTGCATTTATATGAACTGCTAGATTTTTCATGTTAAAGTAATGATCAATAACGAATCATGCATTTGTGTAGAGAATGAGGCGTTATGCTGTCTCTCACATTCCATTCAAATCCAGCAACAGCGATCCCTCCTGCTGCTCCTGTCCCAGCCAGACCGATGAACAGTCCTGAACCCTCACTGCTGGCAAACAGAGATGCACCAATCTGCACACATTCATCTACACATGAGTGCCATTCTCAGGACGGACGACGGGAAACAACTTGATTTACTACAATCAGCTTCACACTCAGTATTCGCAAGATCGTTGACAAGACATGTTAGGCAGTGTCATGCTGTGTGAAAAGTCTGCATTTCTTTTTTTAATATTATTAATTGTTAACAAACATGTATTCATTACTTGAATGAGCTCATTTTTTCTGCCTTAAATTAATAAATGGTTTAAATGAAACATACATTATTAGCTAACTGTGTGATTTGTACATGTATACATTTCTGAAATACATAACTTGGACACAGTCACCTCTGATAAATAATAATTATATACAGGGATATATTTGTATGACCTCATTTTAATTGCGATAGTATATGGAATTGTAAAAATGTATTTGTCACTATGCAGGACTAATTAAAGCCATTGCAAAAGAAAAAGAATGTGATGAAATGAAAAAATATATGCCTTCTCTTATTACAGAGGGGTCAAAATGTCTCAAGCCACTAGTTAAAATGCTTTATTTGGGGTCTTTTTTTATTATAAATCATACATAATAATATGAGCAAAAGGTTGAATTAACATTAATATAATGTATTTGGTGTGTCCATCTTTTGCTTGACTCTCCAGCTGCATGAACTTAGCCTTATAAATGTATTAAATGGAACATTATAAATGTCTTTACTGTCATTTTTGATCAATATAATGCGTCCTTGCTAAATTAATGTATTAATAAATTTCTGATAATTTTAATAATAACATTGATAATAATAAGGGCATGTTTACACAACAACGTTGTACTGAAAACTGAAAAGTTTTTAATTTGCGTTTTCGCATATACAGACAACGTTGTCCAAACTAGCTATATCTGTTCACAGGGATCCACGAAAACGACTAAAAACACTGTATTATCCTGTCAGGGCCAGTAGTTGGCGATGTCACTTTGTAAAGAAACACTAAGCCCTTATAGACTGAACAGATCATATGCATGTGCACGATGTCACTCTGTTTTCACAAATTCAAGTTTCTGTATAGAGACAATATCGTTTTCAAAAACTTGCACTTTGAAACCAGTTTTCAAAAATTTGCATTTTCAGGTCCCCAAAAAGCCGCTGTTGTGTAAATGAACGGCCTAAACGCTTAAAAAGTTTTCTGTTTTTAGTTGAAAACGGTGCCATGCAAATCAGCATATGGGGCTGTTTACACACACCGATTTCAACTAAAAACGGAAAACTTTTAATGCGTTTTTGCCGTTCATTCACATAACAGCGTTTTGGGGACCTGAAAACACAAACTTTTGAAATGTGGATTCAAAGTGGAAGTTTTGAAAACGATACCGTAATTGTCTATAAACTACAAAAACATGAATTTGTGAAAACGGTGACGTCATGCACATGCGTATTATGTGTTCAGTTGATAAGCGCAAAGTGTTTCTTTACAAAGTGATATCAACGTGGATCCGCGTGAACATAGATCGGTTTGACAACATTGTCGTCTGTAGCCTACATGATAAACTCGAAGGAAAAACGTTTTCGTTTTTAGTACATCGTTGTCGTGTAAACGTACCCTTGGAATGATTTCTGAAGGACCATAATTGTATAGAGCAAACTGTTTGGACACCACTGTATATAAATTCTGACCCAAAAATCTGGATGTTGAAAATAAGTAGTTTCATGTCCATGTTATTTTTCAATTACCTATTAAAAAAAGAAATTCAACATTGTCTATAAAACGTTTGCCTTGAGATCACATCAACCTTTGTAGTTTATTACTCTACTACTTAAAAGTAAAGTTTTTATTTTTAGGTTGTAAAGTAAAAAAAAAAAAAACTAAAAAAAAAAGATTATTTGTAATTTATCTCATTATAAGGCTTAAACCATATAAATTAAAGTAAATGTATGCTTATATATTGCTACAATTGGTTCAGTTTACGTTAATTATCACTCACCGGCCACCAAGCCATGTCTCTGCCAGCCAGAAAATATCCACTCAGTGTGTTTCGACTCACTCTGCAAGATGACTGAAACACACAAGAGTTTATACCAAATTTAAATGGGCTTGTATTTCCCACTCTAATATCTTAGATGTTAGAAGTAACGTTTAAAAAAAAAGATTCCTTTCTAAATCCACAGTTTACATCCACATGTTCCTAAACACAATTTTGATCTATTTTTTTTTAAACATCACTCTTAGAACCCTTTAGGGGTTCCCATCAATTTTATGGATTTAATTAAATTCATTAATGAATCATTTTAAACTAATTTTTTATTTCAATAACATTTTATGAATGAAACAACATACTTTATCACTAGAATGAAAAAATGAAATAATCCCTTAAACATTAAAGTATTATGCAATAGTTTAATACATTTCTCCGTGTGTATAACCGTTTTCTGCAAAAAGTAAATTCAACCCCATAAAAACACTGTGACAACAGAAAATATATATAATGTTTGATACAGCTAATACACACATGCAATTACACAAATATGTCTCACCCATATTCCAACTGCGACGTTCAATAAAAAATACGCTCCAATTACAATGATATCAGATACGCTGAAAGACTGGGAAAGGGCAGAAAATTTAGTGGTAGAGTTAGACGCCATGTCCTGCCTTCACACACACTACACACAGACTAAGAGCACAAGGCAAAGAGGCTAGAAAGACACAAGGCGTTCCGGTCAGCCAGCTCGGTGTGTGAATTGATCATTAAACGCATCAGTTTAATGAAGCAAACTTGCATGAAAACAACAAGGCAGATGAAACACATCCGTGAAGACACACAGACCCTGCTGCTCGTTTGGGTTTCTGAGACTTTACACATGCACCTGCACATAGAGACAAACACCAATGGCTACACACACACACACACACACACACACACACATGCTTAGACGTATAATCAGAGCATTTAGACGTGTGATCTAACTAACCCAATGTGACTGTCAGAGTCTAAAAAACATCCCTAGACACACTTAACAAAGTGAATCATTTACTTAAACACACTGGTGCTAGCCATTAACACACACACACATGCACTAACCGTCAGCATCAATCTTACACACGGACATAAGTATACTTTAGTGTTTGGGGTTACTGTTCACATTAGCAGTACTTTATTTGACAGTGTGGCAGGAGTATTTGCAATCTAATTTCTTTGAAAATGCACCACAATTGACCCATGATAAAGTTAATTAGTAAAAAAAAAAAAATAACTCTGACTTCTGTTTTCCAGAGTATTTCTTTCTAGTATGTCAGTTTATTTCGGCCTTGGCAGTTTTAAATGATGGCAGTGTAAATGGTTCCGGTGACTTTTTGTCTCTCATTGAGTTATTTATTATATTAATACTAACAGTATCTTTAATGCATTGAAAAGTGTATGGCGGATAAGAGTTTGCTCTTATGCTCACCAAGGCCGAATTCACTGGATCAAAAATACAGTAAAACAGTGATATTGTCAAATGTTATTACAATTTAAAATACATATTTTCGATTTTCATATGCTTTTTTAGGTAACTTATGATGGCAAAGCTGAATTTTCAGCATTATTACTCCAGTATTCAGTGTCACATGATCCTTCAGAAATCATTCTAATATTTGCTGCTCAGGAAAAACATCTTATTATTGTTGTTTAAAACAGTAATATTTTGTGGAAACTGTGATACCATTTTTTTCAGGATTTTTTGATAGAAAGTTCAAAAGAACAGCATTTATTTGAAAGAAATAACACGTAAAAGTCTGTCACTTTAGATCTGTTTACTGCATCCTTGCTGAATAAAAGTATTAAAATATAAGAATCTATCTAAACCTAATATTTTGCCCCCCCCCCCCCCCCCCCACCATTTATCATTAATGTAATGCAAAATAATAATTATTATCCTCTTTACTGCAATGCAAAAATATATATATATTTAAATAACACACAGTATTATTGCGCTGTCTAAATAAAACAAAAAAAATCATTGTGTTACAGTAATGAGAATAATGAGAATCCACACTAGGAATAAATAGAAATAGGAAAGAAAAGCCACATCTGGATGCATTACGCTACATTACACTTTCATGCTGAAAAAAAATAAGTGCGCTCTTACTGTAGCTCAATCCTTTCCCTGGATATTTACTGTACCTTCTGGAAGGGTTTAGTTCCAGCCCCAGTCAACACACCTGCTGAATCAGTTCTTTCAGTTGTGTTGAATTACAGTTGGAACTAATCTCTGCAGGAGTAAACGGTTGGTGAACTAGTGATTAAGGTTGGCAAACACAAATGTAGCAGATTCCAGGTTGGACAGAGCCAGGAACTGGTAGGAGGGGAATCTCCCTGCGGATAATTTAGATAATAAGTTCTACCTAACAAATAACTGGTATTCATTTAGTTATTGCAGTCCTTAAAACCGACAGTGCAAAATAAATAAAGAACGTCTAATTACCCACTGACTGATGTGGGTTAGAACGAGCCCAAATTAGACATCTGCTCTGGTTCTGCTGACACCCTTAGGGAGTCATGTATCGTATCACCGACTTTTAATTGTAAGATTGTCACCAGAAATGATGTCTGAAATGACAGAGATAAGGAGTAAGAGAGCGATTAAATGATTTGATAATAATCAGAGCAGTATGGCTATCAGTATCTGAGGGCCACCAATGAGATTTAAAGGAACAGCTCACTTAAAAATAAAAGAAGAAGAGAGAATACTGTTGTGTTTCTTTCTTCTGTGGAATAGACGTTTTCATATGTTTCACCATACTGGAACAACATTTGCATATTAAGCAGAATCATTAGTGTGATGCAACATCAAGGTTTTTAACTAAATACAACTTACATTTTCATCTGTTCATCTGTTGCTCACAGGCTGTTGCTTTTTCTGTTTTTTTTAACCTTGCCAGGTTGTGGTCACTGCCATTGTATGCTTTTGTTATATTGTGTGAACTTATTGTGAAATGTTCCCTTTTGTGTTCAGCTGGAAGAAAGAAGGTCAGATTTGGAATAGCTATGGGTGATAGCCTAAACAATTTATTTTTTTGGATGACATGTTCATTTAATGTGTGTCTTACCCCCTTCTTTAAAGGACCGCGTGCCTTTGGCTCAGTGTACATGGTCAGTACCTACCCCACTGAAATTTGTCCTGTGACCTTTCTCCTCAAAAACACACTCGCTCGCTCACACACAAAAACAACACACACTGCTTCCCTCCCTTTTAATCTGTCAGCTCTTGGGAAAGGGTCTATTTAGTCACGCCCCCTGATTGATGCAGCACCATCAATTTATCCAAGCTCTCTCTCTCTCTCTCTCTCTCTCTCTCATACACACACTATGGCAAGCTGCTTTAATATTAATGCCTTAATAGTACTTTATAATTACTAGTGTCATCCAGACTAGCATCCCACTCTAAAAAGAAATCCAGGAGACCCATTTCTGCAACTTAAATAAATGCATGGTTACTTGCCAGTTCAAATTTCAAATGTATTGATTTACTTAACCTTTCTGTAAGGTTGAAGTTTAGTGGTTACCATTGTGCTGAAGGGTTGTGCATGTGCAGGTTGTGGCGGGCTACATGAAGGTATACAATGACTCTGAGCAATGACTGCGTTAACGCTATTGACTAGAGTACCGAATTGTAGAGCTTGTGCAAACGTATTAATGTTGCTATGATCAGATGCTTTTCTTATACTTTATAAAAAAATGCTTGCTGTTTTTTTTTCTTTCATTTTTGTTGTGTTTATTTTGTTATTGAGAGGAAAGCACACAACACATATTTACATATTCATCTAAGTCACTCTCAGCAGAGTGGGCGGTATCAGATGCTCGCTAACATTATGCCGCTGGTCACGTATTTCGTTTTGCCCCGAAGTGAAGACCGAAAAAGACCTCCACCGTGAGTATATCGGGGCCTTAATGATATTAAAAACTTGCGTTTAATGCTACAAATTATTAAGTTCCCCTTACTCACAGTTATTTGTTGAATGAACATAATTTCATTGGAAATTGTCATAGCTCAAAAAGACTGATTGTTTAATTGCAGTTAGATTAGTTGCAGTTCTTTGTTTCAGATCCCACATGTTCACTTCCAGATAGGATGCATAATTTTTTTTTTTTTTGGTAACTGGTTGTGTTTTTACTATAAACTATTAGTTTTTTTCTAGTACTAACTGAATATATATATATATATATATATATATATATATATATATATATATATATTTTATATATATATATATATATATATATATATATTTTTTTTTTTTTTATTTTTTTTTTTTATTCTAGTCAGTTTTTTAAAGAATAAATGTTAAATCAGCTTGCCATACATACACAGATAGTACACAGACACAGGCACACACACACACACACACATACATGCGCACATGAGAAAGTGACAGCGGATTACAACCTCCAGCGCCCGCGCGCACATCTGCCTGGATGTTTACGTAATATATACGGTCTCTCTTCGAGCTTCGGGTCAAATAGACGACTTCCGTTTTGATTTACACAACATCTGATATTTTTGTAACGAGCCATGTCACCATGCGTAAATACGCGCAAGGTTTCCAGCGCCGTCCCTTTAACCTGAAAACGATTGGATTCTGTCACCTCAGTACGCAATAAGACCTTTTTTCGTCGTTAGCGATTGAGTGGACGCCACTGGTCACTTCACTGGGCATGTAAACGCGTCTTGCGCGTCTCTGCGCACTCGACTTTTTAACGATGAACGGCGAGGATGTGCTGGCGTTAACGGCACCGTTATGGTCGCCTTGGCCCCTGAAGATGCGCTGGATGTAAAAATATAGCCATGACTGCATGTGTGAGAGAGGGTGCTTGAGTGTGTGATTGAACAGGATGGGGAAAGAACAGGAACTCTTGCAGGCGGTGAAGACGGAGGATCTGATTACCGTCCAACGGCTCCTCCAGAGACCCAAACAGGGCAAAGCGAGTGAGTATCACACCGATCTTAAATGTCTCATCACACCCTCCACACACCCCCTTGCTATTGCTTCAATGACCACTTAAACCGACGCGGGTTTTGAATAGGCCTATGTGATATTAAATGGCAAAACACTTTGCTTTAGCGAAATAAATAAATGTGTGGTGAACAATTTTCCTGAATTTTCAATTAATTCCCTCTTAAGAGCATGTAGAAAAATTACTTTGTAGGCCTTCTGTATGTTAGTGTCGTATAGCTACGCGTCTATGGGTAGGATTGGGAACCGAGAATCGTTTCTGGCTAAGGGCCGCTTACATTTTTAAAACGTACCGAAACTAAATAATTTTTGTGGCGTTCACGATCGTGCATTTTTTTTTCGGAGCACCCTTTACGTCCAGTTCGATTTCTAAACGAAACGTTCCTTTCAGTGACTCAAAATCATACAGCGCGGCAGGGTCATCCAAATGTCTCTGGAGTGAGTCGGTTCTTTTTAGTTATTATCAGCGCGGATATCTACAGTCGCTGATTATAACGGAAGCGTTCCACTTTTGTCGCGTCGCTCAGTGTAGATGGATCGTCAATACTTGACGCTCGCTGTGGCGGGCCGCGCCAAATCCGCTTTGATGTCCAGATGAGCGCGCGCTCAGATATGGCAGGTGGCTCAGATCGCCAAAGATTAAAGAGATGGAGTATTGAAGGAAACATTTGCAGATGGATTTTGGCATTTTACAGTTATGGCCCAAAGTAGGCTACCTGATTATTCTTCATGTATAGATTTATAAAGTCGATGGATACCATTTATTTATAAGTACCTGTTATTCCTATCAGATAGAAACGTTGTCCTTATTTTATTTCCAGCTACCTGTTCATAGATAGATAGATAGATAGATAGATAGATAGATAGATAGATTTTTTTTTATTTTTTTAGATAGATAGATAGATAGATAGATACTAGATACCATCTTGTTTGTCCATGTTGGGAAGCATGAGGCTTGGGAAGGGAAGAGGGATTATATTAGTGAAAAGCGCCAGATGTCAGAGTAATAAAGTGTGTGAGTACATGAGAGAGAGAGAGAGAGAGAGAGAGAGAGAGAGAGAGAGAGAGAGAGAGGCCACTCACTCAGCTGTTTGGGCGTCTGTCCATTATGACGTGTAAAGGGGCGTTCACGCTGACAGCGATTTATCATTGGAGGTCGCCAGGTCACTGTTTGAAATAGGTATACCTATTGCTAGGTGCCGTCATTTAACTATATTAGCATCCACCTGCACATTATAAGCATGCGCTGCAGTTTTGTGGTCTGTCACTCTAAATGTTAATGGTCTTTAAAGTAGGATGAATTCTGATTGGCTGTCAGTGTTTTTATCTTTCATAAGCTGGAAAAATAGTTTTGAAAGTTATTCCATGACATAATTCCCTTTGTGGCGTTATCATTATACTTGTGGTGTGAACTCTGCTATTCCTTTACATTTAGAATGATTTTATAACTGTTGTATAATTACAGCGTATAATATAGGCTAAACTAGTTATCGTCCTTGGTGTGAACTGGCCATAAAACAGACAGTTGTATCTATTTGCATCCATATGGAGGATGCCGATAGTATTTTACTGTTTTGGTGGGTCACTAATAATGCTCGTTTGGAATAGCTTTTCCTCTTATTTATATAATGAATCCTATACAGTCCTATACTATACATACAGTGTGTATTGCACAAGATCAGGCACACGCCACATAAACATACGCACACATGCCTATAATTGAAATGCAATTACCACTTCCAGTGCTGGGTAACATCCCAGGTGGTCAGAGATGCATCTCCTGCTTTGGTAGGAGGGGCGGCCTGAAATGAAAGCAGGCCACTCTCTCTCTCTCTCTCTCTCTCTCTCTCTCTCTCTCTCTCTCTCTCTCTCTCTCTCTCTCTCTCTCTCTCTCTCTCTCTCTCTCTCTCTCTCTCTCTCTCTCTCTCTCTCTCTCTCTCTCACACTCTCTCTCTCTGTGTGTATGTGTGTGTGAGAGAGACAGTATTACAATAATAGCTATACTGAAGATGCCCTTCTTTTCCTTGTGTCGGTAAGAAACAGACCTTTTTTTCTGGTGCATTTTTAGACACCATCATCTAGAAGAAAAGAGCACAGATTTGTTTTATTTATACCTGTACAGTGTGTGTTCTGAACAAAGACATGAATGAAGACATATTTACCTTTGTAGATATTCTTTTAAGAGAGTAGTTATTGTTTTCCTCTGAAGGCATAGTAAAAGTGAGGATCAGTTGGTGTGTCAGTATGCCAGACGCATACATCCTTTCTGTGATTGTTGCTAAACCCTTGCTAACACCTTATTGTCAATGTCCAATATGTCCTGCTGTTGGGCTGTAGATGTTCTCATCTCAGAAAGCTACATAATCTCTCAAGAGACTCATACATTAAAATGTATGTTCTCTAATGGTTTATTACATGATCTCCTTGAACTTTCTTTCCCTTGACCTTTGATACCCATTTTCCTTATGCTTCCCCTGAAACTACATCAGAAAAAAGGTGAATTTAGCACAAATTTTGCCTTGTTAATTACATTATATAATATATAATATATTGTATATCTTTATATATATATGTATACATGAGTTGTTTCAACTGTGGTGTTTGAGGGAGTGGCCATTGACTCTTGAATATGGCTAATTAATAAGTTAGGCAGGGCAAAAAACAAAAAATAAGGATTGTAAATAGTTGATGCTGGTAATAAATAAGGCTATATATGCTTTTAAAATTCAGTTTAGTGTTACTAATGCGGTTGTGTGCTAATTTATTCTGTTTTATTTGAAGCCACCATTAGGGAGGTTAGCGCTTCTAATCAGTCTAAACCTTATGTGTTGGCGATACTGGGTACATTCCCAACATTTCTTTTGAAGCATTGTCTGCTTTTGTGTAATTATTGTAATTTTTATGAATGAATGTGTAGATTTGCGTATAACTGACCTGATATAAAGTACGTTTAGCTAGTAATTTCTATGTAGATAAATTGCTGTTGTGCTTCCACATACCTTTAAAATGTTTAAAATCACAAAAATGTTTTTTTCTGTCCTAGATCTCTTTTAAACAACATGTGTTGCTCACCAATATCTGAACAAACTGATTCGGTAGAGCAGATGTCCATAGACCTCCCAAAAGATAAAATTAGTGCCTGTAAAAGATTCATGTATCTTAAGCAGTTTGATTTGACACTGTTGCTTCGAGAAACTCCTTCTTGTTCTAGAGCAGTTATATGTTGTTCTTGCATTTAATACTGATCATTGACACCAGGGCACTTAAAACACCTGCTACTGCCATTAGCATATAGAGCAGTAAGTATATTCCAGTTCCGTTTGAGCATTTCCAAGAATTTTCCTGTTTAATATGACTGAATCGATTAATTTAAGAAAAAATATAGCTTCAGTAAGTAACAACACATAGTTTAACTTTTTGTGCGTGTAACACAAAGTCTTATTTTATTTGGAGATTGTGAAATAATTCATTACTTCTCATGTTATTCCAAATCTTTTATGAATGACAAGCCACGCTCAGATTCATTCATGCAGCAGAACAGATGGAAAGCAGGGAAAAATCAAAGCATTTCAGAAATGTTTGTTCACAGCATAAATGGTTCTCAAAAATCCATGCACAAAGTAGAACATTTGACCTATTTTTAGTATATTTCTGTCACTGATTTCATTTTCACATGGTTCCCAAAGGTCTTAAGAGAAAAAAGAAAACCCAAGTGGACTAGATGTTTGATAATTTACCAGCTAACAGCATTTGTAATAGTTTCGTATTTTTTTTTAAAGAATGAACGTAGATTTGCGTATAATTGACCTTATATGAAGTAAGTGTAACTAGTAATTTGACCTATTTTTAGTATATTTCTGTCAGTGATTTAATTTTCACGTTTCCCAAAAGGTCTTAAGAGATCCAAGCGGAACAGATGTTTGATAATTTACCATCTAACAGCATTTGTAATAGTTTTAAATGGTCATTTATATATATGCTGGTTTGTGGTTGCATTTAAAGATTAGTATATGGTAATATAGCCATAAAATAAAAGATGGATTGTTGCATCAGATATGACTGCAGAAAACTTGCTTGAGGCTAGTTTTCTTGGCCGGATTATTCGTTTTCTGTAAATGTGAATTTTCTGACAGGTTATATGCATGAGTGTCACTTTAAGAAGCGATGGGGGACAGTGGAGTTGAATATGAGGATTGAATGTCAAGTATTAATCATCTGTCTAACGTGACATTTTTCAATTGGGGGTCCTGTGAGGGTTCTTGAAAGTAGCTACTGCTTTGGGTCAGTGGACAATGTGAAAAAAATGTGAACTTTTTTTATTACTATTGTATCACTGTTTATTTCTAAATGCAGTGAATTTCTTCTATTGTTTTTTTAACTGAAAGAAGCTATAACATAAACTGTTTGCTAATGTTATAAATAGGGGCATATTATGCCCTTTTACAAAGTCTTGATTTTGTTTTTGGGGTCTACTAGAATTGGTTTTTATGCTTGAATGTTAAAAAAACACATTATTTTTTTCCAGATATTTTACGTTTGTGCAGCACCTCAGTAACACTCTGTTTAGTTCCACCAGTCTGTTGTGATTGGTCAACTGCTTTGAGCGTGTTTTTGATAAATGTCACGCCCCTTACCATAACTGTGAGTTTCAACACACTACTAATGCAACTCAACCAGTCCTTTTTTTGCGTATGCGTTGGGCGGGAATTATTTAAATGAGGAACATATGTTCATTCCTGGAAGAAAACTCAAGACTACAATCGAGGCTTTTCAGAGAGTTTATAAACAGTGCGCACTGATATAGAGAAGAAGAACTCATTTTTGAGTGACTTTGTGCTTTGTAGCAATGCAGACCTCAAACAGCAACATTAAACACTAAAGAAAGTTGAAAGTGTAGCATTAAACCATAGGTCCTCTTTAATAGAAGTCATTAGGAAGAGGTTCCTGAGTTGAAAAATGTTGGCATCCTTTGGGCAAGTGTTATCACTTTGTGTATGAGCTATTTTGTTTTCTAATCTTTCTATTTGAATGAACCAAACGTGCATCTGTGGATGTTTATCAGGAGTGGCGGCACATTTGTTTTGTGTTTTCAGTACAACAGATAGCTAGTCGGAGAAAAACACGCTGATGCTTTCTGCTTACTGATAACAATCTCATTGAGCAGTCAGCAAAATATAAAAAATAACAAATTCCAGCACTGACTCATTCATTATCGCATACACAAACAAAATGAAACCCATGCTTGACAATTGGAAATGCTTCCCCTGTATCAGATAAATCCTTTTCGAGGTTGAAACAGGCATTGTGTTATAGATTTGTAGATTCACAAACTTAGTGATGTTTTAAAGCTGCAATCCGTAACTTTTTTGAGTTAAAAATTATCCCAAAAATATTTTTGAGCAAGTACATAACCAGCCAGTGTTCAACACTATCTGCTTGCCTTAGCTCGATTCAAAACGGTAAGCTTGTAATAATGTTTTTAATTCCAGCGGTACTGGTGGATTTCCGCGAGCGATTCGAGCATGTCTTTGCGTCATTACGACATTGTGGTGGCGTTCATGTGCGAAAGACGATCTTTACGAGATGACTTGAACAGCCGCACATTCTCCTCAAAACATTGGATTCATCCGCGCTGTGCCGAGCCGAGGCACAACCCACGTAAAGTTGATAATTCCGCGATTAGCTGCAATTGCAGATTTCGAACAGAGATGGCGACAAAGAGAAAAAACTACGGACTGTAACATGAACTTACTTCATTCATATTCATGTGTAATTGTTTTTCTGCTATTGTGCCTCTTCACTGGGCCTCATCTTTGCACAGTTCAGTGTGTGTGTGTGTGTGTGTGTGTTTGTACTCTAGCCACCGTGTATGGTGTGAGCAGGACATTCCCAAACCAGCGAAAAGAAAATGCCAGAACACATCAGCTCAACCAGCCATGAACATCAATGCACTCTCAGAAAAAGAAAGAGGGAGTGAGAGACAGAGAAGGAAAACCATTTATCTCACCCTAAAGGAGAACACATGAGAACACGCAGACTTCATAGACAGAAATCTTTGTATGCGTATCTCACATCCAGGGAATATATATCACCACACTACAGATATTCACCTCGATTGAGACTGGTACATTTACACACTGGTACATTTACAGCTTTTGCATTTAACTCTCTGATGCATGGTGAACACTACAGATGTGATACTCTCTCAGCATTGTATTATTAATAATATAAATAATATTAAGATATGGAATCATTATGTTTGTGTTTAGAAGTTTAAATAAACACAAGTGTTGTTATTGTGAATTGAAATTGAATTAAAGGTAAAATAAAATATAAAAATTATCTGAAAAGCTTGAACTTAAATAAGTTAAAATGAAATCAGAAACGTTGTCTTGGCAACTAACTGAAATAAAAATAATTTGAAGTTTAAGTAGCCTACTAAAATTGGTCAAACTAAAACTGAAATAATAAAGCTAAATAAAAACGATAAACCCACATAATAAAATGATTAAAACTTAGAAGTAAAAATAAAAGTCAGTTAAAATTAATAATAAATACTATAATAGTATATAAAACCAAAATAACACAATGATTAAGATGATTTTTTTAACATTTGTATTTGAAAAATTCCTGCATCACAGTGTTAATTCTGCTATCTTGGGTCTTTTCTTTAATGCACTGATATTCCCAATTGATGTTTTATTAGCTTGGTTATTCAGCCAAAATGGTAGTTGTAAGGCCACGGGTTATGATGTAGCTTTGTTCATTCAAACATTTCTTGTGTATTTTTACGTTTTTGGTTCCTTGAATGCTGACCTTAGTAGATCAAATCAGAAGATGGAGTGAGTGTGTGTAGTAGCAGTTCAATTACTTGCATCCAGCTAGAATTATATTAAAGTTTTAATCCAGCTCTTTCATGCATCCATAACTGTTGAATCTTTACAGTGGGTTTTACGATGTCTTCCCCTGTGCTGGTTTTGTCGTTGTCATTGTCAGAGCTCCGCATTGTAAACTCAAACTGATCCGTCCGCCGTTGAAGCTGACACTGATTGGTTGGGCCGTAATTTTCCCAGACAAGAAGGTTTCATTGGACTTGAGGCCAAATGTGGAGTTGAGAATGTAAACGCTGAATATTCATCTGTATGTACAAGGCCAAGTGTGTGCGGTGCTGCAGGACGAACCTGCACTTTCAACAGGGTGACACAGATTCCTGCACAGGCCGGTTACTTTGACCAGAGCCCTTGTGTCCTTGAGAAGGGCACTTAACCTTTGCTTTGGCTCCATTCAGTGTATCAATGTTCCTGTTAGAGTCTAAAAAACAACAACTCCTGTATTCAGTATCTATCCAAATCATAAAGGTGAAAACAGCGAAAGAATATCATTCAGTTCAAATTAAATTGTGCAACCTCCATTCCCTTGTCTAAATTGCAGATTCAGATAAGCTGGTCCTTTTCATGGCTATATGAAACATTTGGTGGCAACTGTATTTCATTTATTTGTTTTCAGCTTGCAAGTAGTCAGAGCATAAAACGTTTCATACATTTAAAATGTCAAAAAACATTTCCCCCTGTCAAAGAAAGTTTTTTTCCTCTGTTGACTTTAGTTGTCCACTTCACTGTGGCGTTCGAGACGCCGCTGCTATGTACAGGTGGTAGATTTAACAACATCCCAGTATTTGATTGGTAAAGTGTATGGAAGGAAGGATGTGATTGGTTGTGAGGGCAAGAACATTTATTTATTCGTTCATTCGTTCATTCGTTCCGTCCGTCCGTCCTTCCTTAAAATAGTCTGTCCGTCCGTCCGTCCATCCGTCCGTCCTTCCTTAAAATAGTCTGTCCGTCCGTCCGTCCGTCCGTCCTTCCTTCCTTCCTTCCTTCCTTCCTTCCTTCCGTCCGTCCGTCCTTCCTTCCTTCCTTCCTTCCGCCCGCCCGCCATTTTTATTTTTAGTTAGTTTTACTTTCTAGTTAACAATTATAGTGCTTCAGCTTCAGCTTCAACTTATTTCAGTTCATTGCCAAGACAACATTTAAAATTTTTGTTTAGTTTTAGATTTTCAACTAATATTTATATTTTGTTTTATTTCAGCTTTATTTGAATTAACCCTGTATTTTAATTAAAGAACCCTGTATAACAAACTAGCTTGTTTTAAGTATTCAGATGACATACTTATTAAAGTAGGCAATAATATTGGTCTAAAGTTGCTTCTTCAGAAGAGTAACACATTCTTTTTTTTTATTTACTAATGAGTGCAATTGAAAACCCCTTCCGTCCACATGTTGGTAGAAGTAGAGGTATAGGAAAACAATGCACACATTGCCTTGCACAACAGGCAGCAGCAGCAGCGTGGTAGTGTGTTGTCTAGCACCTGAAGCTGTTGATGTTAATGAGTAGTAAGATATTTCAGAGGTTATGGTAGGTTAGCTGGAGTCTGGACAGCACAGGTTTTTGCTGCATTGAGCTGAGCTTGACAGTTCTTGTCTTGGAGATGAAAACAGAACAAGGCAGGCCTTCAGTAAAATGACTTGTTGTACTGGTTCCGCTTGTGTCATTTTGTAAAGCTGTTGCTGGTTCATTCTGGGATTTGGAAAATAACACCTGAAACATCACACCAAAATAAACATTCTGCCATCATTCACCCTCATGTTGTTCCAAACAGGTATGTGAGCATTTAAGTCGCTATAACAGAAAATCGTATCTATTTTATGGCTTCAGCTTGTAATTAAGCACATATACTTTTAATGTTGCTTTTTTGTCTTATTGGAACTTGTCAGTGCCTGGGTAGAGTTGTACCAGACTTTCGTAAGTTTTTACTTAAATTGGAACGTAAAGTCATATTACGTAACACCTTAATGCTAGCTGGCTTTTAACTAAATTATACGTAAAGTCCCACTGAAGAGCATTGAAACGCGCAGCTTTATTCAATATTTTGACGTCATTTCCACAGGGCGGGACATATCGAACAGCCCCTCCCCTTTTTTAAAATAGCCAATTGTGTTTAGTTTATATCACTACTAAACTAAAATATTTAGTAGTGCATGAGTTGGTGCCCCTTTACGTCACAGCTAGGCTAAGTTAAGTAACTTACTCTACGCAAAGCTGGTGCAACCGGCTCCTGGTTTCTATATGCTTTAACTGAATGAAAAAAAAATAGATGTGTCAACGTTCTGCTTCTCTTTTTGTCTTTAATGTAAGAAGCAAAGTCAAACAGTTTTGGAACAACATGACGGTGAGTAAATGATAAAAGAATTTCTTGTTTGGGTGAGACTTTTCAATTTGATGCTGACTTCAAAGGAAGCTTCACATTTTGTTAGATGATTTTGCTATGGAGAAACGGCAACAATAACACAGCATGGAAGTCCTTCATAATCTCCTACAAACATAATTTCAACTCGTTTGTGATTTTGTCCTCAGCTGGGATTGTCTCTTAAATAACTCAGTGACTTTAATGAGGATATTATCAATCTGACTCAAATAATAGGGAGATCACCATCAAAAACATATGGGAGCATGTTTAAAGTCCCCATGAATTCAAAATTGACCATACTTACTTTGTTTGCCTAAATTGATCGTTTTGTGGTGAACAATTCAGCCATGCAAGTCAATCCACACAAAAAACTTTTTTGGCTTCATAATCTTTAATCAAAATCTGAAATTTCCCCTCCCCTCTGCATTGGAGGACCTTCCCTGATGACGTAGGTTTGACGGTTTGGATGTCTGCTTAACATCCGTAACCACGCCCCTCCAACTGACAGTAGACAGGCTGAATGAAAACACCTACTTTTCTAGATCCAATCAGGTGCTAGTTGGAAAAAAAGCCACGCCCACTATTTTGCCTCATTTAGTAGGCCTATTCCGTTTCTCTCGGAAATACGTCACAACACTGGAGAAAAGTCATTTGCAACTTCCGGTTCACGGGGACTTTAAATAATCCTCCACACAAAGGGAATATAAGCAGCCCTTCGATCTTCCAACAGTTTTTCCAGTAAATATATTTCAAATGATATATCATATTTCAAACATATTTTGTTCCCATTGTCCGGGAAGCAGACACACTCTGTCAGTTCAAAGCTAGACTAAAAACACATCTCTTTGACCTAGCATACACATAACACACTATAGACTTCTATAAATTCAATGTTAGGCTGCATAGATTAGGTCAGCCGGAACTGGGAACACTTCCCTTAAATCTTGATGTACTCGCTACATCATAAGAAGAATGGCATCTACGCTAATATTAGTGTCTTTGTTTATCCCGAGGTTTTCCCGCAGCCTGCCGGATCTAGGCCGTGTCCAGATCTGACGAAGGAGATCCGCCTGGACCCGATGACAATGCAGTGCTGAAGTGTCCACTATCCTCTCCCTATGGAGGATCCCTTTCCCACTCTACAGATGAAGCGTTGTGAATTCTGGCTCGCGTACCCTGAAGTGATAAAATAAAACAAATTCTGTATCAAAATTTATAGGCAAGAAAAGTAGTTTGTTTAGGCTGGGTTGTATGAATTTCAAACCTGCGCACATATTTTAAAAAGCACATAACTATAGAATCAATTCTGAATGAGCATGTGAACGCCGTCAGCGTTAATCACAGGTTCGCGTTTAAAAGTCTGATCATTTCGACGGAGGTGAATCAATCAAAGTTAACTTTAGCTGGAAATAACATTATTCAAGAACCGCTATAATGCCAAAACAATCTGTTACCTTAAATTATATGTTTATCTCTGTAAAGCTGCTTTGAAACAATCCATTGTTAAAAGCGCTATATAAATGAAGATGACTTGACTTGACTTGACTTGACTCAAAATATTGTGATATTGCTTGTGAAATAGTATTTGACGTCTAAAGCTATTGGAAATAATTGACTAATTGTTGTTCACTTCCATGCTTTATGTTGTTTTTCTCACTCCTGAGATGAACAACTGGTGTTTGTGTATGTGGAGACATTGTACATGCTTAAGTACTGTTATGCATAAAACTATTTGTCAATTGAGTGACCATGGCAATGCTTAGCATCTGTATTGGCTCAGACTAGAGCCGTGTGTCTGGGCATCGGCATATTGCACATCCGTTTTTTATCCTCTTAAGGCTCTGTGTTGGTGTGTGTGTGTGTGTGTGTGTGTGTTTTGGTGGGATAGGCTAATCCTTGAGGTGGCGAGAAATTACCAGAGGAACAAAAACAAAACTGTTTCTGCTAGAACTTGAGATCTGAAGCTGCCTTTTCTGGTTGTTACATTGGATATTATTAATATTAAATTACTTATCTTATTGCTGTGGTGCACATACACCAGCAAGAAGCAAGTCTGCCAATTAGGATATATTTAACATTTAATAGAGTGCAACAATGCCCACTTTTCCAGTATTGTATTTTTCCAATTATTTTTCCCATAAGGATTAAAAAAAAAAAAAGTCTTTGTTAGTCGTGAACCAAACCAGCTAGATATGAGGTGAACCACAACAATGATTTGTTGCAAAAATTTAGACAAAAAGGCAAAGGTACAAGACTGTGTACATAAAGGCTTTTTTTGAGAGAAAGAACTACAATCCCATGAAGCATTGCAAATTACATAATCAAATGACAAATTATGGAGAAATATAAAGCTATTGATTTAAAGATGTTGATTATAAATCTTTAGAATCACTATATTTTATGTTTATTGCAAAACAGGCATATATATATACAAACATTTTTGAGAGCGTAGGGCCATTACACTGACTTATTGAAGATGTCTTTGCAGAATCATGGGTAATGTAGTTTTTCACCAAGAATTATGCTGTTCAACATGATTATTTAAAAAAATAAGTTGAAATAATGCTGATGGCTTCAACAAAAGCATCAGCGATAAACAACCCCAGAGCTCGCAGTAGGTCTTTAATGTCTTTAACATTTTAACAGTTATTGTTAAAAAGACTGTTGCACTCTATATACAGCAGACCTCATGCGCCGGAGAAACAAGCGCACAGCCATCTTTCGAATTTTGCGTTTGAACTTCCGTTTTTGCGGTAGCTCTGTATATTTCTATAGCATCGCTGTTGAAGAGTAGTTACTGGTGAAGTGTAGAGTTAATGAAAGTGAACATGAGCATTGTAATGATTGAAGCGGATGTTATAACAAATGTCAGTTGACCGGGAAGATCCATAAATACGCAACATCTTACCATAATGCTGTGGAAATACAAACTGGAAGACCGAACACAATGAGCACAGCGCTAAAAAGGGGTGGGGCTACATGAGGTCTATAGAGTGGAGAGGAATTTTGGACCAATGAGATTTCATGGTGGGCGGGGCTATGTAGCACAACACATTCGAAATATCCTGAACTAGTTTGGGATTTACATTGATGAGATATAACTTTGTCTGAGATGAGACATAAATGAGACGTACAGTAAAAGTATAAAGCTATATCTTTTTGATAATCTATATATATTGTTCTCTGGAGAACTTTTTAAACAAGTCTATTTAATCTCATTGCTGTCTAGGAGGAACTTTTCTATGGGTTCCCTCATAATGTATTTTTAGAGTCTAGTGTGAAACTGACAGTCACGTGTCGTGTACGGCATGTGAGGCCAAACTAGTGGAAGAAAATGGTTGTTCTCTCCATGTTTCTCTCTCTCTCATTTTCTTTTCACAGTCAGCTTGCTTCAGCTTCAGGCCATGGCTGTGAACACAGTTAGATGATGCTGAGGGATGCTGAGGGTTTGTGTGTGTGTATTGTGAGAGTGTGTGTAAATATGCAGTGCACACTAGTCCTTTTTTTGGTAGTATTGAAGAGACCGTGGTACATTTACTTTGACACAAAGAACCAAATATAACTCGCAGAATTCAAAGGGAGTAAAGTGGTAAGTGTGGCAGTATATACTCAGCATGTGCTTTGCAATTCTTCCTATATATAGTGCTCATGCTTTCGGGTCATTTTAAAATGATAATCATTACATGTAATTATAGCAATGGGTTAGAGCCTAAGAATGGGGGGAGACAATGTGTGTGTGTGTGTGTGTGTGTGTGTGTGTTGTTCAGATTACTGTGCTTGTCCCAGATTATGCTCCAGAGCTGAGAGATTAAATTACTTCCTTTTTAAAAATAGAAAACAAGCATGGAGGAATGCCATTATTATATGCATTTTTTTTTTTCTGAATTATATATTTGGTTACTCAAATAATTTTCTTACTGTGCCATTGTGTGCAGTTCTTTATGTTTTCTCAGACAATTTTCTCATTAGATTTTTATTAAATTGAATTATTATATATTAATGTATGAATACAACTGAAATAATATAGAAATTGTTCAGCATTACTCTAATGAGAATAAGAGTTATAAGAGTTCAAATAAGACCCATTAGATTCTCATTACAATTAAATTAAATAATAGATTTTATATAATATTTTTTTTAATTACATTTGAGGCTTTATTGCAATGAATATAATGCCACAATTGAATTTCTTTCTTTCTTTTATTTTTATTTTTTTATTTTGTTTTGAATTATGACCTGGACATGTTCTTGACAGGTTTGGTGAGATTCACCCATAAAGCATATCACGTCTCCAGAGCGAACCTTATCCTCTACTATAAATTATACTCCCTTTCCATTTCCTCTTGTGGGAGTACACCTGGGTAACCTTAATCTAATTCCTGAATTGTGAATATTAACCTCAATGTCAGTTCCATGAAAGGTTTGCAGCTCTCGACACCTCTTTTGTATTGAACTTGTGTTGTATCCTTCACTATCTTCATAACCAGTGATAAGGCTGGATAAGTCTTAGCTCGTCCCTGCAGGGGATTTGAAGATCAGTAACTCATGTTCTGTGTTCACCCTATCGCGCGTATAGCATGAATATCATGCAGCTTGACAGATTAATGTTGCATCTGATTGGAATGTTGGACATTCCGAGGTCCTTGAGTATTTAATGTAACATTTCTTCACACTAACGAGGTTCTCAAACATAAAACAGCTGATCTATACCATTAGAAAGCAAGTTATGAGCAAGTTATTAAGGCTATTATCTTTATGTCCCATGCAGGAAGAATTTTTTTTTTTACAATGTTGCATATTTGTTGCAATTATGTTACATATCACTAAAAACACTACTTTGACCCGCCCTAAAACACTGTACACTGTAAAAATAAAACCGTAATTTTTACGGTAAAAAAACTGGCAACTGTGGTTGGCAGAACTTTACCGTTAAAAATACGGTAGGAACGTTAATGGTTTTACAAATTTGACTTAAAATTTACAGTAATAAACCGTATTTCATTTTCTGATAAAATGTTGATTGACTAACCGTTTAAAAAATGTATATCTGTTTTGTACCATTGTAATACACTGGCATCCCACAATTATCACAGCAGTGATGAGAGTCACATGAGCAATCAAAGCTCATCACAAGCAATCTTCCATAAGAAGGCTAATACTTACATAAAGAAGCTGCACTATGTCATTCACACAAACATTAAAGACCATCATGGTAACACAGATGAAATTTTAAAAAAATGCAATAAACATTAATTTAACAACATTAAATGTAACATAAAACCCTAATGTAGGCTACATAACTGATTAGAAAAAAAACAAGAAAACTATGAGGAACTTTCTGTTAACCAATTAACAGTTTTGCACTGTCGCATTTTTACCGTCTTTTACCGTTAAAATCACGATTATTTTTTACAGTGTAGTTCTAGCTGAGACTGGAGAGTTTGGTTCATGTTGTCGACATGTCGAGAAGACGCTGTTTTCTGTGCTGTGAATCCGCTTTGCATGCACTTCAAAAAGATGAGAACTCACACTGGAATTATGAAAAAAATACAAAAAAAACGACGCCAACATTCTTTACGAACATCATACTGTTCGTATCACTGTGTATCAAGCGCTGAGGAAGCCTCTGGAGCTGAAATTCAGATATGGTAATTGACGTTTCATTTCTGACATGCGCTTTAATTGGAACTATTTCAGATGATGTGCAATGTATTTTATGAGAAAATTAAAGCGTTTTTTTTTTTTTCCCTTGGATGCATTTACTGTTGTAGGAGACCTCCAAAACAAAATTAAGAACCTTTAAAATACATAATGGGGGCACTTTAAAAGAAACATGGGTATCTGTCACGTTGGGTACATTAGTAAATTAGTATTTATCACAACCTTTTTGCAATTTTAAAAGATAGTTCACCCAAAAAATACAAATTCTGTCTTCATTTACTCACCCTCATGTCATTCCAAACCCCTATGGAAAACAAAAGAAGATATTTTAAAGAATGTTGGTAACTAAACAGTTTCTGTTCTATTCTCTTATATACTGTTCAATTGACTTGAGAAAAATAAAACATAAAATGAAAGTCAATGGGAACCAAAACAGTTTGGTTATCAACATTCTAATATATTTGTTCAAGTTGGGTAAGGTATTTTTTTTTACTATTGAGATTTACCTTGATTTACCTTGAAGAAATTATTAGAATGTAAATGTGTACCTTGAAATGCAATGTAAGTCACTTTGGATAAAAGCGTCTGCCAAATGCATAAATATATAAATATACCTGTACGATGCTTCTTCACATAAATCAGAGCTTCTTCCCCACTCTTTTCTTTCTTAACTCTGTTCTTGCAGTGTTATTTTAGTATTTATCCATAATGTTCCTATTGTAAGCCACACCGGGTGAATAACAGTGAAGTATCAATATACTGATACAATATTACTGTCATTTGGATCTAGATAGAACCTGCGGGCTGAGCATTTGCTCTAGAATTGATCTGTGATTGTGAATCTGATGTCAGTCAGTCACATGCTTGTCTAGGCGTCTGTGTCGTAGGCTGTCAATGAAGTGATTACATAATTACTAACAAAATGAAGTACAATGTAGGGGCTTTAAAACTGCTGCTTTAGTGCAACGATTATTCTTAAGAACTAGAGACCACATTAAGCACAATAGCGGAATAGTGTTAACAAGGTGTGAGAGGCTATAGGTAATTTATAGGCTTTCATGCAGCACTAGAGTTGGATTAGAAAGTGCAGAACAGGCTAGACAAAAACTGTGTGTTTTGAAAGTAAAGTGTGTCATTTCTGTTCAATAGCTGTAAATGCGAAAATAATGACTGTCCTGTGGATGTTTTGTGGGCACGTGCCCAATTACCCATATGGTTAATCTGGCCTCTATCCTAACTTTGCCTAATTTGATAATAAAAAAGCAGTACCGCTTCTTCACCATGAATAGAGGGCAATGAGGGCATCTACATTTTGACACTTCTGGAAGGGAATTAAACCGAATCATTCTGATGACAGACTTTGGCTCAGGCATTTCTGAATGATCAAACCAACATTTGAGATGCTGTGCGATGAGAAAGGTCTGCTGGTTAGTCCAGTTATCCAATCACATCCACTGTTCAGGCAAAGTCACGTGCGCATCGAGGGATTTATTAAAAATAAACAATACAGCTTCTTCACCATTAATAGAGGGCAATGAAAGCATCCACATACTAGCATAATTGTCAGATTATATCCTTTTAGCATTTAAACCTCATTAAAGGAACATTTCACCCAAATATGAAAATTATATCATTTACTCATCCTTATGTCTTTCCAAACTATGACTTACTTTCTTCTGTTGAACATGCTTGCCTAAGCGGCTCTTTTTCTTACAATGAAAGTGAATGGTGACCACAGATGCAAAGCTGGATTTTCAGTAATAACGACTTAAATGTCAGTCTGTTTCTCACACACAGTTTTCTGTGAATGCAGAGGACTTGGAATATAGTGCACGCGTCACATATGAACTAGTTTTAATGCATTTACGCCGCTTTTTGGAGCTTGATATTCATTGTTTCATTATTAAGGAAGAGAGCAACTCGGACATTCCTCTAAATCTTTCACTTTGTGCTCCATGAAACTAAGAGTTTGGAACGACATGATGGTGAGTAAATGACATCAAGATTTTCGATCATGGGTGAAGTAATCCTTTAAAAGGCCGTAAACTGTTTGGCAATATAATTACTTGGGGAGAAGTCTTGTTGGGTTTCAGGGGAAAAATATGATTTCAGCATTTTGCCATGACAGATGAAGGATTATATCATATTAACCTTTAACCTTTTGTATATTTCCAAGTCTTGCACACTCTGCAACACTCCAGCTGGGTCTGCTGTGAATAAACTGAATGCAATATTGAAAGAGCATCCAAGGGAAGATGAGTAATAAAGAATGTTTAAAACACAGGAGGTTTTGTGCGCTCGTGAGCAGGGGCTGGGCAACACTGATTTTTATTGTCATGGTTAAGGTCAAGGTTTCCATAGCAACAGGCACCATTGAGGTTGCAGTGATAATGGTATGAATAATTTATCACATGGAAGGATTATGACCGAGTTCCAAAACACCTCATGGTGTGTGACTGTATGTGCACCTGTTTATGTATGCAAAATGTATGCTTAACTTCTTCCTTTATCGTGATACCATCACCACCGCTACTAGAAAGTCATTGCATGGCAACTTCAGGTGAGGAGTTGCCATGGTATTTCTGTCACATTCTCTAATTAGCATCACAGTGACATTGAGTCGTCATGGAAATGCTCATTTGCGTTTTTCTCATTCCATTCCGTTGCGAAGGTGTCTGGGAAAATTAGATGCTTAATTAGTTGTATATTAAATGTGCAATAATTACGTATCTATTAATTTAGAGAGAAAGTTCAATAGGGAAATTAACTAATTTATCATCACCACCACTGTATAAGCATAATTGATTACTGTGATCAGCGAGGATGAATAATAATGTCATTCATACATAATTGTAATTCCCTCGAAGCACTGGCAGACACAAGTGGTTTCCTTGCTACAGGTTTATTTGAAGCTTATTCTCCAAGTCCACCGTGAAAACTAAACATACAGTATAACGAGAAAATAAAACCACATTAGCTTAATATGAACATACAATGACATGCGCAGCATGTAAAATAACGTTCACCAAAGTAAAATACAGACACAAAACAGCATACCTCGTTGGCTGCATGCTGTACACAAGGGAATAAAGGTTTCCTTAGATAGCTGACATCCACTGTAACAACCTTAACACTTTAATCAGAGCATTAAATTGTCCGTGCTTCACTTGCTGTTAGCTTGCCGACTCTCTCACTTGCGAGTGTCCCAAAAAGCCTTGCGCGGAGACTTCAAAATAAAAGCACTTTACTCTTACCAAATAAAATCACTAAATAATACTAAATGCTATTTATAATTCAAAATTATAACATTGGTTGAAAACAAAGTATACATTATTATAATGTTGCGACAATTACACTCCCACCAAATCACACAAACCTTAATGTGGATTTCTCTACACATAATGGTTGTTGCAAGTAAACTTATAAACACAACTTCTGAATTTTTGATATTTAACCATTTAGCATGGAGTTTCAGTAAACACATTAAACACCTTAGTCTGCCTCAAGCAGAGTAACGACTTTATGTATGGGTCTTTCAAGAAACACTGTTTTAGTTGTGGGTTTCCCCTTTTTGTCAAATGTAGTGTTACTAACTAGCAACCTTAGTTTTCTCACCCTACTATCTGACCCTGGATAGACTTCTGAGACTTTTGCTAGCTTCCATTCGTTGCGTGGTACCAGATCATCTTGTAGAAGGACAATGTCATTGACCTTCAAGTTTCTTTTTTCCTTGTGCCACTTTTGACTTGGTTGTAAGTTTAACAGATATTCTTTCCTCCATCGGGTCCAAAACTCATTAGCCAAATACTGCACTCGACGCCACCTCTTTTGAAGATAGAGATCTTCCCCAACAAATTGTCCAGGTGGAGGCAGAATGATGGATGACTTCATTGTAAGGATGTGGTTCGGAGTCAAAGGTTCAGGTCCAGATGGATCATTCAAATGTTCAGCTGTGAGTGGTCTGCTGTTAACAATAGCCATAACCTCATACAGAAATGTCCTTAGTGAGGTGCTATCAAGCCTTTGCGCTGACTTGTCGAGTATAGCAGTTAGAACACTCCTTACTGTTCTTATTTGTCTCTCCCAGACACCACCCATATGACTTGCTGCTGGAGGGTTCATAAGAAATTCACATCCTAGAGCCTTCACTCTTTCTTGATTCATTCCTTTCATGAGTTCTGCAAACTCTCGCCTTGCACCAACAAAGTTAGTTCCTTGGTCACATCTTAGTTGACGCACATTTCCTCTTATGGCAATGAATGCCCTTAAAGCATTAATAAATGCGTCAGTTGTCATGTCATCAATCATCTCTATGTGTATGGCCCTTGAACATAGACAGGTAAGTAAGAGACCATATTTCTTGAGATCTTTCCTTCCTTCTTTTACATAGATTGGACCAAAGCAGTCTATGCCTGCGTAAGTGAAGGGTGGAGTCATCTCTGTTCTGTCTTGTGGTAAGTCACCCATCCTTTGTTCTTCAGTACCTCTTCGGTACTTTCTGCACTTGACACATTTCGAGATGTGTGATGAGACAGCACCGCTGCATCCCAGGATCCACCATCCATTAGCTCGCAGTTCGTTTATTGTCATTCCACGTCCTTGATGTTGTATTCTTTCGTGAAAGTGCTTAATGAGTAAGACTGATATGTGGCAGTTCTTTGGGAGTATTGCCGGATGCTTCACATGTGGGTGTAGCGTGGCTTGACTTAGGCGTCCTCCCACTCTTAGAATACCCTCTTCGTCCAAGAAAGGACTCAACTTATTCAGCTTACTGTCTTTGGTCTTGGTAACTACCCGTTTTGCTTTCAAGCTCTTTAGCTCATCTGAGAACGCTTCTTCTTGAACTAGCTTTATGATAGCGAGTTCTGCTTCTTTCCTTTCTTCTAGGCTTGTAGCTTCGTTGGTTCTTTGCTTCACACCTTTGTATTCTTTGACTTTTCTTTTCAATCTGGCAACTGCCTTTACTGCTCTTGACCAATCAGAGAATTTCTGTAGGCGATCCAAAAAAGATCTGTCTTCCTTGGCTTTAGTATTACACACAAGCACCTTGCGAAGCTCTGGATCATCCTGTCTGATTTCTCCCACCTTGGGTTCTCTTTCAGGTAGTTCTTTACACCAAAGAAACTTTGGACCTGTGAACCAGTTTGAGGTCTTAAGTTGCTCTGCGGTTAGACCCCGAGAGGCATGATCTGCCGGATTATCCTCAGAGGCAACATAATTCCATTGTTCAGGCATTGTACTTGACTTAATTCTCTGTATGCGGTTGGCTACAAAAACTTGAAATCTTCTGGCGTCATTGTTTATGTAGCCAAGAACGACTGTGGAATCTGTCCAAAAGAACTCTAGCAGATCTTGGATTTCTAATTCCCTTTGGAGCATGTCACTAGTTCGAACTGCAACAACTGCCGCAGAGAGCTCAAGTCTCGGAATAGTTGTAACCTTGGTTGGTGACACTCTTGACTTGCCCATTACCAGACAGCAATGAACTTCATCGGACATGTTAATGGCTCGCAGGTAGGTACATTCACCGTAGCCGGAGACGCTTGCATCCGCAAAGTGGTGAAGTTCATATCCCTTCACGTCGCCGAAATTTGAAGGTAAAAAACATCTTTTGATTTGCATTTCAGCCAGATTGGGTAGGTCTCTAATCCAGGACTCCCACTTAGGTCTTAGGTTTTCCGGAAGTTCCTCATCCCAGCCAATCTTCTCTCTGCACATTTGCTGGAGTATTTGTTTCCCCAAAAGGACAAAGGGTGCCATGAACCCCAGGGGATCATACACAGAGGCTACAGTAGAGAGCACACCTCTTCTTGTTAGCGGATTAGGCTTTACTTGAACTCTGAATTTGAATGAGTCCGATGTGATGCACCACTCTACTCCTAGAGCCCTCTCCATGTGCGGTGAACTCAAGGCCATGTCTAGATCTTTGATTGTGGCACGTTCTTCTTCTGGAATGGTTGCCATCACTTTCTCACTGTTGGAAACAAACTTGTGGAGTCTTAGCTTGCCAGTGGAGCAAAGTTCTCTAGATTCTTTGACGAGCTGAATGGCTTCCTTCTCAGTTTGGACGCTTGCAAGACCATCATCAACGTAGAAATTTCTTTGAATGAAGCGTATGGAGTCTTCACTGAACTGACCTTGTCCTTGTCCTGCCAGATGTTTCAGGCTGAAGTTGGCACAGCCAGGAGACGAGGCTGCTCCAAACAAGTGGACCTTCATTCTGTAAACTGATGGTATGGTTTCCAAGTTGCCATTCTCCCACCAAAGGAATCTTAAATAATCTTGATCTTCCCTTTTCACGTGAAACTGGTGGAACATCCTTTCAATGTCACACATGACTGCAATGGAACCCTTTCTGAAGCGACATAGAACACCCACCAATGTATTTGTCAAGTCAGGACCGGTAAGCAGATAGTCGTTGAGAGATGTTTCTTTAAACTTGGCAGAACAGTCAAATACTACACGTATTTTTCCTGGTTTTCGTGGATGATAAACTCCATGATGTGGAATATACCAGGCCGGATTGTTGTCGATTTCTTCCTCTGGGACCTTTTCCGCTTCACCACGTGAAATGATATCGTCCATGAAGTTTACGTAGTCTTTGTAATACTGTTGATCTTTCTTTAGTCTCCTTTCAAGACAGTGCAGTCGATGTGTTGCGCATGTCTTGTTGTTAGGTAATTTGGGTCTATCCTTCTTGAACGGTAATGGCATTTCATAGTGACCATTGTGTTTCTGTGTGATGTTTTCTCTCAACTTTGCCAGGAACTTGAGATCTTCTTGAGACACCGGATCATCTTCTCCAGCTCTTTCAGAGAAGTCTGACTCAAGGACCTTTATGATGTCTGAGGGAGTGATCTCTTTTACTTTGGTTCGGCTCACATAGTGTACTTCAGTTTTGAGATTGAGAGAAGGCTCCACACCAGGTGTCACTTGTCTCACTACTATGCGATGACTGATTCCGATGGCATCACCGTAGTCTACAGTGGGATTCCCGTGGCCAACAATGCTCCATCCAAGGTCCGTACGCTGTGCATAAGGTTGATGATCTTCGCCAAACACAACTTCCTTTGGAAGTAGAGCTTGTGAGCAGTTATACCCAATAAGCAGACCTACTTCGCAGTCCTGCAGAGGTGCAATCTCTTCTTGGAGGTGCTCTAGATGGGACCATGCTTTCGCAGTTTCTTTTGTAGGTATGTGCGATCTGTTGGCTGGAATAAACTCGCGCGTGTAGACTGGTGGCAAGGAGATGTTCTTACCGGAGTAAAAGCCTCTGACTTGTAGATTATTTACTCTTTGAGAGCTTACTACTGTGGTTCTTGAGGTCATAGTAGAGAGCTTGAGCTTGACTTGTTCTTTGTTTGCTTCCAAGGCTTCAGCTACTTCACTTAGAACGAAGGTTGTGTCGCTTTGAGAATCCAACAGAGCATATACAAGTACTTCTTGTTCTGGTTGAGTTAAGGATGAAAGCCAGACAGGAATTACTGCAGCTGTTTGTGCATTAACTTCACCAAGTATTACTCTATTGGAAGTAGCGGCCGTGGTTCCTTCACGTTGGGATGATTGAGGTATTTCTCTGTATCTTTCTTGACTTGGATTTTGCTTGGCTTGTGGCGGGCTTTGTTCTTTTTTGTCTCGCTCCTCATGCAGACAGGTAGGATGCCGCTTGTTGCAAATGTCGCAGACACTCCTACTGTTGCAGCTCTTTGACTGGTGACCAGACCTGAGACACCCAAAGCATAGCCTTTCAACTCGAATGAATTTGATTCTGTCTGAAACTGCTTTCTCCATGAACTTCCTGCATTTGTGCAAAGTATGCCCAGTTTTCTTACAGAAAGTGCATGTAGTAAAAGTCTGTTCGCTGGAACTTGTAGTCAGTGTCTTTGCTCTGAAGCTTTGATGTTTTTGGACTTTTGGTTTTTCAGCTTCACCTTGTTTTAGGGACTGCAATGATGTGACGGAATTGCAGGCAATTTTGGCCTCCCTTGCCAGAAATTTGACAAATTGGCTAAAGGAGGGAAATTGGTTTCTCTCTTCTTCTACTTCGATAACCTTCCGGTTCCATCTTGCTGTTAGCCAATCAGGTAACTTGGAGAGAATTTTCCTGTTTTCATTACAGTCATTCAAGATTTCCAATGCCTTGATGTGAACCATGGCAGCCTCACAACTACGGAGAAAATCACTGAACTCCCTGAGCTCAAGGCTGTCCTTAGATCCCATCTTGGGCCACGCTTGGAGCTTGTCTCTGTATGCCTTTGCAATTGTGAATGGGTTTCCGTATCTCTCTTCCAAAATCTCCCATGCAGCAACATAGGCAGACTCAGTTCCGAGAAGAAAATAACCATCAAGGGCTTTCTTAGCTTGTCCACTCACATATCTTCGAAGGTAGTATATCTTTTCTTTGTCTTGAAGGTTCTTCTTGTCGATCAGTGTTTCAAAGGAGAGTTTCCAATCGTTGTATTGCAATGGATCCCCACTGAAAACTGAAGGTTCAGGAATTGGAATTCTGTTGGCACTTAAAGCGCCTGCAAGCACCTTAATGAGCTCGGATGTACTTTCATTTGAGGTGGTCATAGCTTGTGGGATGGAGGTCATACGTAGAGACTGAAGACTTGAAGGAGCCGGGACTTTGTTATCTGCTACCATCTCATGCTCTAATATGTCTTTCCGTTTTTCTTCTATGACTTTCACTTGATCATATACCTGCATTCTCGCTCGTGCTGCATTAAGACCTTTTACTGCCTCCAAATGCTGTATCTTCCTCCGTTTTTCTTCCAGAGTCTTCTGTAGAGCTCCAAACTCTTCTTCCAGTTGAGCTTTAATTTTAGATTCGTCTTCCTCTCTCTGTAGTCTTCGTTTCACTTCCTCTGCTTCTCGTTCTAAGCGACGCCTTACTGCTGCTGCCTCTTGATCAGCTATCTTCCTTTTAGCTTCTGATTCTAGGCGCTGTATTTCCAATTGTTCTCTCTCTTGTTCTTGTAACACTTTCAGAACAGCTTGGCTTGCAGCAGCTTCAGCGGCAGCTTCTTGTCGTTTAACAGAAGACCTACTTGAATGCACTGAGTTGCCTTTCAAGAGAGAAGTGACAGAACCCGATTTGTATGTACTTGAGTCGAAGAGAGAGCCTGCTTCAGGCCAATCTTGCTTTTCTCCTTCTGGAATCTTTCCATCCAGTCGACTTAAGGCTCTGGATACAATGAACTTGGAAATCTCTACACACAGATCCACTCTTCGACGTGTGTCTTGCTCTGGAGTTGAGATGTCACGTAGTTCATCATAAACACGCTGAACGTCTGCAGAAAGACCTGTGACGCAACCGATGATGTCATTAAGCAGATCATCAGGTAAGGGCTCTGTTGACTGTGATAATGGCTTCTTTGAAGATTTAACTTGGGTTCTCCATTTGTCGTAAATGTAGTTGAACCTTTGTTGAAGCGCTTTAATTTTTTCATCTTGCAATTCTCTACCTTTCTCGGTTAGAGTTCTGACTCTTTGACTTCGTCTTGGCTGCTGCGCTTCCTCTTGCTGGGCTTCAGCAACACCAACTTGATCTTCTTCTATGCTTTCCCTAACCTGGGTTGTAGGCTCACTTGACTCTGACATTGTCTAATCCTTTAAATTGACACACTTTTCTAAATAAAGGGTGTAATTAAACTGTTATGTTTACCTTTAACACTTACTTAAATGTAAATGTCACTTACATGTTGTTACTTGTAAGCTTAAATGACTTAAAGGCTTTCAAATACCAGTTTTCAATGAGGTTCAAAATGCGATTAGAAAATTGAAAATGAGCAACAAAAAAGGCTAAACTCAACTTTGAATATTACCTTTTAAAATGTGCTCATTATGCACTTTAGACTTAGACACTTAGATATTAAATGGCCAATAACCTTCACTTATTTCCAAACACACTATTTAGACTTGAATATAATTTCCTTGTAACTCTGGCACTGTGTGTCTACAAGCAGCAAGCTTCAATGTATATTACATGGTCACATAAGTCAAAACATTTACTACACACACTACAGACGCTATATTGACGCAAACATCTTTTTGGCAAACCTTAACAGAAGCCCTCTTCTTAGATCACTCTTGACTTATTAGTGTTTAAGTTCTTTATGGCTTTGTCTTGAAAACGTTGTTCATTAAGATCTGTGCGTCCTCTTACTTCTGTCTGCGTGCGTGCATGTTTTCGGCTTCAGTCCTTTGATGACAGCTCTGCGCGCTACCGACTGATGAACTTGCGCGCCGTCGATCAATGTCCACTCGCGTTGATGAACAGTCCGAGTTTTCACTGTAATTCCCTCGAAGCACTGGCAGACACAAGTGGTTTCCTTGCTACAGGTTTATTTGAAGCTTATTCTCCAAGTCCACCGTGAAAACTAAACATACAGTATAACGAGAAAATAAAACCACATTAGCTTAATATGAACATACAATGACATGCGCAGCATGTAAAATAACGTTCACCAAAGTAAAATACAGACACAAAACAGCATACCTCGTTGGCTGCATGCTGTACACAAGGGAATAAAGGTTTCCTTAGATAGCTGACATCCACTGTAACAACCTTAACACTTTAATCAGAGCATTAAATTGTCCGTGCTTCACTTGCTGTTAGCTTGCCGACTCTCTCACTTGCGAGTGTCCCAAAAAGCCTTGCGCGGAGACTTCAAAATAAAAGCACTTTACTCTTACCAAATAAAATCACTAAATAATACTAAATGCTATTTATAATTCAAAATTATAACATTGGTTGAAAACAAAGTATACATTATTATAATGTTGCGACAATTACAATAATTAATAGCTTCTTTAGCATGTTTAGTAGAATAAGACTGCTATTAAGGTCAAACGAGCAGCACACGCACATACAGGTTGTTTATTTCACTATTTAGTGATATGTTTTTCTGCATTTCAAATTTCTCTCGCTTTCTGTCTGTCTCTACACTCCCATCCCTGTCTCACCCCCTGAGAAGGCTGCCATCTGGACCACTTTCATTTAGAGCGCGCACACACACACACACACACACACACACACACACACACACAAACACACATACATCTGGAGATGAATGTATCAAGCCATAGACATTTGATGGAAATATCACCCAGAATTGAATGCATGATTTTGATTAGGATTGTCAGTGTTTTGCTGTAATATGTCATTGTGTGAATCGGTGGCTAATAACCAGCTGTGATTAAACAGTTTTGTTTGAGTTTAATGAATGGAAACTCTACCTGGTGGCTTTGGCTAAGAGGAATCCCCTCTGTGACTGATCTACTTTGACCTTTGACCATAGTCCTCAACATAAACATGGTGGGAAAGTATTTTATAACTGCTAACTAGAATCCTGCTTCAACTGTGTCACAAACGGTTGCACAAACGTGAGGAAAGGATCTATTTGCAGCTATTTTAAGCCTAGTCCCAGACTAAAATGCATGTCTGTGAAACCAGGTCTATTTGTATTAAACAAAACTCAAAATCCCCACCGGGAACAGAACAACCGTAATACCATGACAAGAACTTACAAAGAACTGAAAGAAAACCAAGGCTTAAATACACAGAACAAAACCAATCAACGAAATGAGCAACAGGTGTCACTGATAATCAAACAATGAACAACCAAGGTAACCAACTGAAAACACAGGAAACTGAACTAATCACATGCAAAACCCACCCAAACAGGCACAAAACCCAGATAGTCTCTTATGCCTTGTATACATTGTACGATTTTGGGCTGTCCCAGATGAAAGATGACCAATCGTGGCGATTTCTGTGGTCGTGGATCCTAAAGGTGGTCCTACGTCGTACAGTGAGAGAAGTTCAAAGATGGACGTTGTCACGGTCTTGAGACCAAAGATAGCCTGCAATACTTTTTTAATTATATTAAAAATGTAATTTCTTTTTAATTTTTAAATTACACAGAAAATAAGCATGATGATCTCACATTGTGTTTGCTGCTACGACCTACGTCGACTAACTAGCCCATAAAAATGCAACATAAAATGGCGTATTGATCAGCGCGACCTGGTGCTAAAACTTAAAACTATTACCTCAAGCTCCATTTGCAAAATTGGCATGCCAAGTTGGCCTCTTTTCCCTAGCCATGACCGGGTCCATATTCTCCTCTTTCACTCCTCTTTTCAGCGCACATTAAACCCCACAATTGTCAAATTGCGATTCATCTGGCTCTATTTGTTTACCACGAGCTTATGCTGATGATGTTTTATTCTTCTATACTAATGCTGCGTTCCAGACAGCTCGGACGTCTGATTGCTCACCGGGGTCTGAAGTGGGACATTTAATTTGAGATATTCCCACATCCATTCTCATCTGACTGGGATGCAGCATAACTTGCGTCGTAGCCTACGATTCAATAAGTGTCCTTATTGTACAGTCTACATACATGTCCTATTCAAGTTTATTAGATCCATGTTTTGTAACGATCTTATAGGATTGCTGTAATCGCAGGCATTACTAAAGCAGGCATAACTACAGTATGACATCATAGGAATGATTAAGAAGAATACATTTTAAATGGGAATATATTCACATAATTTAGTGTGCAATTTTATGTGTGATTTTTGTAATGTTTCAGCATGAAATAACCATTAACATTTCATTATATGCATATTTCCAGGAACATTAAAAATGATCAAATTTTGAAATGTAAACTGTGTATTTAGAAGTATTATATTTAAAATATTTTATTTTAGATGACAAGGTGGAATTAAACCTTGTCACTACCTTGTGGAAACTTGTGGAATTAACACCTCATTAAAAAAAATAATTATACTATACAATTAATGTTTTAAAATATTTTTTTATGTATTATAAGTAAACACAAAGCATGTCTATTATGATTGACTATATTTTCATGCCATATTTTCATGTAGGCCTAACCATTGCATGCATTATGTTTATGTCTGACCAAGAATGTTTTTGTTAGTTTAACAAATTTGTCCGTTTGGCCAAATTACCCTTGACAATTATAAACTACATTAATTCTTTATCATTATTGTTTGTTCAGAGTTCAAAATATTCTGTTTTCTCCTGCAGAGCTCCTGGGTGCTGCTAAGAAGGTGAATGTGAACTTCCAGGACACAGACGGGTGAGTTTCATCTATACTACAGTGACATCACATGATGTCCATCAATTACAGTTTTTATGAATTGCTAAAACACTAAACCTCATTCTATGAACCAAATTCTCATTAGCCTAAACCAATTTGTCGAATAAATCACTCTTTCTGTAAAACATTAAACAAGTTCAGGTAGTTAAAACACTGTTTGCAAATCTCATGCACTCTTTTTTCAAAACTCTAAACACATTCTCACTCACTATAATAATAATAATTTGTTACATTTATATAGCGCTTTTTCTGGGACCTCAAAGCGCTTCACATATGGTAGGGGGGAATCTCCTCAACCACCACCAATGTGCAGCATCCACCTGGATGATGCGACGGCAGCCATATTGCGCCTGAACGCCCACCACACACCAGCTTATTGGTGGAGAGGAGACAGAGTGATAAAGCCAATTAGTATATAGGGATGATTAGGAGGCCATGATGGACAGAGGCCAAGGGGCAAATTTGGCCAGGATGCCGGGGTTACACCCCTACTCTTTTTCGAAGGACATCATGGGATTTTTAATGACCACAGAGAGTCAGGACCTCGGTTTAACGTCTCATCCGAAGGATGGTACTCTTTGACAGTATAGTGTCCCCGTCACTACACTGGGGCGTTAGGACCCACACAGACCACAGGGTGAGCACCCCTGCTGGCCTCACTAACACCTCTTCCAGCAGCAACCTGGTGTTCTCAGAAGGTCTCCCATCCAGGTACTAACCAGGCTCAGCCCTGCTTAGCTTCAGTGGGCAACCAGTCTTGGGCTACAGGGTGACATGGCTACTGGCTATAAAACACATTTCGCACTGTGATGCACTTATGTTTCAAAATGCTAAACACAGGTAGGCGAAAGTTAAACACAACTGCACACACACAACGACTCAAAATTGTTCACACTTATTTCTAATGATGTGACCAAACCAACTGTACATAATACAAGTCAGTTCAGAGTCCCAAAATTTACTCAAAATGTTGCACTGAATGTTGATACCAAAAATGGATGGAAACAATATAAGAGGGAGAGATGGAAGAGGGTTGTAAGAGGAGCAGAACAAGCAGAAAGAGGATGAGGACGAGGAAGAGCAAGGTGTGGAGAATGTTGTCAAGGCTGGATCTGGCTTTAGGGATTTTCCCTTTGCCTGCAGAGATGACATTGTCTGAGATGTGGAGAAACTCCTCCGGCCGGCTTTTGCAGTTGGGTCACTGTATTTTCATAGTATGCAAGTGCTGAATATACAGGCATTCAATATTCAGTACAATACCATACTTGAAGTGGATACATACAATTTATTCACCTTACTACTGTAAGTTGTCATTACTATACTTCTTTATGTAATTGCACAATTTGTTTACGTTGTTACAATATACTTTTTTTCTGCAACTGCATGCTTTGGATTCTGTGTTCTCCATTTTTTTATGTAGTGTCTAATGAATGATCTGTAGTGTTTATAATTTTGATTGGCTGTGTCTATGATCCGAGAGCATTGTTTGATTTTGAGCACAGATAAAATGTTTTTGAGGCAATTGTTTGATTTTGCCAGAAGAGTCAGAGGAAAATTTTGTGTTTAAGGTTTTGAGAAAGTGAGTGATGGTTTCAAGAAATGTTTTTTGAGCAATTCAGAAAAACTGTTAATTGAGTAGTGATCAGATGATATGGGCTATTCAGTGGCCAGTGCCTATGTTAAATGAAACAGCGTTTGCAACTTAATGTAACGTATATTTCCAGGTGAAACATGGCAGTACGTTATTTTATTCATCGGCACTTGATTGGATTTTGAAAAGTGAATGTCATACGAAATGGCCATTTGGTGGAGGGAAGGGCTTGAAAACTACGAGTGATTGATGACATCAGTACCATGCAGTCTATTTCGAGTTAAGTTAGCTAGTGGACAGTGCAGATTACAGCTAAAACAGAGGTGTGTTGTTATTAGAATGCTGCAGTGTGCTAGTAGTAGTAGTAGTAGTAGAGAGAGAGAGAGAGAGAGAGAGAGAGAGAGAGAGTGTGTGTGTGTGTGTGTGTGTGTGTGTGTGGTTTGGGGCTCTGGCAGAGAGAAATCTCTTACTCATGGAAGTAGGTCATAGCCTCCTGCTCAGTTAGACAGTGAGGGATCGGAGTAAAGTGGCAGAGTTGAGCTGCAATGAAGTAAGATTAGGGGCTCTCTAAAAAGTTATAGGCCTTAAAGTGCCCCATTATGCTGTTTTGGATAGTAGTGTGTAATATAGCTGTTTCTGAATGTAAAAGGTCTTCAAAGTTTCAATGAACAAAGTGCAAGATAAAAGCAGTTATTGTCTCCTAAAAGAAAGAACCAATTCTGAACTGCCTAAAACGAGTCGTCAGTAATTCCAGTCTTACTGTACTTCCTGCTCGAACCTATGTAGGTTTGAACAAATTTCAAAATTCAGATATGGTAATGAGTGACTGCCTTTTTGGCAGACCAATCATAACAGACTGGGCCATTTGACCAATCAGAGCAGAGTAGGCTCTCGGAAAAGGAGGGGTTTAGAGAGACTGGATCAAACCATTTCAAACACTGTGAGAAAAGAGGTGATGCTGCGAGGAATAGCTTTTATGAGAAATTTAAAGTTATTTATTTATTTTATTTTTTATTGGCAACCTGTAAAATAGCAAAATATGGGCACTTAAAAGCACTTGGATTGGAAATAATACCTGATATATTAGGATTGGGTATTATGAGGACATATATTAGTCTGTTTGAAGAAGATTTCTTAACCATAGCAGGCCTAGAAATTAGTACACACACAGATTAACCTCAAGATTTTCTGCAGATTAGTAATGCCTGTCATTCACTCCCTGTTTCTCACAAGTTCTACACATCACATACCATGAGTTAGTTTTTCCTTATTTAATTGCATTTTAAGTGCAAGTGGTTAACTTAACTAACTTAAACTTGAATTTTAAATACATGTTGAATACAGGTTTTTCAACATCAAATTTCATTATTTTTGTCTATTCTAAATGGAATCAATAACAGTGCAGTAGAGGTGATTACGGGGGCAATTTCTACACATTTCAGGACACGCACAGTTCTGTCATAACTGAGATAAATGAATGCCTTTGAGAGAAATTTAATCAAAAAACAGATTTTGAGAAGTCCAGTATTTTTTTCTTCTGCTGCCTGAAATGCTATTGCCTTTGAATCCATAGTAATGTCTATCTAATCTCTAGTAGGTTGTTGGAAGTTTACATGAATGACAGATGCTAAAAGATTTAGTACCAAATAAAGGTGAAAAATATTCAGTAACATTAACTAATACATATAAAGCAATCATAATCATTGCTTCACAATCATCACAAGCAATCTTTCACATCATAATGATTTACCAAAGCATGACTTTTTTTTCTTATGTGACAGAAATTGGCTTCCATTTTATTTGAGATACAATGGGTTATTTTTATTTAAACCCAACCACTCCTATTGTAACAATAACACCTTTTATTAAATTTGAGTAGCCTACTTTTTCCGAATGTTTCTTATACCAAAAGATCCCTCCTTCTTTAACATTGTACTGTTTTTAAATCGATTCCAAAGGTTTCCCTCCTAAAAACCTGTGAAGATTTTTTTTCTATATGTCACTAGTAATGGTTAATGCATATTGTGTTTGTGTGCTTTTGTTTCATAGGTTATCTGCCCTGCATCATGCTGCTCTTAATGGTAACGTGGAGCTGATTGCGCTGTTGCTCGAGTCACAAGCCGTCGTTGACATCAAAGACCAGAATGGTACAAACACACAGTACCTTTTAACTGTCTCATATGTACAATATGTACATTATTTATTCAATATACAGATGAATCAGTTATTAAAGTAGACTACCGTTCAAAGCGCTAAGAGTTTTAAATATTTTTTGAAAGGTCTCTTTTACTCACCAAGGGTGTATTTATTTGATCAAAAATACAGTTAAAACGGTAAAATAGTATTTCATTTAAAATAATTGTTTTCTATTTTCTATCTAAAAAAATACCATCCCCTATGGAAGCTTGTTTCCACAAATGAATAAAAAATAAAAAAGGTAAAGGCGACTTTTTATCTCTCAATTATGACTTTTTTTTCTCAGAATTGTGAGATATAAACTCACAATTGCTAGTTTTAAAGTCAGAATTGTGGATAAACTCACAATTGTGTGTTATACAAATCATATCTCAAAATCAAAATCATCTGAATTTTGTTTCTCAGAATTGTGAGTTTAGATCTCGCATTTCTGACTTTATTTCTCGCAATTGTGAGTTTATCCTCAATTTTGACTTTAAAACTAGCAATTGTGAGTTTATATCTCGCAATTCTGAGGAAAAAAGTCATAATAATCTTTATAAAAAGATTATTTATAAATAATTTTAATTATAAATAATGATAAATAAATAATAAATGTATAAAACAAAGATTGACTTTTTTTCTCAGAATTGCGTGTTTATATCTCGCAATTCTGAATAACACGCAATTGCGAGTTATAAAGTTGGTCAGTCTATTTTTCCCCAGAACTGGACTTTGTAAGATGTAAGATGTAAACTCACAATTGTGAGAAAAAAAGTCAGAATTGTGAGATAAAAAGTCGTAATTGTCTTTTAAATTGTTTTATTCCGTGCAGGAAACAAGCTTCCATAGTCCCCACACTTTTGAATGGTAGTGAATATGTTTCTCATTCAAACTACCTCCTGTTTTCTGAAGGGATGCGGCCCTTACATTACGCCGCTTGGCAGGGCAAGTGTGAGCCCATGAAAATGCTGCTCAAGGCAGGGTCATCAGTCAACAGCCAATCAGATGAGGGACAGATCCCTTTACACCTCTCATCACAACACGGCCATTATGAAGGAGTGAGTAAATGCACATAAACAGTCAGACTTGCATGCTTATGCACACATGCTGTACACACACACACACACACACACACACACATTCTCACTGTACTGCACTGTGTGTGTTTGCAGAGTGAGATGCTGCTCCAACATCAGTCGAACCCCTGCCTCAGAGACCACGCTGGGAAAACCCCTCTAGACTTGGCCTGCGAATTTGGACGTGTCTCGGTTAGTTACGCAGTGTTTTGTGTGTAAAACTGTGTTTTGTGTGTACTATGCTCTGTGTGTACTCAGGGGTTTGTGATAGATGGATGAGAAGCGGTGCTCCCCAGTGGGAATGAGGGAACTACACCTCTTCTCACTTTCTCAGCCAAATGTACAGTAGGAAGCCCGACATGCGCTCACACCCTGGCTTTCACTGCTTGCAAATGAGCACAAGAGACTCTTTCATAACAGTTTATTCAGACTTGGGTTTTGTTAAAGGTACAGTTCATTCAAAATTAATATTCTGTCATTATTTTTTAACAAACGCTGCTCCAAACCCGTATGACTTTTTTTCTGCCGTGGAACAAAAGGAGATTTTTTAAAATTGTACTGGATGCTATTTTCATCCAACTGGGAGTATGTATGTATTTTTATTATTATTTATTTAATCATCTTTTATTATTTATTATTTTATTATAATCATCTTAATTATTTACTTTACTTCAAATCTTATGAAGCCACATTAGCCATAGTTTTGTGTGAGAAACAGAGCAAAATGTAATCATTATACATTGATAATCTTCACCTGTTAACCATTGCAACTGGGTTATTTAGTTCATTGAGATCCTTCAGTGAACTAAATCAGTCTGATTTGTCAACGACTCATTCAGTCCACGGCTGCGTCCGAAAACTTAAAAATGCTGCCTTCTGAGTCTGCATTTTAAGGTAGGAAGGCATCAACTCCACGTCCAAATAATGTTAGCTTCTTTTCCAGTCTCCTGAGATATCTTCACTGTAGTAATTAAATACTTGCTTAGTTATTACCAAAGCTTGCTCTATTTTGTTGTAGATTATTAAACCGTCATGAGGTATCTTCGTGTGCCTACAAAGTCATTGCCTGATAAGGCAGCGAGGCAACAAGTCAGCTGCCTACATTTTCCGACGCAACCCACATTTGGGAAGTGGAGCAACCAATTCACTCAGGAGATTCCACTCAAGCGAATGATTCATTCACAAATGAATCACTGCTTTGCTCATAAACACTCCGATCCATGGAAAGCTTAGGTAGATCCATTGAAAAATGACTTATCTGTTCCTCACACAAACCTATCAACTTCAGACGTCTTGCACTATACATGAGTCCATATTTATGAGTTTGATACTTTTATGGTATTTGGCATCCCTTTGAAGTTTAAAAATCCTTCTTTTGTGTTCAATGGAAGAAATAAATTCATATGGGTTTAGAACGACATGATTGTGAGTCATTGAGGGAATTATTCTTTATCTTTGTTTTATTTGACATATTACATATAGTTTTGCTGACCTGTTGTTTTATTTGTCCGAATAGATCATTTATTTCTTAGGCCATAAATCACATTTTTTTATGTTAAAGTTGCTGTAAGTGATGTTCTGTTTCCCTAACTTCCAGCCAGACTCAGAATCTGATTTAGATCGCTCCCTCTCTCCAAAATACCTTGCTCCTAAAACATGTCAGCAAACCTGTCAGCTTACCCGAACGCTCAAAGTGACTGACAGGAGGTGAGCGCCTCAAAGTTCTCTGATTGGCTAAACAAAATAATAGCGATCAAATTCGTCTTTGCTGTTCACAGAGCTTAAAGCTGTCACAGAGACAGGTGTCACGTCTCATGATACCTATTTCAGTGATATACTGCATGCTATTCTATAAAAAAAATATTTACAGCACTTTTAACTGATGTCATTTTTACAGTGTAAAAAGAATTGTTGTTATTAGTTATATATTTTTATACAAATTGATAAAACACTTAAATGCCTAATGCACTTTTATAGTTGAAACGATTAATTCACTGAATAGAAGTACCATTTACTCCACCGTTCAAATGTTTGAGGTCAGTAAGATTTTTTTATATTTTTGAAATAAGTTTCTTATGTTCTCCAAGACTTCATTAATTTGATATAAATACAGTACATATAAATATTGTATTACTAGTTGTAAATTGTTGTAAATTGTATTACTACTATTTACAACAGTAATATTGTAAATACAGCAAAACATTACTTATCATTATCAAGGTTAAAAACCTGCTTAATATATTTTGTGGAAACCATGATAAAAAAAAAAACTGGATTATTTGATGAATAGAAAGTTCAAAAGAACAGTATTTATTTGAAATAGAAAAATGTTGTAACATTATAAATGTCTTTACTGTCATTCATTTTAATCGATTTAATTTGTTCTCACTGAATAAAAGTATTCATTTCTTTCTTTCTTTAAAAAAAAACCCTACTGAACCCAAACCAGTAGAGCAAATACCATGCTGTATGAGTGTGGCATCATCCAGTAACCATGATATATATCAAAGTATCTTTCAATCACATAACAACTTTACCACGGTATTACCACAGTCTGCTTTTTTGTTCTGGGATAAGGCCTACACACCTGTTTAAGCTGTGTGTGAATGCATGCGTGTTTTCTGTGTGTTCTACAGGTGGTGCAGTTGCTCCTTAGCAGTAACATGTGTGCTGCCATGTTAGAACCGAAGCCCTCCGATCCCAATGGCATCAGCCCGCTACATTTGGCTGCCAAGAATGGACATATCGAAATCATCAAGTAGGTGCTCACTGGACTTCTTGGCTTTGCAACTACGATGACTTGGTTCTTAGCCACTTTATTTCAGCATGTATGCTGAAGTAAAAACAGCTGTAAAGTTGTCATTTAGGTTGTAGTTTTTATCTGCCACATCCTTCAAGTGAGGACATTATTATAAAAGTGCTCATATGTTGCACATGTCCTATAGTCAGATCAAGGCTTTGGCATGATTATATTACAACTTTCTCAAACTGATTAGATTTGTTGATGAGAACAACATTATCATCAATATTTTTGAATATCATTAATTTATTTGGTTAAATGTTTTATTTTAAGAACACATCTATGTACAGAATATATGCAAAGTCTGCAAAACTCGGGCAAATGAAGAGGTTGTGTGAGGATGTTTGCGAGAAATTGTTTTATATTGCTTTCATTTAGCAGTTATAAATTCTGTCCAAGGGGACAGACATTGACGGCGCAAAATCCTGACACAGCATTTAGCTCAGTGACACAAAACTGTCTCTGTGTCATGACTGATGTGGCAAGACAGGTCAGGAGCAAAGGGATCGGGGATGATGGGAGAAATGAAAGGCACTGTGGGCTGTCCGATCAGTCCCTGCAGGCTTCATTCATTAGATTCGCACACACACACACACACATTCGAACCGAGTGTCCTCGTTTTTCCTTTTGATGGACAGTGCCGTCACTGCCTAGTGACGCACGTCGTTAATTAGTGATTTCATCATTCATCAAACATTTTAGGCTGCTTGTGGATCAGTATGAATGTGTGTTTGGTTTGACGGATATGAAAGACACATTTTAAATGCCCATCCTGGACCACGGCTTCTCAACTAAAAGGCCAAATCTGACCAGTAAATCACTTTTGTACAGCCCTCCAGTTGATTGAATCACTGCACAAATCTGAAGCAAGCAAGCACTTGTCCTGGCCACAGTTCATCTACCTTTAGTTTTATACAGGAATTATTATATTTTAAAGATGTCCTATTATGCTTTTTTACTTTTTTTTTATTTAAATGAAAGAAAAAGGTCTGCAAAGTTACACAGCTCAAAGTCACTCCAAAGCTAGTTATTCTCTATATCAGTGCGCACTGTTTCTGAACTCCCTGAAATCCCTCGATTGCAGTCTTCCGAGAACGAACACATCACAATATTCCTCATTTAAATAATTCCCTCCAAAGGCATACGGAAAAAAGGACAAGGCCTGGGTCAGCTGTGTTAGTAGTGTGTAGTGCGCGCTGTTAGTAAGGGGCGTGACATTTCCAAAACACGCTTGAAGCGGTTGACCAATCACAAGACACTGATCAAGCCGACCAATCAGAGCACATTGTGCTTTTGGAAGGAGGGGGTTCATAGAGACGGACAGGAACTAAACAGAGAACTACAGACAGACTGGGAAGGGAAGTGCTGCAACAGTGTCAAATATGTGAAAAATTTGTTTTTAGAACATTCAAGCATGAAAACCTATTCTAGTAGACCCCAAAAACAAAATTAATAGGTGTCCTTTAATACTTACATTTACTTAATGATACTTACATTTGATGTGTTTGGAATAATCTTTCCTTGGAAATAAGAGTGCAAAAAGTCTATCTTAGACTCTGACTTTCTTTTTTTGTTCATATTGATCAAATTTGTACTAGTTAGAATGATGTTGTGAAAGAGAGCCTTTTTCTGTGTTTAACTAAAAAAAATGTTTTTATAAAGTGTTTTGTGTGTGTATGTGTTCAGGTTACTGATCCAGGCTGGTATAGATATAAACCGACAGACTAAATCAGGCACAGCGTTGCATGAAGCTGCTCTCTGCGGGAAAATCGAGGCTGTACGACTGCTGCTGGATGTGGGTATTTCATTATTACATGCATTAAATTATGTGTGGTGTCCACAATGACTTTTTGCCACCAATGACATGCATTCATTTATTTTTATTTTTAAATATGCTTGTATATAAAATATATACACAAAAATACTCAATATATAAAATCTTACCGTTCAAATGTTTAGGGGTCAGTAAGATTGTGTGGGAAAGCTAAAGCTTTGATATAAAAAATATATCAGGAGAGCTTTTCAGCGGAAACTCAGACTTCTGTATACAACACTTTAGCGCTGCTTTTTCACGTGCACAGCTCACTTCCCAGGCAGGGACTCTCTGCACTCACGCCGCTCCTTTTCACCCGTCTCTCGACACACTGCAAAGTGCAAACACCTGTTAGTTCTCATTAACCAGAGGCGTTTCCCTTACCATTCAGTTCCCAGCACTCGCTCTCCATCTGCGACGGCTTCCATCCCCCCCCCCCCCCCCCCTCTTCCACAAATTGTTTGATCACTTATTTGATCAAAAATACAATCATTACAATTTAAAAGAACTATTTTATTTGTAATATTTTTATTTATTTATTCCGGTGATGGTAAAGCTGATGAAATCATTCATATATGCTGATTTGCTGCAAAATATATATATTTTTATTATAATCAATGCTGAAAACAGCTGCTTAATTTTTTTTTTTGGGGAACCTTGATTCACCCAGGATTTTTTGATGAATAAAAAGTTTAAATAGAAATCTTTTGTAACATTCTAAATGTTTTCCACTGCCCCCCTTTAATCAATCCAATGCATCCTTGCTGAATAAAATATTAATAAAAAAAAAATCTTTCTGAGCCCCAACTTCTGAACAGTGGTGTAGTCTATTCTGACACAATGGATTTTTTCCCCTTTGTTTATTCCACTACTATAATGACAAAAAGTGCAGGTCACTGAGTCACTCAAATCAGCATGCATTGTACAAGATGAGTCAGTCTCCATTTCTCTGTAAACCAATATGCAATATGAGGCTTTAATCTTAATGCTCCACTGAGGTAAAAGTTTTTAGAAGACATAAGAATAGAAGAGTTGAAACTGATGTCTTCTATATATATATATATATATATATATATATATATATATATATATATATATATATATATATATATATATATATAAATATATACTTTGTATATTTATACTAATATATAAATATATCTAAAAATATATATTTTTCTAGACTGTGTGTGTTTGATATGAGCACTGATTGTGTTTGGGAGTTTGCTGGTATGTAAATGATCGTCATGTATGTGAATGTGTGCATGTCTGTATTGTCAGTGTAATCACTCTGTACCATGTGAATGTGTATTCTGGCTTTTCTCTTCAGAGTGGTATCAGTGCTGGGGTGAGGAACACATTCTGTCAGACAGCGCTGGATATTGTTAACCAGTTCACCACTACCCAAGCCAGCAAGGAGATCAAACAGATGCTGAGAGGTACAATGGGAGAAAACAAAAATTCACACAGAAAGGTAAAGTCAAAGGCTTTCTGGAATCACTGGTATCTCTGTGTGTGTGTGTGTTCCTGCATACAGATGCATCAGCTGCTATGCAAGTGAAGGCTCTGAAGGATTACTGCAACAACTACGACCTTACAAGCCTCAACATTAAAACAGGCGACATCATCACGGTAAAGAAGCAATTATTTTACTGTAACAAAGTAGCAAGTTCTGCATTTTTTAAGCTTAACTAAACTTTACACCCTACGGAGCCCCCCTAGTCCCAGTTTGTCAAAAAAATTAATTATAACTATCTCGTGGCCTCTAGATAAGTATCTCGTGGCCTCTAGATAAGTATCTCGTGGCCTCAAGATAGTAACTCGTGGCCTCAAGATAGTATCTCTATCTCATGGCCTCAAGATAGTATCTCTATCTCGTGGCCTTAAGATAGTATCTCTATCTTGAGGCCACGAGTTACTATCTTGAGGCCACGAGATACTTATCTTGAGGCCACGAGATAGTTATAATTATTTTTTTGACAAAGTTGGACTAGGGGGGCTCCGTAACACCCGGAGTAATGCACACGGTTTTTTTTTATGCAGGAGTAGTGGTTCTTTATATACAATGCTTTTCAAAAGTATGGGTCAGTATGATTTATTTTGAAAGAAATTAATACTTTTATCCAGCAAGGATGCATTAAATTGATCAAAAGTGACAGTGAAGACATTTATAAAGTAACAAATAATCTCTATTTCAAATAAATCCTGTTCTTTTGAACTTTATATTCATCAAAGAATCCTGAAAAAAATGCATCGTGGTTTTCACAAAAACATTAAGCAGCACAACTGTTCAACATTGATATTAATGTGAAATGTTTCTTGAGCAGCATATAAGAATGATTTCTGAAGGATCATGTGTCACTGACTGAAGATTGAAAAATTATGCTGAAAATTCAGCTTTGCATCAGAGGAATAAATTACATTCTAAAATTATTTTATAATTGTCACGGACAATCAGTTATTTTTTATTCTTTTTCATGGACTTCAGTAGATAAACTAAAATCCATGAAAAATAGCCAGCCTTTGTGAGTATATAATAATATTTTTAAATAAATGTTACTAACCACAAACTTTTGAATGGTAGTGTGTAAGACATAAGTAGTATACTTTTTGGAAATCTGGGTTTGACCTGTTAGTCTTGATAACTTTATCCTTTTGGTGAGACTATACAATAAGATTCTACTGTATATATTAACATAAGTTAATGAAATAAAATAATAATGGGCAAAAGAACATTTTTAAACCAAAACTATTTTAGTTTTGTTGCATTGTGCAGTGCAATGTATTGGTTGTTTTCAACTCCAGGCACATTCTGCAACATGTCTGTTTGCTCCTCAGGTCTTGGAGCAGCATTCTGATGGACGATGGAAGGGCTGTATCCATGATAACCGCACAGGAAATGACCGCGTGGGTTACTTTCCGTCCAACATGGTGGAAGTCATCAAAAGGGCAGGTGTGCCATCGCATCGTCGCATGAGCCTTCTAGGGTGTCATGTGACACATATGCACATTTTAATCCACTTTAAAATCAAGGTCAATCTGAAGCTCATCTACCTGGCATTTAAACGTTCATGTGTGTGTGGGTTCTGGTGAGTTTGTATTTAGTGCATGCATTTCGGCATTTATGAGTGTTTGTGTATTTATTGTTGTGTGTGTAGATTAGGGATGAGCACTTTATTAATTTCGTCTTCTTGAGTCCTCAACTGATACATCAACCGAGTAGGGAGTACAGATCACTGTTACTATTGGAACAAACGTTTAAGTATAGAGTGCATTAGCGCCCACCCCATTTTTCCATTCATTTTTCCCATAGGGATTTTAAAAAAAGAATTATAAGCCATGAACCAAGACAATCAGCTACGAGGTAAATCACAACACTGCTAACTTTGATTTGAAGCAAAAAAGTATTTGAAAATCGGGAAAAAAATACAAAGGTAAAAGACTGTGTACTTAAAATCTTTACTGAGGGAAAGAATCCCATGAAGCATGCGAACAGCATGATCGAATTAAAAATAGAGAAACATATAACTACTCATGTACAATTGTTGATTATATATATAAAAAAACAATATATTTTGAGTGTTTTGCAAAACAGACATATATTCAAACATTTAAGTATTTTGAGAGCGTAAAGATATTGACTCAATTTGGCCATTCACAGTGCTTCATGGTAGTGGGTGGAACCACTGATCTATATAATGACATTGTCATTCTATATAGATCAGTGGGTGGAACTAACAAGATCTTTTGGTGCGTATTGCTTTTTCGACTCTCTGATTGGTGTAATTTTATGTACAGCATCATGGGTAATGTTTTTTCACCAATTCCTCTATTAAAATAGATTATTTAAAAAATAAGCTGAAATAATGCGGGCTGACATCTTCAGTAGAAGCAAATGCCATTGATGAATAACCTCATAGCTCACAGTACGTCTGTCTTTAAGGGTTTATAAGTTATCGTTCAAAATCTATTCCCCATGGAGAAAAAGAATGGAGTTTTTACTTCCGGAACCCGACTGTTGCACTCTACTGTTTGTGCCACTGACATAAATTATGCCTCAAATTATGAAGCTTGCTGAACAAAGTGATCAGATGATTGTTTCCCTTGAGGATTATAAACTTTGATGGAGCTGCTGTCTTCTGTGTCCTCTGTGTATTTAAATACATGAGTACTCAAGCCCAATCCTAGTGTATGCGTGTGGTTGTGTGGGTGGCTGTTCATTCACTCCATATCAGGGTTGCCAGATCTGCACAACAAAACTAGCTCAACTGCTAAATCAGAGCCATAGAGAGAAAGAGTTGCGACACTCCCATAGACCTCCGTTGTAAAAAAATGGCGGCGCTTTTAACCGCCTACTTCCGGGATATGGAGCTCGGATTAGTTCCAAACACTGGCATTTGGCTGTTGGACCCCATTCACTTACATTGCTGCGCGTCGAGTTGTTCCAGAGGTAAGTTGCTGAAATATCGACTTCTTTTGAATTGTCAACTGTCTATATTGTATCAGAAGCCCTTTGCGATGCTTATACTGGTCTTCATTTGTATATGCACAGCGTAATTATTTATATTTTATCTTGGTTGTTCCAACCAATTTTCAAGCACTGCCTGATAGCTAGTTAGCTAGCGCGACTTCACCAGTTGTGAAGGTATAGCATCTAATTAGTTCGGTAATGAATCGCTACCACCTTTATAGCAACTTTTATTTAGTTGAATTTTTGGTATATACTAACTAACTTTTCATTATGTTACGTGTTGGCTGAGTTTTGAGTGGTGAATGCTGCGCGTCGAGTTGTTCCAGAGGTAACGTAAGTTTCTGAAATATCTACCTCTTTTGAATTGTCAACTCTCTAACTTATATTGTATCAGAGGCCTTTTGCGATGTTTATACTGGTCTTCATTTGTACATGCAAAGCGTAATGATCACGAAGGTAGGCTAATGGCTGAATTGTAATTTATAAGCAAAATCACGGGAATCAATGGCCTAATACAGCCCAGTTGTGCTAAAATAAATATCATGAGACCGACGTCCATCATCAGATGAATATGGAAAAGTTAAGTTAGAGCCGCTAAAGCTACCCATGCGAGCACTAAGCTTTTCCCTCCAAAAAAAATTGCCTAAAACTTATCTAAGTAATATACAGTATTTCGTTGTCACCCTGCCTCTCCAAATGCAAAACTGACATTAACAAAATGCAATAACAGCTGAAAAAGTGCTTGGTTGTGTGTTTTATTTTATATTTACCGTTCAAAAATGCAATCGCTGCTGTCTGTCCCATAGAAGAACATGACAGCCAGCGTACGTTTTGGAACTATTGTATATATGAACTATATACATGAACCATGTGACAGCCGTCGCGGCGACATCAAAGAGTGTCGCAACTCTTTCTCTCTATGGCTCCGTGCTAAATCATAACTATCCCATCACTTTCAAAACTATCCCAATCGCATTCCCCGGTGCGTTTCCGCATTCCCTCACATTCCGGGGGGTAAAAAATTGCATTCAGGGGGGTAAAAAATTGCATTCCGGGGGGTAAAAAATTGCATTCCGGGGGGTAAAAAATTGCATTCAGGGGGGTAAAAAATTGCATTCAGGGGGGTAAAAAATTGCATTCCGGGGGGTAAAAAAATTGCTTTCCGGGGAGAGGGATGCTTCAACCCGCGGACTACAAAAACAACCCGCGGCAACAGTGTAAAACCACAGACTTGGCAACACTGTTCTATATCCAACTGTCCTGCCCTTTATCAACAGTCAAGTGATTGTAGTTAGAGGATTTAGCTCGAAGACATGAAAGAGAGGGAGTGAGAAAGAGGGCAGATGAGAGAGTGGCTCATCTATCTGTCACTGTTCGGTCATCTCTGCGTCCACCTGTACCATCGTTTCCATGCCCCCCCCCCCCCCTCCTTTCCTTTCAACTCACATCAGTGGATTCACACTTCTGCACATTCGCACACATGCAAACTGGCTTTCACACATTTATACATGCAGATCAGTGGCGACTGCTGCTTCTCAAGAGTGAAGAAACAACATCACATATCAATGTCAAAATGTGTACTCAGATTTACTTTGTTCTGGTGATTGTAATTTGCTATTTTAAAAAAATATTCAAGAGAAGCTGAGCTTCTAGTCAAGATAAAAATGACAGTGATTAATACTAGGGCTGCGTGATTAATTAAAAGAAAAACTTAATTGCGATGTGGCATAGCGTGCTTAACAAATCCCCAAATTTGTGATTTAATTATGTAAATATATGGGCTGCATGTTTCAGAGTGAAGTTCGGCACTGTTACACGGAAGGAGTTCATGATCCAGGTTTTTTTGTGTCTCGGAGCGGCTCAGTTCACAGTAAAAGCTGCTCCACATGAACTCATCTCCACATCTGCTCTGAGTTTGGGTTGCTTAATGTGCGTTTGGGAACGCAGCATATGCCAACAATCTTCTCAAACTTTAGAAGTGCTTATAAACCAGCCAATGCCAACAAAAGAGAAGCTTTAAGGGTTCCTGAGGTTTTCAGCCAGAAATTACTTTTTTTTTTCTTGATTTTTACGGTGAGATATTAGTGTAGGCTATAATAATTGTAATAATATAATTTTTTTAATTTGTTTAATAGTTATTTGTATTATCAGTTTTATTTTGTAGTCATATCGATATATAATCACACATAACTTCTCTCATAAATTTCCATTGAAGTCTGAGACCCAAAATAGTGTGTTTAGAGCCTCTTGCTGGATGAACATCAATATTCGCATAATTTAAAATCAGTAATAAGTGGGACTCTATGGACCATGTGTCCATGAAATCCATTATTACTTCATACTTTTTAAAAATGTTTACTTTAATATTGCATTGGTCTAAAGAGTACCTGAAAACCATACTTTAAAGTTAAAGTAGTTACAAAAAAAAAGTTACAAGTCACCAAATCCAATACCATCTGTGTAAAAGTCTTAGAGTATCAAGTATTTTATTCATACTGAATGTAGGCTTAAAGATGCACTAGTCCTCAACACCAACCTAAGAGACATGCCAGTGAAAAACATGAAACAGCTGATTTGTGAGGACAGAAATCGCATGTTTATTTTCTAAAATCGAAATTAAATTGAACACCTCAATAATGCAATAAATCAATGTGGACACAACAGCCTCTTAAACATATCAAGTGCTCAAAAGAGGCATAAGAAAACCAATATCCTTAAAAAAGGATATATAACGAATAAATAAAATATTGTTAAGCAAAATTAAATAGTCAAAGCTTAATCTACGGCTAGATCCACATCCTCATCTCATATATGAAACACCTACGATTCAGCAACTACCTGTTAATGCACTCGCATTTGCTTAAAGTAGACTTTTTGACAAGTTGGTGTGAGTAAGGGGAAACGCACAATATATAATACCTTCAATACCCTGTAGATGATGATATTGCTTCTTTTGTAAAAGAAATAAACTACTGCAGAAAAAGTCAGGTGCTTCACTAATGCATCACAAATGCATTAGAGTACTAATGGAAAAATGTAGTCAAGTAGAGAGTAAAAGTTGCTAATTTCTACCAGAAAGACTCAGAGGGCAAGTGAACGTTTACATATTATTTATTCCATAAAGTATTAACAGATGGTAGCGACTCGCGAGTTACAATGATTCATATATAGTTATTATTATAAATAAGTTCTTTGGCTTAGGCCTCGTCCTTAATCCAGATCTTGGGGGAAGCAGATTCCGGCTGATCCTGCCGAAAGATCAGACGGATGGACAGGGACCAACCTGCTAGAGGTGTGGAGGATGGAGAGGAACGTCAGCCTCATCAACTGTCAATGTAAAAGAAAAAGTTCAGCACTCATATTCCAAGTGTCAAGCAGTGATTGGCCAGACCTCCTAGTTTTGAATGAATGTCGTGGCATTAGAGTCTTTCTGGTAGAACCTACGCTAAAGCTTTCATATATTTGATACTCAAAGTACAAAGTAGCCAAAAAGATCCTTAAGCACATAATTACATTTGCTCAAATACTTTACACCACTGCAATAATGAAATGCACCAATATTGAAATGTAACACTGATTGATGTACACGTTCCAACACACTTCAAATCCCCATTTTCGTGCATGAATGTAGTCTGCATGCATAACACATAGATCAGTTATAAATGTGTTTTTGGGAATGCATTTCAAGTATGTATGCATGAGTACAGTTCTTTTTTCCTTTTTCTAAAGCGTTAATTTTCACCTTGCATGTTAACTTACAGGATAAAGATAAGCTCAGCTGTAGAGTTAGATATTTTTGCTTGAACATGTTTTGTTTTGTGTTTCCTTTCCTGTTTTTTTGTTGTTCTTGTTGTTGTTGTTTGTGTTTTTTTGGTGTCGCCTGTTGTTCTGTTGTACCCAGGTCCCTCAACCCAACAGTATCTTAAGATACAGATCCGTCCGCCAGCAATTGGTTCAGTTGTCATGGTGAACGGTGACTGCTCCCACATTTTTTCTCTGCCCCTCACTCCCCCACCCCCTCCTACCCAGCCCCTTACCCATCAGCCCCTCTTCACCTCATTTGGCTATAATATGCCTACCTGCAGCACAATTGGGTATGAACCAGCCTCCTCCTGCTCAGAGGAGCCACAAAAAGAGACAGGTATAAACACACACATACAGTCAGAAAAATACACATGCACCCGTCATAAGCATATCATATCATACACCTGGCTTTTTTTTTAACTTCATGACCATAGTGAAATGGAGAAAACAGGATGTGAATCTGAAAGTCTTTGAGAAAGTTGGATGTGTAACATACAAAATTAGCAGTATCAGAGATATTTGTGTGAAGAACATGTCCAGGCCATATTTCACCCCGAGAAAAAAGTAGAACAATTATGTTTTCCATAAAGAAAATGTAATCCTTTTATTTTTTTTTTAATGTGACTTTTTTTTAAATGTCTATTTAGCATATTTTCCCCCAATTCTATTTACCATATAGTGCAAAAAAAGTATCACAGTTAGTATGAAAAAGGATATAATTATATACGTATTTTTTAAAAGAAATGAATACTGTTATTCAGCAATGATTAATTCAATTGATTAAACGTGACATCGTTTAAAAAAATCCATTTAAAATAAATGCTGTTCTTTTGAACTTTCTATTCAATAAAGAATCCTGAAATCAGTTTCCACAAAAATATTAAGCATTTTCAGCATTAATAATAAGAAATGTTTCTTGATCAGCTAACCAGCATATTTTACAAGTGATGATCATAATCCCTAGTTTATTATTAGCCTTTTTATGCATATTTAAATAAAACAAACTGTATTACTGTACCTTTTTTCTGTATACTGCAGAAATGACTATATTACAGTGATGAGAAATCTTGGTAGCACTTTATTTTACAGTCCTGTTTCCCATGTTCATACTATGTACTGTACTTATTATAGTGATTACAATAACTGGGTAATAACTAGGTACTAACCCTGAACCTACCCCTAAACCTAACCTTAACCCATGTAGCTACTGTACCTTATATTACCCAGTAGTTTCTTAAGTACACTGTAAGTACACACTGTAAAATAAAGTGCACGAATTTCAATGCTAGACATTACACTTCACAGCTAACTAAAGTTTTGTAATTCATGGGGTCTGAATTTTTTTTTGGTACTGTATTTACAAATATAACATACATGTTCATCAGCAAGGATCCCAGATTATTGTTGGATATGTTACAGTCCATTTGAACTGCCCCCAAATGATCCCTTTACTATCTGCTTCCTCTGTGTGTATCTGGTTTTGCAAATTAGGAGCTTGCAAAGCAATGTATTTCATTCTTACATCACTATGATTGTGTGTGTGTGTGTGTGTGATATCTTTCAGGCTCAAGGGGATCCGTTTCCAGCCCTCATGGTTCTCCAACCCTCAGCGGACAGCAAAGCAGCGCAAATGAGGAGATTTGGGTTCTGAGAAAACCTTTAGCTGGTAAATTCACAGTTTTTCAATGGACAGTTGATGTGGCGTGAGCAGTGAGCGTGATATGCCAGCCTGATCTCACGGCAATTCGTACGAATTTTACGAGGTGGCTAATTCGTACGAATTCATACGACCTCACTCGTACAAATTCGTACGATTTTTGCTAATTCGTACATATTTTACGAGTTACCAAATTCGTATGAATTCGTACGAATGACCTACCTCTAACCCCGCCCCTAAACCTACCCATCACCTGGGTTTAGACAAATCGTACGAATTCGTACGAATTAGTCACCTTTTAATCACTCGTACGAATTCGTACGAATTGGTCGTGAGATAGCGTTAGATATGCTATACTTTATCTAAAACTATTTATATTTATTTATGTTTATTATGTTTGCTGCTTTTATGGTCTCATATTAATTGGGAAACTACATGGGATATTTACACGTTTAAAAATATAAAAAATTTCGAGTCAGTAAAATGTTTTCAATGTTTTTGAAAGAAGTCTCTTATGGTCACCCAGAAAGCATTTATTTGATCAGAAAAACAGTAAAACAGTTATATTGTGAAATATTAATACAATTTAAAATAACTGTTATGTATTTGAATATAGTTTGAAATGTAATTTATTCCTGTGATGCAAAGCTGAATTTTTAGCATCGTTACTCCAGTCTTCAGTGTCACATGACCCTTCACAAATCATTCCAGTATGCTGATTTGCTGCTCAGGAAACATTTCTTATTATTATCAATGTTGAAAACAGTTGTGCTGCTTAATATTTATGTGGACACTGTGGTATAGCTTATTTTTTCAGGATTGTTTGACAAATTTAAAGTTTAAAAGAACAGCATTTATTTGAAACAGAAGTATTTTGTAATATTATAAAAGTCTTTACTGTTATTTTTATGTTTTTTTTTTTTTTTTACCAATTTAAGGTGTTCTTGTAGAATAAAAGTATTCTTTCAACAAAAAACATCCTACTGACCCCAAACTTTTGAACGGTAGTTTATAAATATAAATAAAAAGGCCTATTCAACTGGATTCCAAACCTTTAAAGTCCCCCTGTGGTGAAAATCAAAGTTTTAATTTTGTTTATATGTCTGTGTGGTGTTTTTAATGACAAACCATGTGCAAATTCATGTCAACAGCATTGCAGAGTATTTTCTCTTTAAAACTGCAGTGAACCAAAGACAGACTCAAAAACGCGGTTTGAAATCGCTGGTGTTGCTGACGTCACAAACTACCTTGTAACCATTTAGGTGAACGTGTTATGGCCAACGAGTGGATCTCTGAGCGGGTGTGAGTAAATGTAGGAGGCGGGGCTAATTTGGATATTCATAGAACCGCATATTCTAATTGAGGTAAGGGTGTAGAGCAGGGCTATTCAACTGGCGGCCCGCGGGTGGTCCGGCAAATTTAGTTTGATACGCGCTTGAAACGTTTTACGTGCAAATATTTCAGTAGTTATAATGTCACCCTAATTCTGTCGACTGAACCAGCGATACCAATCATTCGTAAATGAATCATTCTTTTGGTTCGATTCTTTCTAAACGCGCTTGCATAACGGTCTGAAACTATTCGTATTCGTTGGGACGGACCGCTCTGTCACTGAATCATCTGAAGCGGTTTCTCGGTCAGTACAGTAACAACAAATAGCGCTGTTTTCAGTTGTTTCACAGGTTGTTTCAGCACGGCCCAGCACAGAGTTGTGTTTACTCCCGGTCCCGGACACTATTTTTAAACAGCGCTGCGACAACCAGTGGGAAGCGTTTCAATTCGACACACACCTCTACAAACCACTAATCACTCGATGATTTAGCTAGCAATAAATCGGATGAAACAGCCTCAACATTCCCAAAAAGACTGATGAGGAAAGCAGGAGAAACATTGTGCCATGAACGAAGTTAGAAGACTTTAAAACCCCTAAGAACCACCCTTATAAACATTTACCATGAATGTACTGTAGCAATTTACCATGGTTTGGGTAGAAATTTGGAATATTTATATTGAATATGTTATAGTCATTTATATTGCATTAGATTTATTAGATGGGTAGAGGAATTGTTTCTTTAAATGATGTCAGTTTCTTTATGAAGGTGCGTAGGCTATAGTTTTTAACCTGTGTTTAGGCATTTTTCTATACTGTGGGAGTGAGTTGCCTGTGGTTATCAAGTCTCACTGTCTGAATATTTTCATTTAAGCATAACAATTATAAATAAAATAATTCTTATTTCTTACCAATAGCTATGAGCTTGCATAAATCATTTATTTGTTCCAATGAAAATAGTTGAACATTTGAAAACAGTTTTTAAATATTATGGTCTTATATATCTGCATAATGTTTGTGTCAATAAATAAGCTAAACCCCCAAACCAACCTAACTCAACTTTTCGATTTGATAATCCGGCCCAGTTGAATAGCTCTGGTGTAGTTACATTCAATCTATTTTAAGGCATGAAGAATTTTTTTTTTTCAAGGAAAAAACTAGTAAATATGTCATTTTGGTTATCAAAGGTGAGTTTTAAGGGATAATATGATTGACTACAAGGGGAATCTTCTTTTTCCATGGAAAATAAAAGGAAAAATATTGCAGAATTTTTGACCTGCAATTAAAAAAATAGACGGTGATTCACATGGTCAAGCTCTTAAAAGGAAGAAAGCACATTAAAAGTATAAAGCACAATATTCCAAGTCTTCTGAAGCAATATAATACCATAGTAGGATGAAAAGACATTTAAATGGTTATTCACTGAAAATCTCATCAAATCTCATTTGTGGATTCATTTGTGGTGCTTCAAGAGCCGTCGCAACAGACATCAGTGATGTTATGTGTGGCTATTATGCATGTCGGGACAATACGCTTAAATGTTTTGAAATTACAGAAGATCCAAAAACTTTATCTTATACAGTCATATAAATTCCAATAAGTTTGTTTTAAGTTATTTGTCAACTACCTAAATACGGTTACACTTTATTTCAATATTCCACTTTAGACATTCTACTGACTATAAGTAACTTTGCAACTACATGTCATCTAACTCTCATTAGAGAATTAGAAGACTGTTAAGTCAGGGTTAGGGTAGAATTAGTTGACATGTACTTGCAAAGTCAAGATATTAAGCAGACATTCAACTAATACTGTAATGACTGCTAGTTGACATGCAGTTGCAAGGTTACTTACAGCTAGTAGAATGTCTATCGATAGAATGTATTATCGAAATAAAGCATATGCACAAACATGGACATACTCAACGTTTTTTTTTATTTCTGGTTTCTTGCATGATAACTTGTACCTGCCAGCAGGGGGCAGTGTTGGCAGCATGGGCAGCACAGGCAGTCTGACCAGTGGACGTTCATCTACTAGCGGACAAAGCAGTAATGCCAACGCTCACCTCACCAACTCACCAGTGCCCGTGCCGACCACCCCCACACACTCACCCGGAGTTAACACACATGGCCTCAATGTGCCGGGACTGCATGCTCAGGCCGAGGGCGTGAAGGTGCGGCGCACACAAAGACCATAGATGCACACGAGGACAGATGTATAAATTCTCTCTTTGTCTGTCTTTCTCTCTATTTCTCACATTACTGATCATGTATGTGTGCATTTGTGTGTGTGTTTTAGCTGTTGGCCACGGTGCTGTCCCAGTCAGCCAAAGCAAAAGAGCATCTTATGGACCAATCACAGTCTTTAGATCCTAATTCAGGTACTACGGATATGTATACCAACATTCTCAGAACTAACTTCACTTTTCTTGTACAATTACTGGTGTCCAGCTGAATTTTAGGGGATGTTTGAAGTCAGTAAAATAGCAAAACAATCTAGTGATTTATAATTTTTTGAAGAGTGTGTTTGTGCTTTGTTTGCCTGGTTTGATGTTTTGCTATAAAATGCCATAAGATCAATTTTAAGTGTGTGCAAATACTTTTGGGAGCCATTGTAGCCATTTTATTTTATGCATTGAAAACCCCTATTTACATTCAAATATTAGGCTGATCTTAGAATACAGGTTTGTCTCATTATGTCTCATTTGTACACATCTCATATATCCATTGTTCTATGCGTCCAAAAGTTTTAATAAGCCCATACGTGTATTCAAAGTTCTGGTAAGTAAAAATATATAAAAAGTTACTTGTTTTTCATTTTATTTACTTTTTTGCTGTAGTGTCTTCTCAGCGGACTCAGAGTGCATCTGCTGCCCCACGTCAGCAAAAGAAGAAACCCTTTGTGGATCCATTGCTGCAGAGGAAAGATGAAGTTTCAGCTGAGAGCAAGGCAAGTGTGTGTGTGGTGGCCCAGATTTGTTTATCATAATGTTAATGTTTTAATGAGAATGAATATTGTAAGTATGAAAGTAAAGCTTGATTAATCACTTTCAAACATATAGCCTATGCTACTTTTGAAAAGTTTTGAAAAGTTTTTTTTTATATATATCTTTTATTTTTAAGAAATCTTTTATTCTCACCATGGCTGCATTTATTTGTTCATAATACAGTAATATTATAAAGTGTTATTACAATTTAAAATTGTAAACTTTTTTCTAATTAGATATTAAAATTCTAATGTGTAATTTATTCCTGATGCAAAGCATCATTACTTCAGTCTTCAGTGTCACATGATCCTTCAGAAATCATTCTATTCTGATTTGCTGCTCAAGAAACATTTATGATTATTATCAATGTTAAGAAAAATTATGCTACTTTTTTTGCGGAAACCGTGATACATTTTTTAGGATTCTTTGATGAATAGAAAGTTCAAAAGTACATCACTTATTTGGAATAGAAATATTTTATAACATTATGGTTATACATGTCTTTACTGTCACTTGTGCTTGACATCCCTGTTTAAGGGTTACTATATTCAGTTATATCAGGGTTTACGTTAAGGTGTTTCAAAGAACATATCCAAAATCTACAGTATTACTATGGTATGTTTGATTAGTGATATATGATTTTGAAGCAAGTATATTTTTTTGCTGCCACACAGTGGTTGTAGTGTGTACGACATGACACACTTTCATACTAGGACTAGGAATCATGATACTGTCAAAGCAATGTCTGAATTATTGATGTGTTTCCATCTTTCCCTGACTTACTGTGTTTGTGTGTGTGTTGTAGAGCTCAGAGGCTGTTGTTGAATGGCTCACTAGTGCACAGCTGCAGTTCTACACAGCAAACTTTCTCACTGCTGGTTATGACCTGCAGACCATTAGCAGAATGACACCAGAGGTAACACAAACACAACGCTATCAATCAATTCTTTATTCTATTAAAGTAAATATTTAATTCTATATTTAGTTATCCATTTCTTTCTTTCTGCTATATTTTACCGCCATAAACAGTATTTTAACGCTTAAAATATATCATATTTTGGAGAGTGACTTAAGTGTCCAGATTGTTTTTGGGGCCACTGTACATTATAATGATAGTCAGAAACTTTACACACTTTTACAAATTGCTCTTCAACTTAAAGGAATAGTTACACTTGAATTAAAATTCTGTTGTGTGTGTGTGTGTGTGTGTGTGTGTGTACCCCACAGGACCTCACTGCTATTGGGGTGACAAAACCAGGGCACAGGAAGAAAATGCTTTCAGAGATCAGCAAAATGAACATCCCAGACTGGATACCTCAAGAGAAACCAGTAAGAGAAATAAAGTCGGGTTCCAGAAATAAAAAAGAAAAAAGAAAGAAAAAAGAAAAAAAGAAAGCTTTCTAAAAAAAAACAAAAAAATGAATACAAAATAATAATAATAATAACTTTATTTTATATAGCGCTTTTAAAAGTTAATTCTCAGAGAGCTTTACACAAGCAGAATTAAGAAAACACATAAAAGAGGCAATAATACAAACATGTATCGGGATACTATCTTACTGTTTCACATCAAATAAGCACATTTGTGACTTTATTGTAGAACATGATTTTCAGGTTGAAGATTGAAGCAAAAGAATGATAAACCAAATATGAGTAAAAGTGTTTTGCTGATAATATTTTTTTTATAATAATAATACTAATCATAACAACATAAAATTTGAAAAGTCAAAATTATTATTTCATAAGTTTTTAGACTTTGACCCACCGTATGTATATATACACATGTACAAACTTGCTGTTCAAATCCGTTACTAAATATCTGTGTAACTTTGTAGGCCAGTCTGGCTGAGTGGCTGTCTGCAATTGGTCTGAATCAATACTACCAGACTCTGGTTCAGAACGGCTACGACAATATGGACTTCATTAGTGATATTACCCTGGAGGACCTAAAGGAGATTGGCATCACTAAACTAGGCATGTATACGACACATCATTATGTTTATATTTATAATAAATAATTTTTTCTTGATATCTGTCACGATAAGATCCAAGGAAGATGGAGATCATTGAAAAGTAACAAGTTTGTTAAATGAGTAACTCAGAACACAACCAACAGGCGAGACAGCATGCAACGCACAAACAATACCGGGCACTGAACTGAAGACAAGCAGGAACTGATGGTGCGTTCTATTATTTATCCCTGTCGGAGTTCCGACTAGGAAGACAGACGTTGCCTAGCAACACGCACCAACACGCCCCCTTTCCTCGGATTTTCCCGCTCGGACAACCGTGAGGACACGGAGCAAGAATTCTGATACAGAATCCAAGATGGCTGCGCCCTGTGTGACTTAGTATGAATTGTTTTCATTGTTTTTGGACCGCTTTGGTTGTTTAAATGAAGATTTTAATCACTCGTATTACTGCAATACCGTACCATATCACTGCCTGTGGGTATGGGAATCGGTCTTGTTGTGAGTGCAATATTCAATGAAGCCTTGTTTCAAATGGGTGTTACTAACGTGGCTAGTGTTACAGAAGATAAACTAAAACATGAAATGAAGTGAAAATTTTAGAAATTCAGATGGCTGAGTTTTGATAAGCGCATGGTACTCGGCCAGTGCTACCATAGCAACAGCTTTCCGGGTGGCGTCCATGTTTTTCTCCGACTCGGACGCGCAAAACATACCAGAACGCTTCAAGTGTGGAAACGGCGTCATATCCGAGGGCCGAGTCGGTTCGTTGACAATAATAGAACGCACCATAAATACACAGATGATAACGAGACAATGACAGACAGCTGTGATGATCATTAGTGTCCATGGTGATTGATGACGTGCAGGTGATAGGTGATCAGGTGATGGAGGGAAACAGGAGGGATGCTGGGAAGCGTAGTGCCATTGAGGTGTGTGACAGTACCTCTCCTCCCTCTTCAACCTCACGCCGTAGACAGACCGGCGGGTGGGCGGGCGGACAGAGCAGGCGGTCAGGGGAAAGCAGGCTGTGGTGGCGGCCAGGGTGGAAACGACGGAGGGAGGAGCCATGGTGGAGGCAGGGTTGACGACTGACGGGGGCGGAGCAGGTGGGAGAGGAGGCTAGGGTGGAGCCGGAGAGCCGACGAGCCCAGGCGACACGGAGGATCCGGCCGGACATGACGACGCCACTGGCTCTGGTGACTGAGGTGCAGGGGGGAACACAGAAGGGCACGGTGGAGACAAAGGGAGTGAGGACCAAGGAGGAACAGAAGGAAGTGAGGAGTCCAACGGAGCCAGGGGGACAAAGGGACGAGGTGTATCCAGAGGAGTGCAGTCCAGAGGTGAGGGTAGGTCTCGGCAGACATGACGAGAACAGGCTCAACCTCGGCGGGCCAAAACCCTAGATGGGCGGTCTCTGCGGGACGAGACTCTGGGCACAGACGGGTTTGTCTGTGGGCTCTGGACGAAGACAGGAGGTGTGGTGATGAAGGCTGGTGATGGTGGTTGAGCAGTGAGATGTTAGAATCAGCCTCGCACACTGTGAAGGCTGAACCGCTCAACCACAGCACATGATCCAGGTGTAGTGCTAACGTACCCAGGATCACTGATGCTGGAGCTTGCTGGTGCAGCTGATCGTCCAGTCCGTGCCAGAAGACGTCATCTGCCCAGCTTACCCTATGAGAAAAGTCCCAGGAACTTGCAACATATTCCTCGATCTGGAGGCCCTCCTGGAAGCAGGTCACCAGTCGAGTGACGGGATCTGAAGAGGTGAGGAGAACACCCATATTACGTTTTAGGTCCGGTATTCTGTCACGATAAGATCCAAGGAAGAAGGAGATCGTTGAAAAGTAACACGTTCGTTTAATGATTAACTGAGAACACAACCAACAGGCGAGACAGCATGCAACACACAAACAATACCAGACACTGAACTTCTTCTTCAATGGCGGTTGGCAAACAACTTTTTAATGTGAATTACCGCCACCTTCTGAAATGGAGTGTGGATAAAAATAGCCTACTTTACTCACTAATTAAATAAACAAATATCTAATACAATTATTAATACATTATCATTCACATCATTATTAATAAAATTTTAATAACTAAACTCATATCCTAGATACTGAACTGAAGACAAGCAGGAACTTAATACACAGATGATAACGAGACAATGACAGACAGCTGTGATGATCATGAGTGTCCATGGTGATTGATGATGTGCAGGTGACAGGTGATCAGGTGATGGCTGATAGTGCGCAGGCGGGAAACATGAGGGATGCTGGGAAGTGTAGTGCCATTGAGGTGTGTGACAATATCCCTGCTGAAAAGACTGGCATAGTTGGTCACTAGTATATTGTGTTTTGGATGATGTTTTCTAGTGGGGGATGCATGTGCTGATATGGTCAAGCATGACCATATTGAACAGCATGAGGAATAAGAGGATATTTAAAGACTCAGGAGCACAGAAATGGAACAAGTTGGATATTAGATGTATATCCTATGCAGGTTTCAGCCATAAGGTAAACAAAAACCTTTCTTTTTTCCTCTGTGGTGGCACGTGTATTTTCAAGAAGAAGCTGACACAACTCTTCCCTCAGCACTTTACTTAAACCACAATCAAAGCACTTACTAAACTGTTTTTCTCTTACTTTATGTAATTTTACTTCTGCTTTAGATTTTTTTTACTAATTTTTAAAATGTAGCATTGTGGTTTTGTGAGTACTTTTGAATCTTGTATGAAAAACTGTTAATGTTCCTCACTTGTGAGAAGGATGATAATAGCGTCTGCTGATTGTTAATAGGGATATGGTTTCTTTTATGCATGTTGTTTTTTGTCTAATTTGACATATATCTGTTTTAATGTTTATGATGCATTTGTGCCCAATGCCAATGTCAGGGTACCAGGTGCCATTAATGCTGGTAAAAAACAAAACAAATGAAAATAGTGTGATGTAATGAAATTTTATTTTTTTGTCAAAATAAGCAATATGACTAGACTGACCCACCATTAATATTCATGTTGGTCTTTTCATCAGGGAAAATATTACAAGTTTAACCTCACAAACAAAAATAGTTACTGTCCACCTCTTCTTTTCTTTCCCACTAAGGACACCAGAAGAAGTTGATGTTAGCTGTCAAACGACTGAGTGAATCTCCAGAAGCAGACATTCCCACCAAGGAGAGCCAGATAGAAGAAAGCACAGACTCAAAACAATCATTAGAAACCAGCACAGAACCAGATGGAAACTCCGTCCCCTCTGTTCGAATACGCAAAAGAACAGAAGGCCGTGGCTCTCCCCGGCACAGCACCCATGGGCGAGGCATACAAAGAGCTAATGCCCCTCCTCCTCTGAGAAAACCTAGCTCAATTGAGAGTCCCACCCCAACACCTCCACACACCCCTACTAAAGGCAGAACCTCACCTTCTGCTTCAAATTCTCCTTCACATATCCCTTCCTCCCCATTAAAAACACAGAGTAGGGCGAGAGGGCCTTGTGACTCTCACCGTTCGCATGCTCACGCACGTAACGTTCCATTACTTTGCCTACCACCTGAAGGAGAAACCGTAGAGGGCAATGGTCAAACCCCATCCCAGCCAAGAAGTGGACAGTATATCGTTACTGATGCTGAGCATGACTTACCTTTGCCAGACTCCTCTGTGAAATACGCAACACTAGGTGGACATAGGGTCACTTCTTGCAGTTCAGCGAAAGCCTCTAGTGAACTTCTTGACATCAACAGTGTCAATCGCAGTCAGTCATTCGCTACAGCTCGGCCTCGCAGACGGACTCGTCCTCCAACTCCACCAAAACGCTCGTGCTCTTCCATTTCCACTGGTAACCTGGCTGATGATGAGGCTGTGGCTGATGATGTAATGTCTGGCGAAAAAAGGGCTAACAATTTGCTACTCAATGTGACATACAGGGAGCGCAGACGTAGCGATTGTGGAATTGCCTCTGAAAAAACTTCATCTGGGGGCAGCGTTAGAGACATTGCTGCCATGCTTGAAATGTCCAATCTTGGAAGCAGTGGTAAAGGAAGTGGTTATTTGCAGGTAATTAACAGTTACTCTCAAAATAAAACAATCATTCTGTGGTCAACTTTAAAGATTCAGAGCAATTATTGCTGACATCAGAATTGTCCCCATTTACTTTCTTAAAAAGTTCCTGGACTCATTTATATTAGTTAAATAGCAATGTTTTACACATGCTTAGGTACGTATTGATGCCTAACTGAGTTTTGATGTTTTACCTGTTCTTCAGGCAAGCCAAAACCTCCTTCGGCAGAACCGAGAAGTTCTAAATTCCGATGCAGATAGTCGCCGCCGCACAATCAGTGAATTTCGCGACTCTCAAAAGCAGCCTGACAATGATGTACAAGAGTCTGAGATGAGACAAGCCATGCAGGACCTCGCACATCATGGACCTGCACCTTGTGAATCCCATCCAATTAAACAGGCTCCTGAGCCACGTCCACGTTCCATGATCACTCATCTGGAAGGAGTTGTTTCTTCTCTGCCACAAGAGGAGTGGTCACGGATGGATGCCACTGCAACTTTGAGAAGACCACGACCACCACATTATTCAGATAGTGAACATTTTAACCTGACAGAAACGAGTACGATAAAGCGAAGGCCCAAAGCATTGGCTCCACCACAGAGTAACGGCACTGATGGAGATGGGCTAGAGAACTTTCGGAGAAGACCTGTATCAGAAGCTTGCATTGGAGATGGTGGTAGGGCGGAAGAACTGCAACACGACAGCTTTGGCTCTCTTCCCAGACAAATACTGAAACCTCCAGTTTCCCCTAAACCAGCAATGGCACTTCGCAAATTCGATCCCCCAACTCCTTCAAGGAGGGTTCCATTACCTGGACCAGAAGGTCAACATAGCCCAGGTAAGAATGTTATCTATGAGGTCATTGTGTTCCTCATATTATCTCACCCTTTGTCCTGCAAACTGGCCAACAAGCATAAATCAGCCTAGCAAGCCACGCAGTATTTTTAGACAGTAGTTCAAGGAAACCAGGTCCTCTGCTTAGCTTGATATCAACAGAGACCTTCCTGATATCTGGTTGATGTAGTAAAATATATTTTCTGAATGGATTTAAGTAAGTTGTACATTACATGGTTTCTTTGTCTCTTTATAGTGGAGATGAAGAAAATCCCCCCTCCAGTATCTCCCAAGCCAAGTCCACCTCCTACACTACCCAAACCTGTAAAAATCAAGCCAATCCATACCACTGGAACTCCCAGCTCTCCTCAGGCTGATGTTCTCACCCTATCCAGTGCCTCCTTCAGCCCTGATTCAATTGAACAACTGGAACATCTACCACAGCCTTTGAGTCCGGTCACACCAAAACCAATGGAGGTCTCAAGCATGTTGTCTCCACGTCCAGCAACTTCTCCAGCTCAGAGCCCACAGACACCCCAGACGCCCCAAACCCCACAAACACCCTCTACACCAGGTTCAGCTCCAGTAAAGCCCCCGAGGTCCTCCATGGCTGGTCTCTCAGTGGACATCCCAAGCCCTCTGGAAGTGGAGATCCCTGGAGTGGACATGCAAAAGAGGCTTAGAGAAGTAGAAAAACAGAGAGAGGAAGATGAAGTGAGGAAGAAAGAAAGAGTAGAGGAAGTCGGAATTGCTAGAATGGAAAGGACAGGTCTGATCCAGGTTGATCCAACCTTTCAAGGTGAACAAGGCCTGATTTCAGGTTCCTCAGCAGGAAGTCATTTCAAAGAGACAGGGGAGGGAGCAGAACCGGTGGTAATGAGAAGAAGGAAGGTAGGCGTAGCCAGACAGACACAAGTAGAGGGTGAACCACAAGATGGAGTTGGGAAAACAGAGGTGGAAAGCCAAGGGTTATTGATAGCTGGTTCAGGGAACATGGTGCAACTCAAACTGGAGGAGACCAGTGCATCCCTGGCTGCTGCTCTGGAGGTAGTGGAGGAGAAGATTAAGAAGGATGACAGGTATAAAAGTAGATGTTTCTAGACACTAAAACAAATTATGTTCTTCCTCCTTGGCACTTAGAAGTCTCTTCATTGCATGATGATGATGTTACTTGTTGAAACTCACCATTCTTCTTTTTCTTCTACTTTCTGTTTATTTTCCTCTTCAGCTCCATTGTGGACAACAAGAGCACAGTTAACATTCTCGATGACATTGGCAGCATGTTTGATGACCTTGCGGACCAGTTGGATGCCATGTTAGATTAAAAAATAAATAAAAAATTAGATTCCTTAGGAAGTGTGAAACACTCAAGCTTCATTTTTTCAGTGTGGACAACCGAAACCAACTTTGATGCCTCAGCAGTATTGGAATCTCGATAGGGCAAATTAAGCTCTTCCATTCTAACGTGTGTCTAAGTCTACAATTGAGAATCTCTGAGAAAAGCCTAAGATCTAAATTTTGACTAACATCATTCTCCACCTTTACATTCTCCACCAGCTTTTTGTCTTACTCTAGTGGCCAGAATATGGACTGCAAGTACATATCCTGACCTGCAAATACGGCCTGCTGTCTTGCTGCTTCCAGAGATAAGCACAATTTTAAGAGAGACTATGTGACAAGCTTTCTAAATATCAAGCAGAGAAATGCTAATATGTGTGAGTGTGTATATGTGTGTACAATATGTGGGGTGAGAGTTCGATGAATATTTATTTTAAAGGCAGTGCTAAGAGCAGTAAATGTACATCATATTCTCTCTGATGATGTTAGGAAGCTGTATTGCTCTTTTCCAAATCTCTGCTGAGAGCGTGTCCACAAGTAAAGGGGAGCTTTGAATTTCACCTTGTGGTCTTCAGCTGGACAAGTTACTGAAAAACATTTGGTTTGGACAAAAAATTTGAAGAGCACAGTCCCATTTATGATCCTGAAAATATTATGACTTTTTTGGACTATTTCTTTGATCCCTTGAAGTATAATGAAGAAAAGCTTTGGACTTAAAGAGGTATATTGTAATCTTTACGTATGTTATTATTGTTGTTGCTGTTGTTGTTGTTGTCAGTGTGTGTGAATGTTTGACTGTGTAGTGTTGTTTTTGCATTGACAAATCCCACTCTGCCCAAGGTGTAATACATAGATTTAGACAGAATTCAGAATAAGACGCTGGAAAAGAGTAGTGTATATATGACAAATAGGTTATAGTTATCATTGATAGTCTAGAGTATGGAATGCATCAATATGGAATGATACAGACACCTGCTCATTCCTAATGTGCTCTAATAAGTGTTTATGTGTGTGTTTGTTTGTGTGTTTGGAGGGGAGGTCTGTTTGAGAGTGAGAGAATAAGGAAGTGTGTGTTTATAGTTCTAGGAAAGAGATGTTTGTTTGTTTGTCATCTCTTACAAAAATGTACCATGTTTTTGGACATGGTACCATGGTATTTTTGAAGTATCTTGGATGACCATGTATTGTATATTCTACAGTACATGAATATGGTGATCATACAGTACCACGGTACAGTACCAAGTACGGTTGTATTACCATCTGATACCACAGTACCACCACAGTACTTTTTGTAAGGGCTGAGAGTGTTGATCTCTTGGACAGTGCAATTATTCCTGTTTTGTCATGCAAACAAAAAAGACTTGCTGACAGAAAAAGTTGCATATTCCATACAAGTGGCTAAAATTAGATAATTTAATACTGTCATTGCAAGATGTATAAGACTACAGAGCAATATTTTTGATCCATGCATCATGTTATTAATTTAGCTTTATAAGTAATACTTTAAAACCAGCCATCTGGGATACAACTTAACTGAGTATTTTCCGACAATCATGACAATTTTGTCCTTGATTATGACCCTGTAAAGTCAAAGGAATAGATGTTGGAGTATAAAAACTTTTACAGTGTAAAACTGTGTAATAATCAGTTGTTATTTTGTGTAAACCTTCAGATGGCTAATGTGTTTGTCTGACCCTGGTGAAAAAATCATCAAAGACCTCTTCCATGTAAAAAGCATTGAGAATATGTGGAATTAATATAAATAAATTGTTATGAATATAACCTTAGTGACATCTGAGAGTTTTGTAAAGCATTTTATAATTTGCCATATATTATATCACATTATATTTTGGTTTGAATCATATTAAAGGGTTAGTTCGCCCAAAAATGAAAATTAAGTCATTAATTACTCACCCCCATGCTGTACCAACCCCGTAAGACCTTCGTTCGTCTTCGCAACACAAATGAAGATATTTTTGATTAAATGTGACAGCTGGATCACTCCTCCATAGGCTCCCTAAGGGAATGAATCCTGAGGGCCCAGAGATTCAAGAGATTTCCACGACGCGTATGCGCGAGAACTTAACTGAAGTAGTTGAAGGAGATCGCAATTCTCGCGCATGCGTCGTGGAAATTTCTTGAAGTCTCGTTTCAGGCCTACAAGGAAGAAGAGGAATAGTCGAATAAAGTCGTTATTTTTGTTTTATTTACGCACAAAAAGTATTCTCGTCGCTTGATAAACTTATAGTTGAGCCACTGTTGCGACATGGAATATTTAAACATTTTCTTCATTGACTTTCTGGGCCGTCAGGATTCATTCCCTTAGGGAGCCTATGGAGGAGTGATCCAGCTGTCACATTTAATCAAACATATTTTCATTTGTGTTCTGAAGACGAACGAAGGTCTTACGGGGTTGGTACAGCATGGGGGTGAGTAATTAATGACTTCATTTTCATTTTTGGGTGAACTAACCCTTTAAGGAATGTTATTAAACTTTTTATGGTTTTATTTGAGGTAGCTTAAAATATGCATAAAATGAAATTGTCTTTCAAAAATAATATTCAGAATTATCTTATAAAAATACCGAAATCAGTTTCACATCTGTAAAACTGCATTTTTCCATCTTAAAAATATATCTAAAATACGCCATATGCTCTCATTGGGAAATGCGGAACAATTAGTTCATGCGTTCATGACCTCAAGGCTAGATTATTGTAATGCTCTACTGGGTGGTTGCCCTGCACGCTTAATAAATAAACTACAGCTAGTTCAAAACGCCGCAGCTCGAGTTCTTACCAGAACCAGGAAATATGACCATATTAGCCCGGTTCTGTCAACACTGCATTGGCTCCCTATTAAACATCGTATAAATTTTAAAATATTGTTGATTACCTACAAAGCACTAAATGGTTTAGCTCCGCAGTACTTGAGCGAGCTCTTAACGTATTATAGTCCTTCACGTCTATTGCGATCTCAAAATTCCGCCCAGTTGATAATACCTAGAATATCTAAATCGACTGCAGGCGGTAGATCCTTTTCCTATTTAGCACCAAAACTTTGGAACAGTCTTCCTACCATTGTCCGGGAAGCAGACACACTCTGTCAGTTCAAAGCTAGACTAAAAACACATCTCTTTGACCTAGCATACACATAACACACTATAGACTTCTATAAATTCAATGTTAGGCTGCATAGATTAGGTCAGCCGGAACTGGGAACACTTCCCTTAAATCTTGATGTACTCGCTACATCATAAGAAGAATGGCATCTACGCTAATACTAGTGTCTGTGTTTATCCCGAGGTTTTCCCGCAGCCTGACGGATCCAGGCCGTGTCCAGATCTGACGAAGGAGATCCGCCTGGACCCGATGACAATGCAGTGCTGAAGTGTCCACTATCCTCTCCCTATGGAGGATCCCTTTCCCACTCTACAGATAAAGCGTTGTGAATTCCGGCTCGCGTACCCCGAAGTGATAAAATATAACAAAATTCTGTATCAAAATTTATAGGCAAGAAAAGTAGTTTGTTTAGGCTGGGTTGTATGAATTATAAACCTGCACACATATTTTAAAAAGCACATAACTATAGAATCAATTCTGAATGAGCATGTGAACGCCGTCAGCGTTAATCACAGGTTCGCGTTTAAAAGTCTGATCATTTCGACGGAGGTGAATCAATCAAAGTTAACTTTAGCTGGAAATAACATTATTCAAGAACCGCTATAATGCCAAAACAATCTGTTACCTTAAATTATATGTTTATCTCTGTAAAGCTGCTTTGAAACAATCCATTGTTAAAAGCGCTATATAAATGAAGATGACATGACTTGACTTGACTTTTACTGAAGTTTTCTTGCTTAAAACTTTAGACTCTGTGGATCCATATACCACAAAAAGTTGCTGCATGCAGTGTGCTATTCATACTTTGCACGTGACATCACAAGTACTGGTTCTTGCCAGGGATCTTGCCAGGACGTCGCCAGTTTTAATATACAAAAGTTGGTGTTATGTCATGTGTACGTGATTTGATTTGATATGATATGAGAAGATGAATACATGGAGAATGAATGACACGTTACTGTTGCACTGCGTCTACGTATTACAGTCACTTTGCATGCATACTATCGTATACACTTATTACTATACTACATTACAGCCTAACAGATTGCTAAAAGGATTATACGCATTTGTACAGGTATGTAACCAAAATTTCATGAAGTAAACCCCATGTGTATCAGTTGGGTGACACCTGTTTACTTCATGAATGGCTGATGTCATACACTAACTGTACAAGTTTCCTGTGCAATGTATACTGTGGGGGAAATATCTTTAGGCTGCATTGTCCAAGCCCTATATTTATTTTATTTTATTTTATTCTAAAGGACTGAGAGACGCAACCATGGTGGAGGAAGGGGCCAAATCTTCACTGGGGTGCAGGAAGCTGGCATTGTAAACTTGGTTTTGGAAAATAATGAAATCTGTTTATGAGAAATTCAAAGCCACATCATCCAAGACAACACCATATTCAACAACATTCAACGAGTCAGTCTGTCCACATTGGCTCGCATTCTCAAGCGAAAACAAATCAGAATGAAACAACTTTATAAGGTGCTGTTTGAGAGAATATGTGGATGTAAGTACAAAATTGACTGCAGTACACTACACTCAACATTGTTTCCCAGTGTACTGGATAACACCATATTGACTGATTTTTGTTCTTTGTTTTCAGGGAGTACTGGAAATGGATGCTCATGCAATCCCACATGAGTTCATCTTTATAGATGAGAATGGGTTCAACCTACCAGAAGAAAGGGGAGAAACGTCATTGGCCACAGAGCCATTACACATGTTTCTGGCCAACGTGGTGGGAACATCACAATGTGCACTGCCATCTCCAATATGCATGGTGTCCTCCACCGTCATGCCAACCTTGGACAATACAACACAACACCCATATTCTCACATTTCTGGACAGACTCCACAACATTCTCATACCACCATAGCGTATGAATGATGCAGACCATCAAAGAAACCGGTACGTTGTAGTATGGGACAACGTGAGCTTTTATCGTGCAACCCCAGTCCAAAACTGGTTTGCTGACCACTCAACATTTCTCGTGCAATACCTCCCACCATACTCACCATTTCTGAACCCCTATAGAAGAGTTATTTTCGGCATGGCGGTGAAAGGTATACGACCAGCAGCCCTTTGTGCACATGCCTCTTGTGCAGGCTATGGAAGAGGCATGTGATGAAATTGATGTGGGTGCGATTCAGGGATTGATAAGGCACTCAAGGCGCTTCTTCCCTCGATGTCTGGCAAGGGAAGATATTACCAGTGATGTGGACGAGGCGTTGTGGCCAGACCCAGATGCTGCCTAATTTTTTTCTTGCCTCTTATATTATATATATTATATATATATATTTTTTTTGTTGCAATGTTCAATTTTCTGCAATTCAACTGTTTTTTTTGTGAGCATATTTTTGTTCAGTCCAATGTAAATATATCTGCTGTGCATATTTTGCACTGACTTCTTTGGTGAAAAATACAAAAATAAATGTTTCATCAGCATGTGTGTGTGTATCTGGAAATATTTTTGTGCATGTGAACAATCTGAAGACTTTTCAACAATTTGAACTATTTTAGTATTATGGCAAAGTGTACTAAAGATGATATTTCTTTTCATTATGCCCAACAGTGTGTAGTTGGTTAGACAAACATCTGTTAATATGAATGAAGTGTGTGCCATTTCGTGCAAAAGTTTGATTTTGATAATGCTATATGTAGTTTTGGTTGCAGTGCTTCATTTTGCAGGATATATTAGGTATTTTGCAGTTTGGGTGAATGGTTTTGTGAATTGTGTTAAGTAGGCCTATTTTGATAAAACCAGCCTAGTTTGCAAAATTGTGTGTTAGCAATTGGAAAAAAACAACATCAATACTGTAAGCCTGTCAACCATACAAAGCATCCTCCAACGGCACCACGTGACGATGAAACAACTTTACAAGGTGCCATTTGAGAGAAACTCTGACAGAGTCCAGACATGACTTTGTAGAGGTATGTATGCAACACTACTTCCAGTACTTCAGACATACCATATTTACTCATCTGTATATCATTTTGTCTGTTACAGAGAGTATTAGAGATGGATGCCCATGTAATTCGTCATGAATTTATTTCTACGGAAGAAATGTAATACAGAGGGCAATAACCAATGTCCCTGGACAGTGTGGGGATAATATAACTATGTGTGCTGCCATCACAATGCCACATTGGGTCCGTACAACACCGGCCATATGCTCACTTTTCTGGATGCAATTTCCACAATGCTTGTCCCTGATCCAGATCAGGAGCCTGCTAGATTTGAGGTTATATGGGACAATGTTAGTTCTCACTGGGCTTCTCCAAACTAGTTTGCCACCCATCCACAATTTGTAGTTTTGTACCTACCCCCATATTCACCTTTTCTAAATCCCATAGAGGAATTCTTCTCAGCCTGGCACTGAAAAGTGTATGATCTCCAACCCAATGCCCGCATGCCACTTCTCCAGGCAATGGAGGACGCATGTGGGGACATATAGGTTACCTCCAAGGTTGGATACGCCATGCATAGGAGATACTTCCCTCGATGTTTGGCAAGAGAAAACGTATCTTGTGATGTGGACGAAGTATTGTGGCCAGAACCAGCCCGGAGATGAAGCGTAGCTTAGCACTGGTGACTGCCCCCCGCCAATTCCTGGACTGAACCTGATGCCAGTACTGAATGCAAATGCTTCATTCTGACATGTTTTTATGGCATTTTGAATGCAGTGTTACATTTTTAAGGAGATGTGAGGCATTTTGCTTTTTGTGTGTGCAGTTTTGGAAATTTGTGTAGAGTTTTGAAAAAAGGTGACATAGTTTTGAAAACGTGTGTAAGCAGTTGGAAAAATCTGTAAAGGAAGTATTGGGAATATTTCAAGCATTTTTAATAAATGCAGAATTTTCTTCGGTTTGGGGAACTTTCACTTAAAAAGACTTAAACCGAATGGTTTCCGAATGGGTTGTAAAATGACGCATATCTATAAGTGTCCTGGGTCGTAGGAAAAAGGTGGATTGGATAACTTCCCCATTGTGCTGACCGCATTAACCAATTGTGACATTAAAGGGTTAGTTCACCCAAAAATGAAAATTAAGTCATTAATTACTCACCCCCATGCTGTACCAACCCCGTAAGACCTTCGTTCGTCTTCGGAACACAAATGAAGATATTTTTGATTAAATGTGACAGCTGGATCACTCCTCCATAGGCTCCCTAAGGGATTGAAACCTGACGGCCCAAAGTCAATGAAGAAAATGTTTAAATATTCCATGTCACAACAGTGGCTCAACTATAAGTTTATCAAGCGACGAGAATACTTTTTGTGCGAAAAAACAAACAAAAATAACGACTTTATTCGACTATTCCTTTTCTTCCTTGTAGGCCTGAAACGAGACTTCAAGAGATTTCCACGACGCGCACGCGCGAGAACTTAACTGAAGTAGTTGAAGGAGATCGCAATTCTCGCGCATGCGGCGTGGAAATCTCTTGAAGTCTCGTTTCAGGCCTACAAGGAAGAAAAGGAATAAAGTCGTTATTTTTGTTTTATTTCCGCACAAAAAGTATTCTCGTCGCTTGATAAACTTATAGTTGAGCCACTGTTGTGACATGGAATATTTAAACATTTTCTTTATTGACTTTCTGGGCCGTCAGGTTTCAATCCCTTAGGGAGCCTATGGAGGAGTGATCCAGCTGTCACATTTAATAAAAAATATCTTCATTTGTGTTCCGAAGACGAACGAAGGTCTTACGGGGTTGGTACAGCATGGGGTGAGTAATTAATGACTTAATTTTCATTTTTGGGTGAACTAACCCTTTAAATGTTTGTAGGCGTCGCTATTATTTATGCATTGTTACAAAGTATAAAAACATGTTTAAATGATAAGCTAACCTAGCCATCATGGTAACATGTTGAAATTTTTAAAATGCAATAAACATTAATTTAACAACATTAAATGTAACATAAAACCCTAATGTAGATAACTGATATAGAAAAAAACTAAGAAAATTATGAAGAAACAGTTATTTAAAAAAAAATTACATCAAATGTGAAGTGTCACGCAGGGAATTGTGGGAATGTCAGTTTACGGTTTTTCACTGTAAATTATACAATGACTTGTTCTTTTTTCACTTCCAAAAACTGTAAATCTAACTGTATTTTACAGTAAAATTACATTAAATGTACCATTATTTATATATCACAGTTATTTACCGTAGGCTATATGGTAAGGAAACTTTCTGTTAACCAATTAACAGTTTTTCACTGTAGTCTTTTACCGTTAAAATCACAATCATTTTTTACAGTGAATGTTTTGAGGAAAAAAACTTGTTTTAGAACCTTTATTTATCCTCAAGTGGTCGTGATGACCAAAGTGGATGAAGCATGTCCGCTGGTCAACAAGAATCTAAGGAAGATCTACACTAGTAAGATCATCAAAGAGAAGGTATGTGATGTCATCCAATTATGTGTCATCCACATCATTGGATGTGGGGACAATAAAGACTCTATCTATCTATCTATCTATCTATCTATCTATCTATCTATCTATCTATCTATTTTCCAAAGACATACACTTGTTTAAATTGTACAGATTGTACAATTATATATTGCCAAGTATATATTGCCCATGTTGATCTGATTCTGTCTAATAGCCACATCTGATTTTCTAACATTCTGTTCCTGTCCAGATGGATACGTGCAGTGCCAAAATTGGTGTGCCACTGTCAAACATCTTCCCAGTGAAGAACTACCATGACGAGATTGAGACAGAGGATGACATTGATGCTCTGATACTAAAGGCACTTGAACAGATTGTTTATATTGCCAATGATAGATTGGTGGATATTCAAAGCTGATAAAAATCACACACAGTATATTGGATTTGGACTGGGTCATTCTTTGACTGTGATAATTTTTTTTTAGTTTTTTTTTAATCACAGGAACATCATTTTAAGTAGATTGTGGATTCAAATTAGTATTGAGAGGATTATGTTTTGTGTTTTACAAATATAAGTACAGCGGAGTTCAAAGTCAATAAAAATCTAATTTAAACCTGGAAATTAATAGAAAGATTCAGAATTCGATTTTTTTTTTAAGAAAAGAAAAGTTACGATGTAAAATCTTTCTTCATTTAACAACATTAAAACTATTAAATGACACAAATACGGTATGTGGGAATAATGCAGTGACACTCTTGTATATTAGATTCTTCAAAACATGAACAAAATAACTTTTGCTTATTGAGATCTGTTGACTAAATCCTATTTAATCTTGAATTGCTTTTTTTTCTTGACAATACATCATGCATTCAACCTGTCCCAAAACAGTGAATTGGGGTATAGAGCAATCACTGCTCTATAGAGAAAGCACTGCTTTTTTTGAAATTCATGCTAAGATGTATTCTCTGCATGCACTGCTGATCTAGCTTGTTAATAAATATGGCATTGTCTACTATGAATTTTAGGTGAGGATGAATACATTTTAATTTCTGTGTGAATGATCCCTTAAAAGCTGAGGTCTATAAAGAGAAAATGAGGAAACTCATTGAGAGACATCCCTGAGTTGACGCTGGGTCTGAGCTGGAACTGGCAGATAGGCACTTGGTCCTACAAACTCTGACCTGTCTGTGGTATAACAATCCCACTTTGAGGAACATCTATAAGCCATTCCTGCATCACTTTAAATAAATACTCATTTAATAACTAATTTTAATGTATTTTTCTTTGGTATATTGAGAGATAATCTCATGAACTGCAGGAAAGTGCAAAACCAAGTCAGATTTAGAGGAACAACAATAGGTCAAATTAAACATTTCAAATTGTTAGATAATTCTTTTTGTTTTGCTAAGGTATTTTTGTTGCATTTTGCAATTCCATTGACCGTGTACTTAGATTAACATAAAGGTGGTTCGTATCCAAAAATTACATTTCGGTTTTACATTTGCTTAACCCATCGTTGCCGGAAGTCAGATATTTTCATTTATAAAGTTTTAAATATGTATATTTTTACGACAAAACCGCACGGATTACCCTCAGAAGGCCTTCGTTTATCCCCCTGGAGCCGGGTGGATTACTATTGTGAAGGATGTATGCACATTTTGGGACTTGAAGGAGGTGGACCCCATTGCTTCACATTATATCCACTGAAGGGTCTAAGACATTTTCTAAAATAACTGAAAATGTGTTCGTCTGAAACAAGATTGACATATGCATCTCGAACGGCTTGAGGGTGAGTAATGCATGGGTTAAATATCATTTTTGGCCGAACTATCCCTTTAATAGCTGGGTTTCAGTCACATGATTATGATGACGATTATGATAACGCGGGAAGGCGGGGCAATTTCAGATGGAGGGCAGGAAGTAAACATGGAGAATACATCTATGGAGGAAACCGTTGCGGAGAGTCCGCATTGAGTCTAATTTACCTTGATCATTTAATGTCCCATTCCCACTGATCCCCTGAACGACAACCTAATGCTATATAAACACAGACCAAAAAAAAAAAACACGTTGGCTAGCTAACATACCGTCGCTGCAGAGACACGGCATTAACAGACTCTGCTCCTCCCAAACCGCAGACGCAACGTTACGTTAAAAATCCACTTTTTACGGTGTTGTTCTGTGAGCTTTTTAAATTTCTCACCTTTATGAATGACAATCTTTGGTACTCTATAAAAACCCTTTCCCTTTTCTCGATTAGAACGATTGGAGCCGCCGTAAACTACACAAAACATTGATGGCAGATCCTCAGCTATTTCACTTCCTGCCCTCCATCTGAATTTTCGCGCTCTCGCGATGCAGCAGCGTGACGTCACGTGAAACCAACCTATACAGGGTAAAGGTTGTAGAAGATCTTTTGGCTGTGTTCATGAATAGCAGCATAATTCAATCTACTCTGAAGATGAAATTTGTAAATGAGAATGCTGTAGATGATGCTGGAGTGTCCAGAGAAGTTTACACTCCATTCTGGGATCAGTTCCTTGAACAGTGTGAAGGGGAAGATGAACGTGTTCCTAGACTAAGACCAGACTTCTCTGAAGCTGAATGGGAGGCAGATGGAAGGATTTGGGTAAAAGGATTACTTGACCTCGGTGTACTGCTAGTGAGGCTTTCCAGTGCTTTCATTTTAGCATGCATGCATGGAATTGACTCAGTCAGTGATGATGTCCTGATGTCATCTTTCCACAACTACCTCTCTTCGACTGAACGATCTGCTGTTGCAAAGGCTGGTCAAGGCACACTGGAGGAATGTGATGAAGATGATTTGCTTGAGCTCTTCACAAAAATGGGCTCTCATTGCATCCTTCCAACAAACACCATGAAAGTTGCCATACAAACAATGGCTCATAAAGCAATTCTTCAAGAGCCCAAATATATAATAGATTGCTTCTCCAAAACCTTGCCATTTGCACTGCTGAATGTACCAGACCAGGAAAGTCTCCTGTCTCTATATGACACAAAGAAGGCCACTGGCAAAAAAGTGACACAGCTACTTCAAACATCACAGGTAATTCTCTCTCAGAAAGAACAGATCGTATTCAATCATCTGCAACGTTATGTCAGAAATGCTGACCAATGCAAAGCAGAACAATTTCTACGCTTCTGTTCTGGTTCTTCTGTCATATGTGTTGATCAAATCAAGGTAAGCTTCAATGCAGAATCTGGCCTCAGTAGAAGACCAGTTGCTCATACTTGTGAAGCTACTCTTGATTTACCATATAGTTCTTACCCAGACCTCCGCACAGAGTTTGATGACATTCTGTCCAGTGAATACTTTGAAATGGACATCCTGTGAATTTGATGCTGGAATAGGTTTTAGTCATTGTAATCAAGTTCTTTTTGGGAACTTGACAGCCTGTAGTTATTATAAACTTGCTGGTAACAATCTGTGTGATTTTTTTTTTTTTTTTGTTCCATGCGGAAAAGAACAGCATGCTACATTCAACAGCAGTCTTTGGATAACATTTAATTTAAATGGCCCCTATAGTATTAATATGTGTTACATTTGATTTTCATAGCATTAAATGTACTTTTCATATAAATTTGGAGTTTTCCAAAGTGGTCAGATTTTCTCATTTAAAGCACATCACCAGAGCTGCTAATAGTTTTATTGTTATTTGTTAGAGTCTTATTGTTGTTGCATGCGTTTTGTTTACAAAAAAGAAAAAACATTTTAGTATAAAATTTAGAAATGTACTCTACAGCTGCAAAGTGATGAATTAAAACAGATGGCTGATCTTTTTTTCATCTTATGGAATATCACTTTTGTTATTAGTACAGTACAGAAAAATTACTCTGAACAACTTTTCTGTTAATTACATAAAATTCAACCACAGACAAGTGGTCAGGTTTTTCTTTGAAAGTACATCACTGCTAGCCTGGTAATACCAGACTCTGCTACTTCACTTTGCTTCGTACACAGAGTCTGGGATAGCATAATAGAGAAGTGTTTTCTCTCTCGCTAGGGGGCGCGTACTGAAGTTTAAAATCATTGGTTACCCGTAAGCCAATCAGATAAGTTTGTTTATGACGTATGTTATGCGCCGACACAGCCGCATCGAACCACAGACATCATGCATCGAACTCAAATCTATGATCGAACTTCCACTGTAAACACTTGATGATGCGAGCGAAATACCCGAGTGAACATGGCTGTAAACGACTTTTTTGATCTGTGAGTGATGTAATAGAATGACTGCTGAGAGAGAGAGAGAGAGAGAGAGAGAGAGAGAGAGAGAGAGAGAGAGAGAGAGAGAGAGAGAGAGAGAGAGAGAGAGAGAGAGAGAGAGCCCCGGCCGCGCGCGCGCATTCCCACGTCTACAAACAACACGAGTCTCTCTCCCTCGCGCATATTCATAAAAATCAATCGACAAGATAGTAAGAGGTCGGAAGACCGCGGTTTCACGTGGAGCATTTGGAGATTTTTAGAGATTATAGACTCTAGGAACAACATCTCAATGAACAACATCTCAACTATAAAGGCCTGTCTCATATAAGTTAGACGCCTATCTCAAGTACAAGCCGGTGCAGTTCGACGATTTGGGCAAATAAAAGCCCGGGCTATTATTTGAAGTTTTACGGTATTTAAGACCTGGAAAAGAAAAGAGACACTGACCTGTCAAAAGGCTCCCCAGTTTCTCGCTGACGATCGGTAATAGTTGATAAATTAAACTTTTCCCAAAGGGAGTAGGGCCACAACATCACCTCCATTCAAAATGTTTAATACACACTCTTCGTGTTCGGGCTTCAGTTTGCTAAAGCCGGGAATATTCTCCACAACAGAGCGAATTGCATCCGCGTCTCCATATCAGCGGTCGTTTTCGATTTCCCTGACCTAATCTTAAACACGGCGCTTACCGACTACGTCACGGCTTTCAGCCCGCCCTCTGTTCGTTGATTGGCCGGCTGTTTTCAGGCCGGTGGAAAACAGAAAGATAGGCTGCTATCTCAGACTGACTATAGGAGCGAAATGAAATTAGCGGAAGTAGGAAGTCTGACGTAGTCAGGCTAACAAATCCCCAGGTTCCTCCTGAAACACAAAAACAGAGGAAACGGCAGGGACAGCAGACACTAAACACTCAACATGACCCAACAAATTCTAAGAAAGGATGGTTCCCTTAGCCCAGTTAATCTGAGGGTTACGCTGCGCTAACCAATGATGACCCAAAACAACAGGGGTAAAAGTTAGGGTTAAAAAAGGGTTAGGGTTAGGTTAGGGTTAGGGTTAGGTTAGGGTTAGGGTTAAAGTGAAGAACCCCAAAAGGTTCCTCCAGGCACCTTTTATTTTTACAGTGTCCATACTCGAAAAGCAATGTTTTTATCTTACAGTAAAGTGAAAATTGTTTTTTTTCTCGACGTTATGTTTATGGATAAATGCATATGTGCTCTATAACAAAACTATTTCAGCAAACAAAGTAAGACAGATCAAGCTAAAAGAGGCCACTTCATTTATATTTTTTAACCTCCTATCACCAATCCAGCCATGGTTTAGTAGTCAATCCGTCATCCGACGGCTGTTCCTCGCTTATTTGCTTCTTTTGGGGAGTACTCTGGGGTCGGGATAAATTCCGGGCTCAGACTCCTCCCCTTAGACTGCACGCCAAATATGTAGGCCTATCTTCCCTCTATCAGATGTGAACTTGTGAATTTAGTGTGTAAATAAATTTGTCTCTTGTCTTTGTGCAGACAGAAGGAAGAGCTAAAAAAAAGTCTAGAAAATTTTCGTCTAAGTATTCCAGATGTTACACACCTCAGGATCCTGGTAGCTGGGCAAATTGGAGCAGGGAAGTCCAGCTTCATTAACTCTGTCAATAGTGCCTTTCAAGGAGAAATGGTCTGTGAAGCACTACCTGATAATTCACAATCAACCGTGAGTCAGTTCACGAAAAGAGTAGGTATTAGGCCTTTTTGACTCCTATTGCACTCACATGAAATAAACATGATCTTAAAGCTAAGAAAATGAAGCTGCTAAGATAAGAATTTATTTGGAGAATTTGAATTTGCTATAAGGAAATATAGACAAATAGACAAATATACAAATCACCAACTGAACAAGACATCTGTTTAAAATCAAAAGCATTGAAAATATTTTGGCAATGTGTGTGATATTTACAAATGTTTATGGTGCCATATTCTTGGTCTTTGTTTATAGCTGAACACATACCGCATCAGAAATGCAGATGCAGATTTGCCTTTTGAAATCTGTGACGTAATGGGCTTAGATCCTGATAAAATATCTGTGTGTCAACCTGATGACATTGTCAAAACCATATTTGGCCATGTGAAGGAGGGATACACAGTAAGACATTAATTTAATAAAAAATTAACATTTAAATGTGTGCAATATCTCTCACATTTTTATATTTTGTCTTTATTTAACAAAACTAGTTCAGTGAGGAAAAGCCACTCTCTAACGAGGATGAACATTACAAGGAAACCCCTTCACTGTCGGATCAAGCTTTCTGCCTGGTTTACATCATTGATGGAAATAGAATCCAACTCTCTGGAGGGAATAAGATATTTACTGAGAAGCTAAGGATCATCCGCCAGAAAATCAGTGAAAATGGTATGAATGAATTTTATCTTCATTATTTAACTACAACACTGTATAAAAGCATCTACAGTCCCAGAAACTATTTAGCATATGTGCATATATGAATATTTGATCTCCATTTCATTAATATAAAGGTAGTTTTTTTAAGTTAACCAATACAAATGTAACATTTGCCATTTGCTGTTGTTGTTTTTTTTGTTTTTGTTTTTTCAAAATGAGAGAAACTGAAAACACATGAATATTAAATCATTCAGATTAAAATCATTTAGACTTTCTCGTTGTAGGGATTCCTCAAGTGATTGTCATGACCAAAGTGGATGAAGCATGTCCGCTGGTCAACAAGGATCTGAAGAAGGTCTACACTAGCAAGATCATCAAAGAGAGGGTAAACCATTCATTCAAACAAACATCTATGCATGTTACATGTTCCAGTTCTAGTTTTTCAAACAATTTTACATTCTGCTCCTGTCCAGATGGAGATCTGTTCAAACCTTGTGGGCGTGCCAATGAACAGTATCTTTCCGGTGAAGAACTACCATGATGAGATTGACCCAGATGACCATGTTGATGTTTTGATTCTCAAGGCATTTGAACAGATTGTGCGTTTTGCTAATGCAAGACTGAGGAGGGGTGCTTCAAACGTATGAGAAATTCACAAGTTGGAAGACCAGAGAATTTTGTAACTTGCATGGGCAGAGCATTTAAACTGTAATAATATAAAGGATTTTTAGGAAAAGAACATAAAGTTTTTTTCCTTACAGTTGAATGAATGTTAAATTACCAAACTAGTATTATCATCTGAATCAGCATGTACTCTTATTTAATTTCATATAGGCTACCATTTACTCACACACACACACACACACACACACACACACACACACACACAAACACACACACACTCGTTGTGGCTGTGTAGATGGTGATGACGTGTAACATTTTACTTTTAAAAGACATTCCATTTACAACGTGATACAGGTTATAGACAACATTTGACAATGGTAAAAATGTGTATTTGTGTAATACTCCTTGGTTTTCAAGCAAAATGTAAAATAGCTCTTCCTGCTACCTGGAAATAAAACACTTGTTGTTGGCAACTACTCTTGTTGTATAGCCTTCTTCTGTGTAATGGTAATTGGTAGTCTGTGTACCTACTTTCTTTTGGGGTCCATCTGTATATTTATGCAAAGAGCCATGCCAACCAGCAGAGGGCACGTATGAGCTTTAAACAGTTTATTCCGCTGGTGGATGTCGCAAAGAAGAGCGTATATAAAAGCCGTGGTTCAACACTAGTTCTGTCTCTTTCCTCAGACAACGTTTGTGTGATCAAGAAGTTTCGGTGAAACATGTGCGTTTCTTCAGAAACCCGCTTTGTGTTTGCAAGCGTGTAAGTATTGTTTTTTTTCTTTTCAGAATCCCAATACTAGCGTAAGTTTGCGATATTAGCTTTAAACCCACCTTTATCTGCATTTATGACACTATCAACGTTTCCATTGACTTTATTGTGTGTAATGTACATTTGAACCCCTAAATCTCCCGCCAGGTTTTCGAATGAGGGCTTGAATTGGGTTTACACGGGAACCGCATATGAACTAACGTTATCTTTGTTTTCCGGTTGTAGAGTCTCCAGTCTGAATCATGTTGGGAGAACAGGAACACGTGGACTTGGATGATGTTCGCCATTGGCGTTTGAACGAGTAACGTTAAAACATCTGCATTTGATGCATTGATTCTAAATCGCGATGAATGCGATCAAGCGATTGCGGTAAGTGAACCTTAGACGATTCTGATATATGCACTCATTTTGAGTAAAATGATTGTTGAGCCGTTGATGACTTCTATTACTTTTCTGACACCTCGTATGAACGCTGTATTCAGCAGCTGATTATACAATCTAGTCTGAGGCTCTTGCTTAATACATGTGACTTATTTTAGGTTTCCTACATTGCACTGGTGTTTTATTATGCATTTGTAGTGAATGTTTAGTGGGAAAGATACTACCATTCTAGTAGTTTAATAAAAAAAATATATCCCTTGTTAAGATCATTCAAAGTGCGTGTATATTAATCTGGTTCTATAATAGCTTGACCCACCTTTCTGCATTGATGTGACACTATCAATGTTTCTATTGACTTTATTTCGTGTACATTACATGAAATCCTTAAATCTCCTGCCAGGTTTTCGTTTGAAGGCTTGAATTGGGTTTACACTGGAACCGCATATGAACCTCTTTGTTTTCCGGTTGTGGTGTCTCCAGTCTGAATCCTGTTGGGAGAACAAACGTGGACTTGGAGGATGTTTGCCTTTGAACGAGTAGAACATCTGCATTTGATGCATTTATTCTAAAATGCGATCAAGAGATTACGGTAAGTGAAACGTAGACAATGGGCTCTGATATGCATTGTTTTTGAATAAAAGTTGTTGAGCCGTTGATGACTTCAGTTACTTTTCTGACACCTCGTATGAACGCTGTATTCAGCAGCTGATTATACAATATAGTCTGAGGCTCTTGCATGCGACTTATTTTAGGGATCCCACTTTATTATTATTATTTTTTTATATAAATATGCCTTTTGTAGTGAATGTTTGGTGGGGAAGATGCTATTCTGTGAGTAACTGGTAGGCTTTTTAATTTAAAAACATTTCAAAGCTTAAACGTTCGATCCCTTGTTTAAAATAATTTAAAGTGCTTGTATAACCTACTAATGTGGTTCTATAACTAGAAAAGATTGGGATATAATGTATTTGCAAACAAGCCCCAGTCATATAAATTGTATTAATATCTGGGAAGCACGTGACTACAAAAGTCAATCTATTGGTCGAAGTGTGTGTACTCTTCCTTTTGTTAGTTGTTGCTTTGCATTTAATGTATGGCTGTTTCAGCTACTGAGATAGCTTTGTTTTCCCCGTCAGCTTTTACTGATGGTTAGAATGTTGAAGCTCCTTAATGCAAAAATGTGGTGGTGTGAGGTGAGACCACTTTATTTTTCCTATATATATATATATATTTTTTTTTTTGTGCGAAATAGGTGGTTGACTGGTCGATGCTTAATGTGTCTAATCGTAAACTCTCCCTGAGCAGTTAAACTCCATACTATGATCTCTCTGGACTGGTTGAGGATGCAAGGCATGGCCAGCTCAATGTACACTTGGATATGATGCAGCTTTACATCCTTTCTACACATTTTATTTGCAAATGTGAGGTCCAAGAAATCTTCTGGTGGCATACAGTTTGGAATCCGATCTCCTGTTTATGCATGGATGTCACTGGAAATGAATGCGTTTTTGAAACCCTAAATATACCATTATGCACTTCAAATTACATGTTTGGATGCATTTCTTTGTTTCAATAAAAGTGAACAAAACCTTGCCTTTTTTTCCTTAACCCCTTTGTATCAGTCTAGTTTCTATAAATTAAAAAAAAAAATGTAATGGGTGGTTTCTATAAGCTCAAGTTTAGGACGCAATAATAAAATTGATCAATTGAGGTCTAATACCGCCATGATGCCTTTTTAAAACTGAGATGCTTGAACCTAATATTGCATAAGTCCAATATCTTGAGTGATCAGATGATCTGATGGACGATACTTCGACTAAACCACCATCCCAGACTGATCCACTCTAGGCATTTCTGACGACAGGAAGACCGGGTTCCTGAGACCGTTACATGCTCTCTACTTCCGGATTATTGCTCATAATGATCGCTTCGTTGTGTAGTTCAACAACCGAATGATGTTTCAGAGAGAACGTTAATGCATTCGTGTGTCGCTGAGTGACGAGCTCTGAACTGAATCTACGACATTTTTATGTAGACTCGCGCAACTGTTGGATTTCACGCGTTTAAATGAAACTTATAAGGTGAGTAACGTTAAATTTGGCGACGCTGGAGATGAAAGAAAATAGAGAAATGCGATTAAATTAGCGACTGTTCTGGCAGGGTATTGTCAATGCTGTCTTTTGTGATGTGACACCCACGCGCCACAAAGAAAAGCTACTCGTTTACGTGGGTAATAAAAAATGTTTATCTTTAAACCTGTTCATGTCGATTCTTGAAAGTTACGTTGTACTGTTAAAATGATGGTAATTTCCTACAGACTAGTGTTCGATGCTCTCTGAACAGATTTGCGTGCTGCCTGACTGATGTTTATGGGAGTGGTAGAAAAATACGGTGTTTTAATGCTTATTTGCGTAGAACTGTGAGTATTTTTCAGATTTGACTAAACGTAAACCTGGAGCATGTAAGATTGAGCTTCATGCCGTCTACGAACAGTTGACATCTGGATTTGTTCGGTTCATTATCCGTGGCTTCGTGAGGATGTGCTGCTGATAGCAATTGGGAATGCTAATGGGAAGAGAACACATTTTGAGTGATGCTGGACTGGCTCTTACCGTACGGTTTCAAGTAGTGTAGGTTCTATTAATATTGTTTGGCTTCATGACGGAACTAATTTCCCTCCAAAAATCTAATAAATTATTAAAAATACATTGATACTTTAACTAATACGGACAGCCTCTTGGATTCCCCACTAATACCAGGAACATGTTTAAAATCTCTAAATTAAATAATGTATTTTATTTTATGGGGCTTATAGTATCACTCTCCAGAAATTATAAACAGGAAAAAATAAATAAAAGGCTGAAATTCTTGAAAAACGTACTCCAAATAGTCTTTTTTTTTTGTCTTTTTAAAAATATTCTTAATATTTCAGAAACTTTTGTTTAAAATTTCACTGTGGCATAAACAACGAGGACTATGACTGTGTCAATGGTATTTTTTAAATATAGTATTTTTTACAATAGTTTCTTCAGTGTTTTCAACAAAATAATGAGCCAACATCACTAAGAGATATCAACAGGATTTTTTTTTATTGTGGGGTGCATGAGTTTTAGTAAGTGTTGACCATTATAATGATGAATACTAGAACAACTGTATTTAGGCTGCGTTATTTGGGTTACTAACAATAGAAATTAAGACAGATGTGGGTTATATGCCTTGAACTAGATGTGGTCATTAAGAAACAACCATAGCCATAACTTAGCAAGTCAAATCAGTTTTGTTTGACCTGATTTCAAATTGCTTATTTAAGTCTTTATTAACCGTCATGAGGCTGCTGTGTGGTCAACAAATCTGTTCTTATTGCTTTTTGTTCTAGCAAATATCTGCTCCATCAATCTCATTTTTGAACTCCTCTGAACATAAACATTTAGGAAAATTATGTAATGCTCGTATCATCTTTCCAAGTAATGTGCAGTAATTTATACCAAATGACTACTGAATTGACACATAATGTCAGTCTCTGCATCACATTTCTAAGTTTAGCTATTTGGCAGCAAAACTATAACGTAAACTAGTGGTCTTGAATTCAAAGTGTCACTTTTGTGGTACAAAAGAAGAAGAAAAGAAACCACACACAGCCTCATTCCTTTTCCGTCACAGTCTCAAATGTTTCCATGCCAACAGTGACATCAGCACTGTGCAGGGATGTGTGTAAGGATGAAAGACTCCTCTGCTGTGGTTCTCCATGGTTACCATCCACTGCCAGCCAACTGCAAAAGTTATTATCAGTCACATGATCATTTGACCTATATGGTGATTAACTCATCAGCAATTATAATAAAACAATGCAATAATACATATGCTAAAAAAATGGTAACACTTTTGTTTAGGGTCATTCACATGAGGCTAGGATATTACTTGGATATTGTCTGTTTATTAGTAATTGTAAAGCATATGCCTTTTTCTGCATGACCATATTCTACATCCCTTAATCATACCCAATAACTATTAATAAGCCGCAAGGAGTTTATTGAGGCAAATTTGTATTGAAATCTCATTGAAAAAGGCTAATTTTTATTTTCATGCTGTACAACATGTCTGTATAGGAGTGAGTGAAATACAGTATGTGGTGACATTTATGGTGTATGTTACTGACTATAACAGTAACAGGAGCCTATGTTGAGTTACAGAATTGTTTATTTAATCAAAACATTTAGTAGAAACCACCAGTTTAAAAGAATTAACTTTGTTAAACACAATTCAAACTCAAATGTCAAGAGCATCATTACCCTAGCTTTAGGTAAGCAGGTAGGTAATAGTATGTAATGTATTTCTTTTTCAGTGTATAAGTAATTAGCTTTACCTGATCCTGCATTTTCTAACTCTTTCTTTTTGTTTTTAGATTTATGAACAATCCTGTACCATCTAACAAGAGATATCAGCCAACAGAATATGAGCACGCTGCTAACTGTGCCACACATGCGGTGAGTTGTGTGTTTAGAATAAGATTAAGCTAGAATAGAGAGGGATTAAGGAATCCCTGTAGTAGTGCAGTAATCGATTTCTGAGAAACGCTGTTGAAAGTAAAACGGACCGAGCACCAAACACACACTTGCAGCTAATCAGGAGTAAGGGATGTATACACTCATGATGGGGGAGGTGCCTGTGTTGTTTGTGAATTTAGGGGTGGAGCTATCAAGATAGGGGTGTGAATCTTTTGGGTAGGGGCGTGCTTGTTTTGGTGATTTCAAATATCAACAGCGTTTTTTCAGAAATCGCTTACTGCACCTTTAAATGATGTTTTATTAACAAAGTTCAGGATGAGCACATTCAGACAATCAACCTAATTAGCACGAGAGGAGGCATATATATAGCCGACCTACCACTATCCCATGACAGTTTTCCAGCATCCCTTCACCACCTCAACTCCTCAATCTTAAATATTTCCTATCCCAACCACGGATGGGGGAGTACTCTGGGTTCAGGCCAAATTCAGCACGCCAAATATGCATGCTTTTACTATATCCGATTATATGTGAGGGAGGGTGAACTCGTGAACTGCTGATGGAAGAGATGAGTTTTCAGCTGTTTCTTGACAATTGTCAGGGATTTGGCTGTCAAGTAAAGTCAAAAAAGCAAAAAAAATTATGTCATCGTCCAGCTCAGTTCAGTTCTCATACAACAGCGTCAGTACAACAGTCAGATCAATAATATTGTTGAATATTAAGTGTCCCCAACTAAGCAAGCCATATGCGACAGTGGCAAGGAACCCAAACTCCATTAGGTGACAGAATGGAGAAAACAAAACTTGGGAGAAACCAGACTCAGGCCAGTGCTCCTCTGGCCAAGAACGGACACAGTGTGATTATGATTCAGGCTGCGTCACAAGTCAGAATTCAGATCGGGATCGGTAGCATTCAAATATTCATCCCGTTCCTTTTGCTTGAAGATCGGATTCATCACGCCAATATGGAGCCAAAGCTGGCCATAGGGTCTGTGCGGAGGTCCTGTCTGGTTCTTGTGGTCTTTGCTGAGGATCTGTGCCGATGGCTGTCATGTCGACGAGGCCTTCACAGGGGATTATCTTGTAGACAAACACGGTCTCTGCTGACATGCAGGGCTGCGTTTTGGTCGTGTCTACAGTAGGTGCAGGTCCACCATCTGATCTGGATATGGACTGGATCCAGCTGACTACGGTAACTTTGGGATAAGGATGAGACAAACAGACTAATGTTATTTGCCATTCTTACGATGTAACAAGTACATCGGGTGTTATAGAAAATGTTCCCGTTTCGGGTTTACCTAATTTATGCAGCCTAAAAATCTTTTAACTGATTTGAATAGAAATAGAATAGAAATTGATCATGTGTTATGTATGCCAGGTTAAAGAGACGTGTTTTTAGTCTAGATTTAAACTGACAGAGTGTGTCTGCTTCTATCTGCTAGGAAGACTATTCCAGAGTTTGGGTGCTAAATAAAAAAAAGATCAACTCCTGCCGTTGATTTTAATATTGTATTATCAGCTGGCCAGAATATTGAGATCGCAATAGATGTGAAGGAATCTAATGCATTAAGATCTCACTAAAGTACTGCGGAGCTAAACCATTTAGTGCTTTGTAAGTAATTAGCCAGATTTTAAAATGTATGCAATGTTTAGTAGGGAGCCAGCCAATGCTGACAGAACCAGGCTAATATGGTCATACTTCCTGTTTCTAGTAAGAACAGTAGTCCATTTTGGACCAGAGTTTGTTTATTAAGTGTGCAGAGCAACCACCCAGTAGACTATTATAATCTAGCCTTGAGGCCATGAACACTGAACTAAATTTACTGCATTTGTCATTGAGAACATATGTCGTAATTTAGATATATTTTTAAGATGGAAAAATGTTTTACAGGTGCTAGAAATGTGGCTTTCAAATAAATAGGGATGGGAAAATCATTCCACTAATAAGGAACAGTGAACAAAAACTTTCATGAGATTAATTGTGTGCTTCTCTGTGATGGTACCATGTAATGTTCACTTACAGACCAGAAGCTCCTTGAGGGCACATCTCTCGTAAGAGAGAGTGGAGGTTGGAACGGTGCGGAGCCTGTGGCCGTCCTCTAGGCAAGCACCAATGTCGTGAATTTGATGCGAGCCACAACCGGACGCCAGTGCAGAGAGATAAACAGTGGTGTGACGTGGGCTTGTTAAAGTCCAATTGAGCTGCTGCATTCTGGATCATCTGTAGGGGTTTGATTGCACATGTTGGAATTCCAGCCAGAGCATTGCAGTAGTCAGCCTAGAAATGACAGGCCCTGTGTGAGAAGTTGTGTTGCATGCTCAGTTAGGAAAAGCCTGATCTTCCTTGTGTTGTATTGTGCAAACTTACATGATCGTGCTGTAGTAGCAATGTGGTCTTTGAAGGTCAGCTGGTCATTAAAGATTACCCCAAGATTCCTGGCTGAACCTGATGTGATTATTACCGTTGAGGTCACCGTGATTTTGCCAAGTAAGACATGGTCCTGGATCAACATATTTTGTTGATCCTGGATCAACATTCCTTTCCCAAAATGTAGTCCTTACCCAATCCCGACCTCTAAACCTAACACTACCCATAACTTTTCCCTAAAATCAGAGGGCAATGAAAGGTTAATAACACTGATGTTTTAGTACTTCACTCTGGTTCTAGAAGTCTTCATTCTGAACTTGACACAAACTGTAAACTTGTGCCTCAAATCTGATTGGTTGATTGGAAAGTTGATCCAGGATCAACAAAGATGTTGATCCAGGAACATGTGGTACTTGGTGAAATCACGTTCACCTTGTCGAACATGAGTATATACATATATACAATAAATAAATGCCATACATTTGTTTTGAAATTATTCCCTATAGCTTAAAGTCTACACATATTGTTCTATTTAATTAATCTGTGACTATTTTTTATTCTCAGCTCTGGATCATTCCCAGCATTGTGGGTGGGATCTTGTTGTACCTCTTATCTGATGACCACTGGGAGGAGATTTCAGCATGGCTTTATGGGGCGGGACTATCAAGTCTTTTCATCATATCCACAGTTTTCCATACTGTCTCCTGGAAAAAGAGTCATCTCCGGTAAGACTTTCATATGAGCTAAATCAGCTTTTTGATCAGTACATTGTTCAGTTTGTGTACTGGGAATTCAGTCACTTGAACATGAATGTTAATCTAGTGAGTTGCAAGTGATTTTGTTTTCATTTTGTTCAATCCATCTAGTGTAGCTTGAAGAATTTTTTAGGCCTATATTAAGATAATCCATCTTAATATATTTATTTACACATGTGCTTGAGAAGTGATATCTTACTTTACTTTTTAGATCGGTTGAACACTGTTTCCACATGTGCGATAGGATGGTGATCTATTTCTTCATTGCTGCATCCTACACACCATGGTGAGCTCATGTACAGAGTGAATGTTGTTTATGCATCAATTTAAGAAATTAGTTTTAAGTCTGCATTAGGGATTAATGGCTTTGTGTTTGGCTTTCATAAATTAACACAGTTAGAAGTGCAGGTTGGTAGTTAGGGCTGCGTTCACACTGTCAGTTTTTGGGATTGTCAACCGCATTTACTTACAGGTATGAGTACCGTGTGTTACAAGCTCATATCTCTGTCGCTGTAAGTTACCGAAACCACCAACATACAGTAGATGTCCGTGTGTGCAGCGCAGAGCGGCTCTCTTGGACTGTGACGTGAAAGAGTAGTTGTCCAGTCCAGTTGTGTTCATCTCTTTTGTCCACTTTTAACCACTTCTGTCCTGATTTCTTCGAGGGGAGGGTCTATAGGCGGGTAAATGTATGGACTTTTTCAGATCTTTCAATGTAATGAACGAAATTAGCTCACACAACTTACATATGAACATGACCATGGAAAACAGAAAACCGTACGGAGAGCAGTAGGTAGCTTTCGTTTCTGCTCTGACAGCCGCAACACCATGCCTGAACACGCAGTGAGTGTGTGTTAGAAATCAGGAATGGTGAGAGAACATTGTGCTTGGTACGTTTTTCGTCTTTAAACCAAACTTGAATTAAATAATTAAATCCTGTCTGGCTAGCGCGCTTCCCATAATGTTTATGGATTTAGACGGTGAGTGAGCGGTCTTTTGCGGCTGTTCGAACACATTTGACCACATGAGCGTCTATACTACGAAAGCAATCTGGTCAAATGAGTTTTCAACTACCTCTGGAAGTGGTTGAAAGTGGACAAGCTCAAAAAAAAATTAGACCCCATTTACACCTGTATTTAGCGTTGTCTACTTGTGTTCCAATCAACCAAAACGTATCTTAATACCAGGTGTAAACGAGGCCTGACATCTGTATTCTGGTGCTGTGCGAATGTGGCCATGAAGACCAAGGGTTCAAATGTGCCAATCCTTTTTAATTTGTTTCCACTAAGATGTGTGAATCTGTTTTTAGCAGAAATACTGATGGTGCCATAGATTCTGTTAACACAGAAAATTGTTCCTTATTTTGGACCATTAATTCAATAAAAGGATGTGTTGCTTAAAGTCACAAAAAAATCTATTCTTATTTTTTTATGGAATATTCCAGTATTTATTATAAATTGTATGATTTCTCTTCTCTGTTGACGTGATTACTGGCGCGAATTTACTGAACCTACAATTTCTCTTGTTCAAGAACCTGTTTCACTCTGATATACACAGAGTTTTTAAAATTTCATTTCAAGTCAAACAAGTATTCTGAGAAATAGCGATCATTTTCTGAAGTATGTTAAACTGATACAACTGAAAACAAAATTCTCAGTCCAATTCACATTTTATTCAACAGACATGTTTAGTTGTAGTAATTAAAATAATGTACTTGTTTTGATCGATTACAAAGTAGTCAGATGCTTAATTAGTCTTTTCAGTGCTTTGAGTATAGTTGTTTTCCTATTTGTGACCCAGCTGCATAGCCTTGAATTATGAATCTCAATTGTACTTTTACATTTATTTCACCAAAATGGATTTACAGTGGATTCTGAATGAACATTTAGTGTTTATATTCCCTGGGAATCAAACTGTGAGACTTCCACAGATAGTTGGTGTCCGAAGCACCATTAATTAAGGATGTAATGGCTTTATGGCAGGCTGACGCTGCGGGAGCTTGGTCCATGGGCTGCCCACATGCGTTGGGTTGTCTGGGTGATGGCCACTGTAGGAACTGCCTATGTATTCTTTTTCCATGAAAGGTGAGCACGTGTTTGACAAATGACAAGTGTTTATTTCTACTTACATTTTCACTTTGGTACGTTTTCTGTGCTACATGTGTTTCTTGTGTCCTTTGTGTTACAGGTTTAAAGTTGTAGAGCTGATTTGTTACATAGCAATGGGTGTTTTTCCCGCCCTTGTCATCCTCTCTATGGTAAGAAAATGAATGCTTTCAGTTGAAAATGTCATGACAGACTAATTCGAATTAAATGAAATGCCTGTCTGTTTTCCTTATAGGCAGACAGTTCAGGTCTGTGTGAGCTGCTGGTTGGTGGCGGGTGTTATGTGTTGGGCATTGTGTTCTTTAAAAGTGATGGAATAGTGCCCTTTGCTCACGCTATATGGCATCTCTTTGTTGCAATGGGAGCAAGCATCCATTACTATGCCATCTGGAAGTACCTGTACACACCTCTCAATCAACCAACCAGTACGGCCCGGTGACAAACCTATGCATACACCTAACCACAAATCATTTGAATATATATTTGCCACTAAAGTGCTAAAATTCTACTAAAGTATAAACAATATTGTTTGTTTTTTTTCTCTTGTGTTTTCGCTAGCGAACAGTTTGACTGATGTAACTCTTGTCACTTATTAATAGGTCTTTAACTAGCACAGAAATTACAACTAGCCTTTGTGAGACTACAGACAGCAGGGGTCATTTTGGACCTGAAGCCGTGTGCAATCCTGAGACTGATAAAGGATCCAGAACATGAACATTTCTGGAAAAGTCTATGGACGTATTACATCACGGTTTACAATTTTTTAAAAAGGTATATACTGAGCAAATGTAAAATCACTGCCAGATATTTGTAAAAACACTCATCCTGGATAGTAATTACTTGACTACAGTTTGAAGGTATTTCCGTAGTGTTTTTTTTTAAGTGATGTAAGATTATTCTGCCAATTCTGCCACTGCCAGTGGGGAGATATTCTTATTTCTGTCAGAAATATGAGTACAATTTGTATTACTGTACACAGTATCGATTCTCCATGCTTCTAGTCTAGTGCAAGTTTGTTGCATTTTTGGATGTGTAATGTCTTTGGAAAATGCCATAAGTGCTTGATGACAATGTCCAGGGAAAGATTTGCTTAAAGATTTCATGGCTTAAAGATAAGTTTAGGGTTTTTTGACTCATACCACATGATGATTGTGTTTTAAATTTTCTTTCAGATTTAAAATGTGCTTAATTTGATTGACATAATTAATCAACTCGACTACAATAGGGTTTCAGCAACAACAACAAAATGTAGGGGTTAGGTCACAGCTCACTGTTTCATTCTTCATTCATTGTTACATCGTTCGTATCACTGTTTATGCAAGCGCCGAGGAAGCCTACAAAGCTGAAATTCAATAGGCGTTTAGTTTCAGACATGTGCTGTAAGCTATTGACCAATCACAACAGACTGGGCCGTCTGAAAATTACATCAGATTTTTTTAAATTTTGGAGGCATGTAAATCTATTGAAGGAGACCCCCAAAACAAAATTAGGAACCTTTAAAATAGCATAATAGGGGCACTTGAAAGGCTTTTTCCCATTTTACTGCACTCAATTCCAGTGAAAATCTGAAAATAAAGTGTTTTATTTTATTTATTTAATTATTTGTTTAAACTTTCAGCTGTTGTAGATATTATATTACGAATAATTTTATATTAGTGCTTAGATATGAAAAACAGATACACTGAAAATTGCCAGCTATTTGCCTTCATCATTTAAAGGTTTCATGAACAGGAGTAAAAATTACACATATTTTTAGTCAGGTTCACCTCAGATTGAGGAACTTGTCTTGAATTAAGGAACAGTTACCCCAAAAACTAAAAATTCTGTCATCATTTAGGCCCTGTTTACACCTGGTGTTAAGATATTTTTGGTTGATCAGATTACAAGAAGACGAGGGACCTGTCTCTTTTGTCCACTTTCAACCACTTCTGTCCTGATTTCGACAGAAAAACAAGTTCGGAGACGACAGAAAAACAATTGGAGAGCAGCAGCTTTCGTTTCTGCTCTGACAGCCGCAAGACCTCGCTGAACGATGAAAGTTGTGTGTAAGAAATCAGGAATGGTGAGAGAACATTGTGCTAGTTATGTTTTTCGTCTTCAAACCAAACTTGAGTCTTCAGCCGACAAAGTTTAAATCCCGTCTGGCTAGCGCGCTTCCCATAATGTTTAGGTCAGTAGGCGGAGAGTAAGTGGTCTTGCGATCTGACCAATCTGTTCGAACACATTGGACCAAATGAACGTTAACACTACGAAAACATTCCGGTCAAATGCGTTTTGACTACCTCTAGAAGTGGTTGAAAGTGGACAAGCTCAAAACGTTTTAGACCCAGTTTACACCTGTATTTGGCGTTGTCTACTTGTGTTCTGATCTAACAAAACGCATCTTAATACTAGGTGTAAACAGGGCCTTAGTTCCAAACTGGTATGTGTTTGTCTTTCTTCTGTAGATTACTAAATTAAGATTTTCCAGTCTAAATTTGGGCTGTTCCGACTTCATAAATAATAAAACTGCAACAATAAAATACCATAAAAAGGTTCCTCATTTTTTGTTCTATGCAAGAAAGAAAATCATAGAGGTTTGGAACAACATGAGGGTGTAAATAATGGCAGAATTTTAGTTTTTAGTACCATCTCAGCTTCAACATTTGATTACCAATGGCCAAGGTTTGTAAATTAGCCGTCTTTTCCATTGGACTGATCAGCCAAAGCTTTTCCTCTCAGGGTTGCTAAATCACTGGCTGGTAATCACAATTTCTGAAGCATTCCATGTTTGTTGCGCTCCCTTAGCCCATTCATATTTTAATAACATTTAAACGTTGAAAACAAATTGAACATTGGATTGTCATGTTGATCAGGGCTAATAGGTGATCAGGGGCACTCTTGCTGTCACAACCACAGATTGTCAAGTAAAATTAAACATGCATGGGCACGCTTACACACAAACAGTCTGTAGTTTTAATTTCTCCAGCTAATAAACTAAAGTCTATTAAAAAAGTATTTAAATTTGTATGGCCTTTACAATAACGTACAGCTCTTTAAATATCAGAATAACATAATTTTCCCCAAAAATGTGCATTTGTTATTGTTTTACATCTTAAAGAACTGATATTTTATGTATTATGAATATAGAAAGTGTTTAGTCAATAGTTGTATTCCACATGTACATAATCATATTTAGCTATATATGCATTATAATGTTGATATTTATGTTTGCTGTGTTAAGATTATACATTTCATAAGGATTTCATTAGTGGTTTTTGGAAAAGTATTTTTATTTTTAAGTTTTTTTTTTTTTTAAAGTTTTATTTCATGATGAGTGAATTCAGCTGAATTGTGTATGCTATTGAAACACATCGCCTTAGTACTCAGTCAGTGAAGATTTACGCTTTTAGTGGACCAACAAGGCGAACGTGATTTCACCAAGTACAAAATGTTCCTTGATCAACATCATCCGTAACATTGTTGGATCCGTAACATCCGTAACATTGTTGGTCCTGGAACAACACTCAAATCAACCAATCAGATTTGAAGGACAAGTTTACAGTTTATGTCAAGTTTAGGCTTACAACCAGGTGCTTCTACATCAATGTTATTCACATTCATTCAACAAAATGTGTTGATCCAGGAACATGTCTTACATGGCAAAATCACTGTGACCTTGCAAACACACTGTCAGGTACGTTTCTGCACCCTTACAGGGTTTTAGTTGAAAGTAAGGGCTGTTTGTGACTTGAGGTTTCAGTTTGAACTCGAAATTGCTTCTGCTCTCATTTTTTGCTTTACCGAGACTTATGAGTTGCACTGACTATGTCATTTTCTGTAAATACATGAGACCCTAAGGATATTTTATTAACCAAGTATTGATGTTACGGATGATGTTCAGTTCTAATGTTCAGCATAATATCTAAATATAAATTCTTTTTAACACAATTGTAGAACGAGTTTAACTGTTTCTAAATTATTTTAAAATGTGTTAATGACTTTTGTTCATTAAGTGTTACCTGCTTTTGTCATTTTTGACTGCTTTTTTCAAATCTGTTTGGTGTATTCTGCTTTATGACAAATGTGTTTACTATGAAGGAGCAGTCACAGTTTACATCCACCATACAGCTTTCACTGCCACTTATTATACATTTAGATTTTCTTTGACCTTGAATGAAAACAACACTAACTTATTAGCGTGTACTGAATGTACAAAAGTCTCCTTCCTCTCACTTTTGAGTCACTGGAATATGCTGGATGGCAGATGTTTGATACATGCTGTGATTAATTATGGTGTTTTAACATGTTGAAATGATAGAAAGCTAATAGTTTACCTTTGACTCAAAGCTAACCGAAAATTGACAAACTAAGTTATAAAATAGTTATCACACAATGTAATGCTATTTTGCCCTGACAAATCTTTTTTAAAGGGATAGTTCACAAGTAAACACAAGTAAATGATGACATAATTTCCATTTTTGTGTGAACTAAACCTTTAAATAATGTAGAATTGAGTGTATTCTGTTCATGATATCTGACACCAAACTTCACAAAACATCAGGCTGCCTACCTGTCCTGAATTGGGGAGAATTATGAAAAATATGAATTCAGTAAAATGACTGAATCCTCTATTTAAACTGAATCCACTTGAAACCTAACCCTGACCTCGCTGTAAATATCATTTGTGCCTTTTCTAGTTTGGGTGTGTTTCGGAACAGTTCAAGGCTTTGTGTTGTTGGCCATTCTGCATATAAAAATGTCTTTTGAAGCTTTCACATGAAAGTATTTGTGATTGTGATTTCGCTGCAACGTTTGTATTGCCCCAGTTTTTGTATTTGTATTAAGACCATGTTATTTCATATACCAATGCTTTTTATCAAGGAAACTTCCTTCTCTCTGAAGCATCATTTGAGTCCTGCAGTCTATGCATTTTGTATGTCTGTGGGTTAATCAATTAGCACAAAGAATAAACACCATTTTGAACCCAATTATTCATTAATGTATTGCTTTATTTACTGAAATTGCAGTTAATGTTGAATACAGTGATGCTGCAGGACAATTTTCACATTTTAACTAAAATGTTCCATATAAAATGCATACTCTTTACTGTCTATCCAAATAGATTTGGCTTTAATTAAATCATGTTTTGTCAAGACAAAATTCGAAATGGAATTTACAACCAACAAATGGCTGTATTAGATCATTGTTACAGTATTTCTCAGCCATCAGTTCCACGACCAAACCACCAGATGTCGCAATTCTAGTTTGGTTTTACTTCATTGTGATCATTTTCAGTTTTTCAGTACAGGCTTTAAAAGAATGGCAATGTTTTGTATGTACAAAATGAGCTGTCTACTTTCAAGGATCTTTCATTTTTATGCCTCAATCCATTATACCAATACAGATTTAAACACTGACATTTGTATAGGCCTACAAATGTGAGCCAAAAACATCCTGGGATTTGAATGAGTGTATGCCTCTCTCTGAGCTGCCGGATGTCCCAGTAGAGGGCCCCAGTTTACACCCTCAGGAGACTTCAGATCTATTAGTCATTCCACTGGAATTAATTATTCATAGAGATCTGCCATGTTCTTAACAGACATTTTCAGTAAAATGCCCAAATTACATCAAATTGCTATTCCCAGTCACCCGAACATTTGCATAACATTTATTCTTAAAGCATTGCACATTATTTTAACTGCAGTGTCATGAGTCTGGTATCCTTCTAGCTCCCTCTTCTGGTTACACACACACATTACCTCACGCACCTTAAGTCACCCTCAGCTGTATCTAGTTATACCCTCGTCACACTCATTCTCTCACACCTGTTCTCTCTTTTCCCTAATTGTCTGTGCTATTTCCTGCTCTCCCTTTTCCCTGTTTCTTTGCCAGATTATTCCGTTCTCTACTCATGCAAGAGGCATCTTTTGACTTGCTGTATCTGTCCTGTCCGAGTCCTGTCCTGTCTGAGTTTGATCCGTCATCCAGCCTGCTCAGGTCTATATCAATTTGTTCCATACTAACCCCTGCTCTACACTCTGTCCAGCCCGCCTGCTGCAGACGAACATCCTGAGCTTTCTTCTCTGCAGACCAGTAGAACGCTCATTCTCGAGGGATCAGAGAAGAGCGCCCGCCGGACCCTGTTCTCAGACTGTGTGCCGCTGTCTACTTTAAGGAGAGACTTTCTCATTTTTGTTATTGGACCTTCAGCACCTACAGCTGCCTTTCTGTTGTTTATCTCAAAGAATATTTCTGTTGGACTGAATTCACTCTCACAATTAAAGAGACTGTTATCGGCAATTCGCTTTTGGGTCTTACCTTTTCTCATAAAAGAATAATCTGGCCAGCCATGGACCCAGCGAACATGAGCCCGATTCACACAGCCGTCGAACTGCAAGGTGCAATGCTCGGCAAGCATGATGAGGAGATTTCCGCTGCACGACACGCGGTTCAGACGCTGGCTGCCCAACTCACTGATCTGTCTCTACAGGTCCACCAGCTCAGGAGGGATCCTCCTGTTCCTTCAAGATCATCGGAAGCCCTAGAGCCCAGAATAAACAACCCCCCGTGCTATGCCGGTGAGCCCACTCAGTGTCGCTCGTTTCTCACGCAGTGTGAGGTTGTTTTCTCCCTTCAGCCGACTACTTATTCGAGAGAGCGAGCCCGGGTAGCTTTCGTCATCTCTCTCTTGACCGGGCGCGCTCGTGAGTGGGGCGCCGTCGCCTGGGAGGCTGAGGTAGACTTCACCACCTGTTTTGATTTATTCAAGGAAGAGATGATTCGTGTGTTTGACCGTTCTGCTCATGGAGAAGAGGCGTCTCGTGTTCTTTCATCTCTTCGCCAAGGAAGACGGACTGTTGTGGATTATTCCATTGAGTTCCGCACCTGTGGCTGGAATGAGCCAGCTCTTGTCGCACGTTTCCTAGAGGGGCTGAATGCAAACGTCAAGGACGAGGTAATCGCCCGCGAACTACCCACCCGTCTTAATCCTCTCATCGAGTTAGCCATTCGTGTCGAGAAGCGGTTTGACATCAGCCGTCGCACAAGAGGATTGGATTCCTTAACTCAACCGGCTGTTTCTACCATCTCCGCTCCTCTTTCTACCAACCCAGATCCAGAGCCTATGCAACTTGGTGGTCTCCGCATTTCTGCCAAGGAGAGGGAACGCCGCGTCATCAATCGTCTTTGCATGTATTGCGGGGCGGCCAACCATTATGTTTCTGCATGTCCAGTAAAAGCCAGCGCTTGCCAGTAGAGGAGGGATTACTGGCGAGCGCTACCTCTCTGATCTCTCCATCGAAGTCATGCACCATCATTCCTGTAGTCCTGTTCTGGTCTGACTTTTCCGTTTCTTGTAACGCTTTGATAGACTCTGGTGCTGAGGGGAACTTCCTTGACGAGACTTGGGCACGTAAACAAGGTATTCCCCTGAAGAGACGCGATGAGACCACTCCCCTTTTTGCCCTAGATGGTAGTTCCCTTCCTGAGGTTCATCTGCGGTCCATCCCCTTATCTCTCACTGTGTCAATCAACCACCATGAGACTCTTTCCTTTTTAATTTTTCACTCCCCTTATTCCCCAGTAGTACTAGGACACCCTTGGCTAGTTAAACACAACCCTCACATTAACTGGTCAAATAATAGTATCCTCTCATGGAACCTGTCTTGTCATGTCGAATGTTTATTGTCTGCTAACCCTTCTGTCTCCCCCGTCTCTGTGTTTCAGGAGGAGCCGGGTGATTTGACTGGGGTCCCGGAGGAGTATCACGATTTGCGGGCGGTTTTCAGTCGTTCCAGGGCCACTTCTCTCCCTCCTCACCGTCCCTATGATTGCAGTATTGATCTTCTTCCCGATACCACGCCACCCCGCGGCAGGCTTTTTTCCTTGTCTGCTCCCGAGCGCGACGCGCTAGAGAAGTATCTTTCCGAGTCCCTCCGCACTGGTACTATAGTTGCTTCCTCCTCTCCAGCCGGCGCAGGGTTTTTCTTTGTTAAAAAGAAGGACGGCTCTTTGCGCCCCTGTATTGACTATAGGGGTCTCAATGACATTACCGTTAAGAATCGCTATCCCTTGCCGCTGATGTCATCCGCCTTTGAGTTGTTACAGGGGGCAAAGGTCTTCACTAAATTGGATCTGCGCAACGCGTACCACCTTATTCGCATCAAACAGGGAGATGAATGGAAGACTGCGTTTAATACTCCATTAGGTCACTTCGAATACCGGGTTCTTCCGTTCGGGCTGGTAAACGCTCCCACTGTCTTTCAAGCCTTAATTAATGACGTCCTAAGAGATATGCTTAATGTCTTCGTCTTTGTGTATCTTGACGACATTTTGATCTTCTCCCCCTCTCTCTAGGTTCACGTACAGCACGTACGCCGAGTCCATCAGCGCCTTTAAGAGAATCGTCTCTTTGTTAAGGTGGAGAAATGTACCTATCACGAACGATCAGTCACCTTTCTCGGTTCCGTAATTTCGGCAGAGGGCATTGGTATGGATCCCACTAAGGTGCAGGCGGTCACCGATTGGCCAGTTCCTGACTCTCGTGTTGCGCTTCAGCGCTTTCTTGGCTTTGCTAATTTTTATCGCCGTTTCATACGTAACTTTAGTCAAGTAGCTGCACCCCTTACAGCCCTCACTTCTGTCAAATCGCGCTTTAAATGGTCAGAGTCTGCTCAAGAGGCTTTCAATCATTTAAAGTCTCTATTTACTTCCGCCCCCATTCTCGTGACACCAGACGTTACTAGACAATTCATAGTCGAGTTTGACGCTTCTGAGGTCGGCGTCGGAGCCATCCTGTCCCAGCGCGTTCCTGCGGACGACAAGGTTCACCCTTGCGCTTTCTTTTCACACCGTCTCTCGCCCGCGGAACGCAACTACGATGTTGGTAATCGGGAATTACTCGCCATCCGTTTGGCTTTGGGAGAGTGGCGACAGTGGTTAGAGGGGTCCACCGTTCCATTTGTCGTCTGGACTGACCATAGAAACCTAGAGTACATCCGCTCCGCTAAGCGTCTAAACGCTCGTCAGGCTCGCTGGGCTTTGTTTTTTGGTCGTTTTGATTTCACGATTTCTTACCGCCCAGGTTCTAAGAACATAAAACCTGACTCTCTCTCTCGTCTCTTCGATCCCACAGATGTACCCTCGACTCCCGAGGTGATCGTTTCGCCAGGTCGAGTTATTGGTGCTGCTATCTGGGGAATCGAGAGACTAGTGAAGCGCGCTCTGTCCCACTCCGTCGCTCCGCGTAACGTTCCTAGAAATCTTCTTTTTGTACCTGTTACTGCGCGTATGGCAGTACTTCAGTGGGCTCACTCATCTAAACTGACTGTCCATCCCGGCGTTAGGGGCACACTCAACCGTTCGTCAACGATTTTGGTGGCCCACTCTCGAACGAGATGCACGACGCTTTATTGCCTCGTGTACCGTTTGCGCACAGACTAAGTCTAGTAATTCCCCACCAGTTGGCCTCCTTAGACCTCTTCCTGTTCCGTCTCGTCCGTGGTCTCATGTCGCTCTGGACTTTATTACTGGTCTTCCCTCGTCGGCTGATAATACCGTCATCTTGACGGTCGTGGATCGTTTTTCCAAAGCCGCTCACTTTATTCCTCTCGCTAAGCTTCCCTCTGCCAAAGAAACGGCCCAGATTATGGTCACTCACGTTTTCAAGATTCACGGTCTCCCTTCAGACGTCGTTTCGGATAGGGGACCTCAATTCACATCACAGTTCTGGAGGGAGTTTTGTCGTTTAATTGGTGCGTCCGTCAGCCTCTCATCTGGTTTTCACCCCCAGACTAACGGTCAGGCTGAACGCACCAACCAGATTGTCGGTCGTCTTCTGCGTAGCTTAGCCTTTCGCAACCCCTCAACTTGGGCTGAGCAACTGCCCTGGGCCGAGTATGCCCATAATTCTCTGTCATGAGTCTGGTATCCTTCTAGCTCCCTCTTCTGGTTACACACACACATTACCTCACGCACCTTAAGTCACCCTCAGCTGTATCTAGTTATACCCTCGTCACACTCATTCTCTCACACCTGTTCTCTCTTTTCCCTAATTGTCTGTGCTATTTCCTGCTCTCCCTTTTCCCTGTTTCTTTGCCAGATTATTCCGTTCTCTACTCATGCAAGAGGCATCTTTTGACTTGCTGTATCTGTCCTGTCCGAGTCCTGTCCTGTCTGAGTTTGTTCCGTCATCCAGCCTGCTCAGGTCTATATCAATTTGTTCCATACTAACCCCTGCTCTACACTCTGTCCAGCCCGCCTGCTGCAGACGAACATCCTGAGCTTTCTTCTCTGCAGACCAGTAGAACGCTCATTCTCGAGGGATCAGAGAAGAGCGCCCGCCGGACCCTGTTCTCAGACTGTGTGCCGCTGTCTACTTTAAGGAGAGACTTTCTCATTTTTGTTATTGGACCTTCAGCACCTACAGCTGCCTTTCTGTTGTTTATCTCAAAGAATATTTCTGTTGGACTGAATTCACTCTCACAATTAAAGAGACTGTTATCGGCAATTCGCTTTTGGGTCTTACCTTTTCTCATAACATGCAGTTTCTCTTAAACCAAGAATTGTAGCCAAAATACATTTAGAAACTAACTGTCATATAGCCTAATAAAAAATAAATAGGCCTACATTAACTCAATCCCCAGAAAGATTAATGGATTGGGTCCGGATCTACATTCAACATGATATTAAAATACATTGTATTGCTATAGTAAGTAGGCCTAGGCTATAGTTCAATCATATGAATGTTCTGAATGAATGTTCTGTTCGTGCCTTATTTTTTCAGAATCAGTGTGTAGAAAAAATATGGATCATAGCCTGAATATAGCTCACTGGAGCTGAACTAGGCTATTCATATGCACACAGGGACAAAAAAAAAAAGCATATCCAAATATTGCAATACATTTTCATCAACTGGTGTGCATTTAGATGATTTATAAAGTTCCCCTTTGGCTACAGGGTGATAGCTTCTATTTCAGAAGACTGGTTGCCCACTGAAGCACGCAGGGTTGAGCCTGGTGGTCAGTACCTGGATGGGAGACGGAGACCTGAAACTATTGCTGCTGGAAGAGGTGTCAGTGAGGCCAGTAGGGGGCGCTCTCCCTGTGGTCTGTGTGGGCCCAGTATACAATAATGGGGACACAATACTGTCAAAAAGCCCCATCCTTCGGATGAGGTTAAACCAAGGTCCTGACGCTGTGGTCATTGAAATCCCAGGATGTCCTTTGAAAAAAAGTAAGGGTGTAACTCCGGCTTCCTGACCAAATTGCCCATTGGCCTCCTAATCATCCCCATATGCTGACACTTAATTTCATGTTATTTGCAATTTGTATTTATATTACATGCAATTAGTTGAACTTAAGAGCACTTTTTTGTTATAACATTAATCATGGTACATGTGCTTTAGTATAGCTACTTTAGTATGTAACTCAGTAGGCTACTTTAAGTTAAAACTTTTAATTTGACATTATTACAGTGCACTTTTTAAAGAAGTGCAAGAAACCAAAGTGCACCCTCTTTAAATTAATGCCTAGAATAGTGAACTTTTATTTCAGTATTATTAGCATTTGCATGCACAGTTTTGAAGTGCACTACAAATGTACATTCAATAAAGAAAGAAAATAAGTGCTCTTCAGCTCTTCTATTCTCGAGGACCCCACGTTCAGAAAGGTACTAGTAATCAACTCAACTTTGACAATAATTTGAGTCAGTATAGCCTATATTTGTTTTACAAATGAAAACATATTTAGAAAAAAAAAATGAACTTGAAGGGGGCTTTAGCCTATTATAGCTCGTATTCAGGATAAGAGCATATTCAATGCGCGCGAATGAAAACGAGGCTGACGGATATAATCAAATCGTGGCTGTCGCGTGTCTAAATTTCAATTCGATAATAAAGTTGAATTACGACCCATTCCTATCTCATACAGCCTCGGTTTAATTCGCGAAATAGACTATTACATATGGCATGGCATAGCCTACACCCTGCCTAAACGTCCAAACGTAACAATGCGAGAGAGCTTCAATTTCTCGGTTCGGCTGTTTCCGGCTGCAGTCGGCTGAGGGAATGCAGACACCGAAGCAAGCAGACTATAGTGTAGTCAGTGGAGACGGGCAAATAAAAGAAGAGGAAAGGGATAAACAGCTCCGACGGCTATGGAGCAGCGCCGAAAAATAAAACCAGCAGGTAAGGCATTCCGAGCATACCAACAAGATTTCTCTACATTGATATCTATGTTTGACACCTCACTATTACTGTACAGGTAGACGTTGTCGCATTCCATGACAGTGACTGGGCGGACCTAAAACTGTATCCCACCGGCCCGTAGAGCTAATTTAACATATGAACAAGAAGAAATACTGGCAAATGTCAATAACAGGAGTCAGGCGAGCGGCTTGTGAGGGATCAGAGCTCTGACTGAGACTGCCTGGCGGAGACCCGTTAAGACGCACAAGCGGATTAGGACTCGCGAGCAGGTGCCTTTGTTGGCTCGCGCCGTTGCTAGTGGAGACCCGCAGTTGCCCGACGCGCTTCTTTAAAATTAATTCCTTCGAATGAGCGTCTCTTCAGCACACGGGGAATAAAACGTGCTTGACAGGTAAGAACTATTTTGCAACCTTGTGTTTGATGTTTTTCCTTTTTAAGAACCAAAATGAAACTTTCTTTATTGTAGGCTATACGCCAGTTAAAAAGTGCTGATCTTATGCACGCACAGTTAGCTACATTACAGTATAGTGCAAAATGTTTAAGGTTAAATTATTCATTCTCTATTAATGCCCTGTACCTTTAAGAATCATATAACGTTTTGTTTAAATAATTGTGCGCATGCAAAAATGGAACAAACGAACACTTGTATAGATGTAGCCGACGTATGCTACCTGTAGACTGATATTATTTCAATAAAACGCAGCATGTCAACTGCATGCAGTTTGTGAATAGGCTTCAGGAGCACGGTGAAGTATTTTCACGCACGAGCAGATGGTCTCCGTTTAGACTGCCGAGTAGTGGGGATTTTAGCTGATGCAGTCTCTCTCTCTCTCTCTCTCTCTCTCTCTCTCTCTCTCTCTCTCTCTCTCTCTCTCTCTCACATACTGTTAGAAGGTGGTTCTCATGTCTGCAGGATTGGAGACACTCATCTCTGCAGTCTATCTATCTATCTATCTATCTATCTATCTATCTATCTATCTATCTATCTATCTATCTATCTATCTATCTATCTATCTATCTATCTATCTATCTATCTAAATTATTGTAGCATAGCTGTCCAGACTCTTTCCATCAAGCTGTATTTTCCATCATATATTTGGCAACATCCCTGTTTGCTTTACACAAAAATTCAGCCTTGCCCATCCTGTCTATTTCTGTCTGCATGTCTCTCTGAAACTAACTGTGTATATTAAACTCGTCTGTATCTCCAGTTATACATATTGCCATGTGCATTCAAATTGCTACCAATATTATATAATTGAGTTGAATTTATTACCATAGCTTATATAACTGTAATTTATTTATAAATAAAAATAATTTATAATATATAAATGTATATTTGTGTTTTATGTTTAAAATATAATAATTTCTATATTATGCCTATTATGTTTTTATATAATAATAATAATTTATTATCATTATAATAATTATAATATAATTTGTATAGTTTGTTTATATAATTGTGTATATATCTGCTGTCAAATCAATTGAATCGCATCCAACATAAAAGTTTGTTTATATAATATATGTATGTGTGTATATATACACACACACCATACTGTATGTATATATATGTTGTGAATAGTAACACTGTTGCCATTTGTTACAATTTGCTGTTTTTTTCTTCAGTTCTAGGGTTTTTTTAACCAATGCACTTTCCGGCACCATGTTCTACGGTTCCTCATCTGCCAGCATGTCTCTGCCATCCAAGAACCGCCTGAAGCGACAGAGTCGCACTTTTACGCAGGTTCTTTACCGAACACTGAGTTATCGGGATCGTCGCTCTGTGACCGACCTACCTGAGCAGGTACGGGACGATCCAGCTGAGCTTTCCACCCAATCATCTGCACCAGGTGTGCTGAAGATATTTGGTGATGAAATCAGTGCTGGCGCTAACTACAAAAGCGTCCTTGCCACACCTCGTTCCAGCGCCCAAGAGTTGATCAAAGAGGCGCTTGATCGCTATTCTCTAAACAAGGCCTCGGTCTGTAGCTATGTGTTGTGTGATGTGATTGGACGGTTTGAGGGCCCAGACCGACGGTGGCGGACTGAGTGCCTTCGGGCGCTAGGGAACAACGAAAAGCCCCTTCTCTTGCAGGACCTCTGGAAGCCAAAGGAGGGTTACTCTCGCCGCTTTGAGCTCAGGAGAAGAGCCGAGGTTGAGGAACTGGCAGCAAAAGAGAAGGATACAGTCACTGCAGGTAATGCACAAATGCATTCATTGAGAAACAGGAGAGGATGTTCTTGTCACGTGATTTTATTTCCTAAATTAATGAATTGAAACAGGAAAATCCTGTACAACAGGGCAAAAAAAGGCATGAAAGCACATTATTCCTTCTGTTAAAGGAATAGTTCATTTCAAAATGAAATTTCTGTCATTATTTACTCACCCTCAAGTTGTTTCAAACCTGCATGAATCTCTTTCTTCTGCTGAACACAAAAGAATAAATTTTGAAGAATGTCAACAATGTCTCTAACCAGAGAGTTGATGGACCCCATTGACTTCCATAGTATTTATTTTGTCCTACTATGGAAGTCAATGGGGTCCATCAACTGTTACCAGCTTTCCTCAAAATATCTTCCTTTGTGTTCAGCAGAAGAAAGAAATTCATACAGGTTTGAAACAACTTGAGGGTGAGTAAATGATGAAAGAAATTTCATTTTTAAGTAAACTATTTTAAGTAATCCTTTATCAGTGTTTACCTTATTTCAGTATTTACCTTTTCCAGACATCTGAATGAAAATTTTTATTTTACAATTCCTGGACAATGACAGATACATTTCACTATTTGATAATTGTATGTTATATGGAATATGTTCATAGATGTTTTACAATAATTTTTATAAAAGTAAAAAAAAAATTGTAACTATAATATTTTAATAAAAAAATAAAACAATTTTAACAACAAATTTTAATATAATAAATTATAATTATATCATTTAAAATATTTTTTTTAGCATTGAGCTGATCAGATGTCTGATTTCAAGCATTGTTTCAGTCATTATTTTCAAGAACAAGATTTGATAGTTCCAAGCTGGAATGCAGCATTAGCAAAACTGACGTGATCAGATCAGTATTAAGCTAACTGTTAGCTTCCAAACAGGTTTGACTGCTCAATTGTTGTGTATTGTTGGATATTTTTGGTTGATTCCAGAAAATTTCGTAAGTGGGAAATTTGAAATTTGATCTCCTATACCACAAGATGGGACCATCATATTTAGTGTTATAATGTTAATTATGGCAAAGACAAAAGTCGTGAACACAAAATGCATGCAATCGTTTTAAAAACAGCCTAAAAAGCAAAAAGTAAGGTATCATTATATAGTACGTTACGAATTTAATTTTGTACAATGCCCTTCTGTCACCACCATCTTTGAAATGACGTCAATTGACACTTCTCTCTCTGAGATCGGGGTTGAATGGATTTCCGACTTTGAGCATCGCTCCAGTCATTAGGTACTTCTCATTTCTTATTGGTGCATCCTCGGAAGGATAAACCTGGGTATCCTCGCTCATGACTCCTCAGGAAGCTTCCTCGCTCCTCGGTCGTGCAATTAAAGAATTGAGATGTCCTCTATGTTGGCTGAGTTCGATTGGTTTCCGGGTCACGGGCTTGAGGACGTAGGAGCAAGAAAACGAGGAAGCATCAATTTGAGTATTGAGAAGCACCTATTATTTTCAAGTATGAGGGTCAATTTAGTATTCATAAAATAGTAGGGGAAAAGTACTCCAATGACAACTATCCAGAGAGATTTGGTAGTGTGCATCCAATGGACACTTTATCTCAAGAGGCCACAGGAGAGGATTTGTGAATGGCAGTGAAGCGACGCAACTGTTGCCGTAGGTCAGATGACAGTGACAACATGGTGAATGTAGTACGTTCGAATTTCATTCATACTACACACATTCACATTGTATAGTGCACTAGTTTCAAACCAGTTGTAGTATACTATACAGTATGCGAATTTGAACGTAGCAATTGTTAAGATTAAAACAAACAAAACTTGTTTTGAATGATTGGGTCAGCTGAATGAACAGAAGCTTAAAATCAGCTATCACATCACTCCTTTTAAGTGCAATCTGAAGATAAAAGTTGTGCAGAACATATCACTCCAATCAACACTGTGGTGTAGATGTTGTGATAACTGGCTGGCAGTATCGTCATTGTTCTTGTTCTATAAATGCACGACTGGATCTGCTGGCTGGCCTCCAGTAGTTGAATTGAGGTCTCAGTTTCACTATTTTATTTGTGCACTTTTATTGCAGACTAGTCATAACATCTTTTCCTCACTGTCTCTCTCTTTCTGTTTGTGCCTGAATGCTGTTGTACTAAATTACAAATTCAACAAGGTGGCCATTGAGCCAAAACACAGGGTGGAAGTTAAATCAATATCAGCAGGCACATTACTCAGGATAATTTATCCTTAGGTTGAACTGCTTTTCTTCTTGGTGGGATAGAAAGAATGTATGCGTGTCTATATTGGATTCTAAGTGTAGATGTATTTGGGGAAAAAACTATCCCCAGAAGTGCGTTAGTCTGACAAAACCTTCCTTTTGGGGATGTTCTCAATAAAAAAAAAAAAAAAAGCCTTTTTATTCTAAAATGCAAACCGTATTATTTAGTACTATTTATAATTATATTTAAATACAAATGTCTTCATTTAGATTGCTAAATAGACATGTGCTTATATGTGTAGCTTTACTGCTAAGTAATGCATTATGGAATCTTGGGAGTTTTTCTGTGAGCTTGCCACAACTATTAATTGCATAATTGCATAAGCACACTTGTTGTAGTTCAACAATGTGACTGCATTTTAATTAATGAAAATGTCGCAGGCTTATCAGAGGATTTTAGTCCTTAAGCTTGTTCAAAGTGGTCTTCTTAAACTTGCCTTAGCACCCTGCTGTTTCTTCACGAGAAGAGACGCTCACATTGGGACTGTTCTCAAAAATGCATGGGTCTTGTGCTTTTCACAGTCAATCAAAAGGGCAGTGATGTTTAAGAAGATGAGGCATATACATAGATCAAGGGTTTAGGAAGGTCATGGATGAGTAAAGGTGAAGAAGGGTTGGGTGATTACATTTGCAAGTCAACACCACCATCTGCACACACACACACATATTACTCAGTGACAGATGCTACTTGGGGGCTTCATGGATAGTGTCTAGGTATTTACCAACACATGCACGTTTTATGACAGGTTTGGAATTGGCAGTTATGTCTGCATGAGCACAGTGTCAGAATATTGTAGAACTGTATTTAAATGTAACTACCCCCCAGTTCAATCCTATATGAGCAGTTTCTTGAATAACCTGTAAAAATCATTGTAGTTCAAGTTCAAGTTCATTTTATTTATATAGCACATTTTATAACAGCCACTGATTGACCAAAGTGCTTTACAGAACTACAAAATTAAAAGACACCAACACCATACGTAGTAGCACATCATAGAACAGTACAACAAGGTTAAGAACAGCTTAAAACGGGAGACGTCCAAGCAGTCTCATAGACTATCAGTAGTAGAAAATAAAAACAGAGATGACAGTAACAGGTTTCAGTAACAGTATCATACTCGAAGGAGAGAAATATAAAATAGACAGAAAAAAAAAAATATATATATAAATATAAATATATCTATATATACCCCATACGCACACACATACATAATATACGTATATATATATATACATATATACATACACATACACACACATACATACACACACATATATGTACACATATACACACATATATGCATGTACATGCACCTTATTTGTAGGCCAAAGAGAACAAGTGCGTTTTTAAAAGTGACTTAAAAGAAATCACAGAAGGGGCTATCCGAACGTCCAAGGGCAGATTGTTCCACAGCCGAGGCCCAACCACAGAAAAGGCTCGATCCCCTCTACGTTTAAGTCTGCATTGAGGGACTTGTAACAGATTTTTTTTCACCTGATCTCAGACTTCTTGACGGCGTGTAAGGTTGAAGCAGTTCAGTTAGGTAGCTAGGCGCTTGGTTGCATAGAGCTTTGTACACAAATAACAGGATTTTAAACTCAGTTCTGAAATGAATGGGCAGCCAGTGAAGCAACCTCAGAATTGGGGTGATGTGGTCACTTTTCCGACTATTTGTGAGGAATCTTGCAGCGGCATTTTGCACCAGTTGAAGACGAGCTGTTTGCGTTTTCGAGATACCGCAGTAAAGTGAATTGCAGTAATCTACACGTGTGGTGATAAAAGCATGAACAGCCATCTCAAGAGTTTTGTGATTAAGAAAAGGTTTGACTTTTGACAACAGCCGCAGGTGATAAAAACTAGAGCTTATTACAGAAGAGATTTGCTTTTCAAAATTTAAAGACTCATCCAGACAAACGCCCAAGTTCCGCACACTTGCAGAACTAAATGCCGCTAGTCTGCCTAGGTCAAAGGTAACAGCCTGGGGATTACCAGTGGACCCGAAAACAATGATCTCTGTTTTGTTTTCATTTAAAAACAAAACATTTTAATCCAGCCAAAATTTTACTTCATCCAGACAACTTAACAATGATGAAAGGGCAGAGGGGTCATTTCTCTTGATTGGAACATACAATTGGGTGTCGTCTGCATAACAGTGAAAAGATACCCCATGTCGTCTTAAAATGGTGCCCAGTGGTAAGATGTAAAGGAAAAAAAAAAAAAAAAATCTATTATATATTATATTATATTATATTTTATTATATAAAATCTATCTATCTATTATAAATCTATTGTAGAATCTATTATACAACCAAAACCACATGCAATGCTAGTTAAAGTGCCCCTTTTATGCTATTTTAAAGGTTGCTAATTTTGTTTTGGACGTCTCTTACAATAGGTTCACATGCATCCAAAGTCAAAACACTTCAATCTTCTCATAATATACATTGCAGATTTTTTTTTTTTTTTACAGTCTGTGAAACGGTTTGGTAGAGGATTCAGTCTAACTGAAGCCCTCCTTTCTGAGAGCCTACTCTGCTCTGTTTGGTCAGATTGCCCAGTCTGTTGTGATTGGTCTCCTGCTTACAGCGTGTGTCAGAAATGAAATGGCCATTACCATATCTGAATTTTGGAGGCTTCCTCAGCTCTTGACAGTTAGATGTTTGTATCACAGTGATACAAACAGTTAGCCTGACTTCGTCATACTCATATTCTAGTGAGAATGTGAGTCTGATACTGCTCCATAGGGCTTTGATTATGAGGCGTGTCTTAACCGAACCAGGGAAAAAAAAACTGTGCACTCAATTGGATAGACCTACAACCAATCAGAGCAACGGAGTAAGTGACGTATGTTGAGCTATGCATAGTTGTCAACAGAACTCAACTGCACGCACACTGGAAGAAGTAGTAAAATAATGACTCCCGTAGGAAGGACGGCAAACACATCTTTCCGATCGACAAATGCCTTGATTGCAGTTCTCTGTTCGTCTTTTAAAATTAATGCGCTGTCGATTTCTTTTACAACAGACGCGATAGCGAAATCTATACATCTCAATTCTCCAGCTGCAGTCACCTTTGAGGGTAACCAGTTCAACCCAAGCACTCTTTGATAACGTGATGGTTATGTAACTGCAGATCATCTGTCCATCATCGTATAAAGCCCGCCCTGGCAATTTGATTGGCCCGACGATTTCTGAACCGATCATAATTACTCCACAATGGATCGAGTCCAGACTGAACTTCCCGACCAAAAAATGTTGTGGGCGGGGTTCGGGCTGGCATCCAGGCTAACAAACAGTAATGATGGCGTCGGTTTTACAGTGTCATTTCAAGCCCAAAGGACGAGGCTTTGGATGTGCATGTCGACAACAGTAACTAAACTCTTCCAGGCCTCAGCTACAACTACAGTATTTGAGGGCGGGTAAAAGTCTATGTTGTTCGCTGGCAGCCAATGAAGACCATAGGCTGGTATTATGCAATTTTGTTACAAACCTTCAGAGGTTTGTGCAGGAAGTAAGACTGGAATTACTGACGACTCGTTTCAGGCAGTTCAGAATCAGTTATTTCTTTTGGGAGACAATAACTCATGCATTCATTTATCGTGCACTTTGATCTATGAAACTTTGCAGACGTTTTACATTTACAAACAGCTATACACACTACATGAAAGGTAATATCCAAAAAAAAAAAAAAGCATATGGGGCTCATATTCTATGCTTCTATGCCTCACAGGAACATTTAGATGGTGGATAATGGCATGATTTGCTTGAACAGCTTACTTGAGTGAGTGAATAAATAGAATTATGTGTGTATTTTCATGGTTTTGTTGGTGATTTATATTTGTTGTGGTGTTTACTCATGCCCAGGGACCCACACAAACTCCCCTGTGCTATCTTCAACCTTGAGTAGAAGCGGGCATGGTAGATGCCATCGGAGCTCCCCCAGGGGCTGGCGTTTGATACAGCCCTGTACAACTATTGTAAAAGGTGGGGACTATCCTCAGGTATGGTGTCAACCACCAGCCCCACCTCCATATACAGAACCATTATTTTTCAGACCCATAATTTACTGTTTTCCTCCATGCACACGTCAAGTGTTGACTTCCTATGCCCATGTACTACCCCATTTATCCCTCATCCCACAAGAATATTACCTTTATTTCATCATGCCTCTAAACTTTGTTATTTTCTTCCTTGGAACAAAGTTTTTGCAATATGTTTGCTCTGTTCTTTTCCATACAGTGAATGGGGATGCGGGCAGTTGAGCTTGAAAAATTACAAAAAAAAGCACCAAAAGTACCATAAAATTATTCAATATGACTTAAGTTGCTTTGTTTGAACTTAAATTGAGGTTACTAAGCATGGCATAAAACCGAAATAGACTCTTTGTTATGCTTTGCATTTCACCTCCATATCCACTGTTGTCTTTTAATGCCTGTAATAAAGTCTACTTGTGTGTTTTCATTTTGGCTGTATCATAATTTAAGGTCACTGCAACCCTCTGACAGCACAAATTAAGGTTAAACGTCTTTTATGAAATTTCCAGTTATATGATTTTATTTTTTATTTTTTTAAGAAATTTTGAGTCCATTTATTTTGATAAACCTATGTGTTCATTTAAACCACATAAGGTCAGTTTTGTGGCTAAGGACAATGTATGACAATTACCTAAGTGGTTTTCTCTCTACGGCAGATATCAATGCTCAAGCAAGGAAGCTGCAAAGAAACCGTGCTAAAGGAACAATGACACTCCAGCACGGCTCCTCATTTTGCCGCAGCCTCAGTGAAACCAGCCTTAACTTGGTGGGACTGCCTGGTGAGGAACCTAAACGGTACTACTCCACCCTCCCAGGGCCAATCAGAACACGCTCTGCACGAGACGCTGAGATCCGTAAAGAACGAGATGGTGGCGGAGTTAAACACTCTCTCTACCAATCACCACACTTGCTGCTCCTTCAAGGGTACAACCAACAGGTAAGCAAAATCACCTATATAAAATGTATATACTATTCAAAAGTTTGGGGTTAGTAATTTTTTTAAAGAAATTAATTATTCTAGTCAGCAAGGATGCATTAAATCAAAAGTGAGCAGTAAATACATTTATAACATTACAAAAGATATATATAAATGCCATTCTTTTGAATTTTCTATTCATTGGGAAAAAAATATGAAAAGAATCATGATTTTCACAAAAATATGAAGCAGCACAGCTGTTTTCAACATTGATGATAATAAGAAATGTTTCTTGTGCACCAAATTAGCATATTAGAATGTCTGATGGATCATGTGTCACTGAAGACTGAAGGAATGATGCTGAAATTAAAATTTTGCCATTACAGAAATAAATTGCATTTGACATTATATTCAGTTAGAAAACAGTTTTAAATTTAAAAATGTAATATTTAAATATTTTACAGTATTAGAGTTTTTACTGTATTTTTTATCAAATACCTGCTGCCTCGATGAGCAGAAGACACATCTTTCAAAAGCATCAAAAAATCTTGACCAAACTTTTCAATGGTACATATAACATGGAATAATGAATGAAATAATGAAATGAAAATCATGAAAACATAAGTGAAAACATTATATAATAATACTTTTTTTTTTTTTTATGTGTCACATAGGAACTTTCTTAAAGTCATTTAGAAAGTCAGTTGAGAAGTAGTATCTTTTTACTAATTCTGGCATATTTACATGGTGTATTATCATACAACAATGTTCATGAATATGCGTGGTCCCTATCAAATAAACTAATAAATAAAATAAAAAAGTTGTTTATTGTTTGATTTGCTTTGTTTGTCAGGATTGCCTGGTTTACCTGTTGAATCGAGAGCAACACACAGTTGGTCAGGAAACAGCATCAGCACGGCCAAATATCTGCCTGTCGTCTCCGGATGTGCTTCCACTTCACTGCCGAATACGTCGTGCTGTGCAACGGCGTTCTTCCTCGGACCAGCGGTTACTTCTAGAACCTGTCGCCCATGGCAATGTTCTGGTCAACTTCATGCGTATTGAGCGGCCCACTCCACTACATCATGGGGATTTGCTGTCCTTTGGTGCTCATTACATCTTCCTGTACAAAGACCCACTGAGTGCGAAACCTCTTCCTGCCCAAACTCTCACTCGACTTCGGGCGCTGGCACGACTTTGCGATAGCGAGTCGGGGGGTGTGCCTGAGAAAGGAGAGGCATGTCGTATGTGTGGGGCCGTATTACATGAACCAGTGGTGTCTCGGCGCAGCTCTAAGGCTCCAGCGCGAGGTGCACAGAAGAGAAAGCTCGCGTTGGAATTTGAGCGGGCTCACGAGGATGCGCTGGTGAACCGGGTGCTGACACTTATTGAGCCGAGCGGGGATGACCACAAGCTGACACCAGCATATTTGCTTTGTCTATGCATCAAGCACTCAGCTAATACATTTCCACCTGGCAGCTTTGGTAAACTATTGCTGAAAATTTCCAAGAGGATTCAAACCATCGCATGGGTTAGTACTCAAGTCAACAGTTTAGATGTGTTTAAAGCTGAAATATGCTATTTTTTCCATGTTCAAATACTTCTATCCCAATTTGAGATCTCATATTTAATTTTCTTCAAAGTTGGGATGTGCAATATATTGGTGCCATATTGGATATTTAATTGTCGGTATTGGATATTTTTCGGCCTTTATTGAATATTTAATTGTGCACGCATATTTTCCCTATTTTTACATTTAGATTACTTTTGCTATCATCTAATGCTCACCTAAAATTAATCTTTAAAAACTCTAATTAAATAATTAATAATTAAATGGAATAATAATGTTAAATGTAACGGTTTCACTGTACATTTTATTGTTTTGATTTCTAAATTCACTTGTAGTATTTAAAACATTTTATTTGAGCTTTTATGGAATTACACACTTTACCTTTAGGAGAAGTCTTTTTTAAAACTTAATTTCATGCAGCAGATACCCTGGTTCATGCATACTTGGCCCACTCAATTGTCTGTCACCCATCAAACTACATTTCCCACAATTCATCTGGCTCCTCCCACTGTTATTGAGACTGATTGTGTTTCTGTATGGGAGAAGAAAATGATGGAATGGCAAGCACGGCAAGTCTTGTCTCCATCGGAAAAATGACTTGTTTTACAATTTTGCACATAAGAAATGAAAAAGTTTTCTGCATGTTCACATTGTCCAAGTGCAAGCGTGTTTCTTTTATACAAAATGCATAGCAATAGCATTTGCATGAAGAGGATCAGTCCCAGAAGACCCATTGATTGATTTTCTGCTGTGAGGGTCAGTACTGTATTCACCTCACATGGCCTTTTGTCTTTGCTGACAAATGCATGTTCCTTTGTTGATTTAAACACTACAAAAATTTGTGAATGTCCCTTTAATCTTGCCCCAATGAAACCATGCATTTAATGACCGTCTTTGAACTCATTAATTATTAAAATCCAATTTTAGAAGGTCAACCATCAGCCCCAATATTAACCAGCCAAAGAAAAGAGCAAGAAAGGAAAGGTTGAAAAAAAAAATGACTCCAATGTATTATACCTCCCACATGCAGCTATTCAAAATTTGATGACATTAATTGCCGTCCGTGTCTGTGTCTCGCAGGAGAAGACAAAGGAGTTGGCACAGAAGCAAGCTCAGCAGTGAGTATCATGTTCCCCCTTATAATACGCACATGCGTGCACTTTGAATGTGTGACACTCTAAGGTCACTTGGCGCTGAATAGGCTGTCACCAATTCTAAAAGCATTGCCACTGAGTCAAACCATTGAATGTGTGTGTTTTTGTATGGTTATACAGTCAAGATCCTGCCTCCCTGTCTCTGCTCAGCATCTCAGACCTAGTACCTGATCTCCAGTTCATTTTCTTCTGGATGTCCAATGCCATAGAAATACTGTATTTTATCCAGCAGAAGTCCCCTGCATACATGCAGACTATTGAGCTCATGGACGATAAAGGTATGAAACGCTAGGCTTTTTCCACTTAAAATAGTTTCCAAACCCAGGGTTAACGGAATCCTGGGTTTTCTTGTGCTTTACGTTTCACACTGCTCATACTTTACCCAGGATTAACAATTAAAGGCAGGGTAGGCAATTTTCTGAGAGGCTAGCAATAGCGAGCTATTTTTGAAAGCATAAGATCCCACCCTCCCTTTAGAGCATCTCCAAAGCCACGCCTCCTCCAAAACACATGAACGCGTACAGCAGGGAGCAAACAAAAGCATCACGAGGGACGGCGTTAAACTACCTCATGTCTCAAAGCACATAACATTTCAATAATAATGAACATAAACAACTTAATGAACTCTGACCTATTCCACCTGACTGCTGCAGATTCATTTCCACATTGATAGTGTAAGGCCGACTCAATTTTTAAAAAAAATGTCATGTACTAACTCGTTATTTCATCTGACTCCATAAATGAAAAGGTTTTAATGATATCTGTGCATCATTAAATGTAAGCAAATGTTTGATTATTCTTATTATAACTGTTTACTGAAAATAATGTCAGAGTCCGTTAGAATAAAATCAAATGTTTACAATTTATTATGTCAGGTAAATGTATCATGCCAATTTCATAAGCAGTTCAAAGATAATCAATACAATAACATCAAATGCGTAAAAGATGTAGGTTAAACCCGACATTTAGAAAAATACATAATGCTGAAGCCCTGAGGTCCTTCAACATTATGGGCTAATTTGAGTTACAAATCGCCCCCGAGCCTCTTGCTGCATTTCATTATATAGACAGAAACATTTGCTAACAATAGATATTTGCATTCAGAGTTTACACCTCTTGGGGACAGAGTGCCATTTGCCTGGAAGACACCCCCCCCTTTGTGTACAGGTTATCCCTAAAACTCTTAATAACTTATTACCTTTTGGTTTACCTCTTTGGGAATGAGACATTTGTACCAGTCGCACTGAGACATTTCAAATGATACCAAACATGTGTAATACTGTATGATAATTATTCACATTAAACCATATAGATTTTTGGGTGAATTTCAGGTGATCTCAATATGATAGAAAGAGGGAACGGGGGAATGGGGGGGTCAAGCGAAAAAGATGTAGATTAGGATTGCTTAGGTGCGACTTGCGTCTCGAATGGTGGTGAGAACTTCACAAGAGAGAGTTCAAATGTTAATTTCCAGCAAGGTCCTTTGTCTTCTCAGGGAGTGGTTGCTCCTCAACCAGACTGTCCGGAATTTCCTAATTTCTCAAGTCTTACAATAGTGTTGCCATTGAAACGCATAAATTCGAGTCACGAACCACTCCGAATATAATGTCATGAGTATGGAAATCTCTTCAATTCCTAATTACAGTAGTTATGGCGTAAACGCAACATAAGCTCTTTGTTTTGGATCAGGAGGAACTGTAAAAGGCGGCTACTGTATCGTTTGCGGTGCTCAGTGACTGACATCTGTCTAACTCTGCATAGCATGAAACACTCTTAAGACGTGTGATGTCTGCGTGAGCATGTGCACGGATGTATGGAAATACATAAGTTGACATCGTATCATTGCATTTGGATTGGATTGGACGGACATTTTCTATGTCTTACGCCTTCCACAGACAATATACATATAAATACCTTTATACCACTTAACTTAGTGATTGCAATCAGGATGTGATGAGTCATTCAACCAGCATAACAAAAAAAAAATTCTGGAACAAATGATCTAACCTGCCTTTAATTCGGTGTATACATAAACTGCCGTTTCATACTGTACATTCCTGTGAATGTTCTTACATTTACATTTATGCATTTGGCAGATGCTTTTATCCAAAGCGACTTACATTGCATTTCAAGGTACACATTAACATTCTTATCAGCTTTCCCTGGGAATCAAACCCATGACCTTGGCGGTGCAAGCGCCGACGCTTTACTGTGTGAGCTACAGGAAAGCATTCTTATTTGCATATTTGCGGTGTCAGTGTCATTGATTGGACAAGCGCAGTGCGCGACCTGTTTATTTAAAAGCTCTAGCATTGCGTGTCCTCATGCATTGCCTATTATCAAGTTTTCCTGAATAGACTTTTCGGACTATAAAGGTAAGAATGAAACGGTCTCTTCTTCACTATAACTGACGCGTTTTCCATCTGCATTTTTCCTCATCAAATGCTAAAACGACTGTTTATACATCTCTGTGACTGTCCAAAGCACATGAATATGAGGCACGTGATTGGTTGTCAGTTGCAAAGTATCTAGTCATAACTTTCTAACACCACATTGTCGCACACTGTACACATTTGGCAACACTGGTTAACACTGCAAAAGCTAAGGAGCAGGGTTGCACATCCTTGAATAAAAAGCAGTGCTAAGTGTGAAACGTTCCTCCACCCGACATTAAAAGCGGGGTTTAAAACGGCGGTTTTACACAGTGTGAAAAGTCCTTCTGAATTGTTTTTAGACTAGACTTGCAAAGCTGCAATGCCCATTATGGATTGGGTCTATGGGGCCCAATATAGACAAAATTAAAAACAAGATTAACTAGACAGGGGGATTAGAGGTTATAAAAGACACATCAAATGTTAAATGCAATGCATTTGGTCTAATTGTTTTTTTTTTTTCTTCTGTTTCTAATTGCAGCAGGATCTAAAGAATCTCTCCTCTCAGCAACAATATCAGCAAATGAAGAGGCTATGACCATACTGGAGGAAGTGATCATGTACACCTTTCAGCAGTGTGTCTACTACATCACTAAGGTAAGGGGTAGTATTACGTTATATGTGTGGCGCCGCCCTTCTAAGATGTTACCAGGGCTGCTGGGAATGAATTATTTAATGTGTGTGTGGCTTCTTGTATGTGTTGTTGGTCTTCCTCTCCTCTACCTCCTTCTATTTCAAATAAATGCTGTTGTTTTGAACTTTCTATTCTTTAAAGAATCCTAAAAAACAAACAAAAACAAATGATCAGAGTTGCCACAAAAATATTAAGCAGCACAACAGTTTTCAATATAGATAATAATAAAAAGCGGCAAACTAAATCAGCATATTAGATTTCTGAAGTAATGATACTGAAAATTCTGCTTTGACATCACAAGAATAAATTATATTTTAAAATAGAAATAAAATGTGTTTTTGATCAAACAAATGCAGCCTTGGTAAGCATAAGATACGTAAGAAAATCGTACCTATCCCAACCTATTGACAAGTTTGTCAGTGATTCTTTTCATACAAGATGTCATGTAGTTTTGCGACATCTCAGGTGATTCATTGTGCATTTTTGAGCCAATCAGCTGAGCCATAAATGCCATGTGACTATGAGGAAAAGAGCCTAAAGAGCCGCAGGAAAATGACTACACTAATGGCAACACAAAAGAGGAAACGGTCCTAAGTCCTTCATTAGTGACACCTTTAAAATAATAACACTAAATTAATTTATTAAATTGACAGCCCTATAATTAATGTGTATTTGTTGGTGTCTGGTTATCCATGTCTTAACAAATGCCTGTTGTTTACATTTCAGACTTTGTACGTTGTGTTGCCTGGGCTGTTGGACTGTAACCCGTTTGGGACAGAGTCTTCATCAGAGCAGTGCCGGCGGGCTGTTGGAGTGTGTGTGTGTGCTGTGTGTGTGATGCCAGAGGCGGTTCGCAGGGTGGTGAGTGTGTTTCAGACTACATCAGACCTGCTGCAGCAGTACCAGGTTCATGCAGAGATTCAGAGTCAAATGTTCGCCTACCTCTTCTTCTTCACCAATGTCTCACTCTTCAATCAACTCATCGATAAAGGTGAGACACACACACACACACACACACACACACCCTTTGATATATTTTCATTAAGCAGCCACTGCTGCTATGGCAACAACAGGACACAGGTTGTGTGTCAGCAATTGCAGGCAGAAGAAAAAAGGGGTGAGAGATATACAAAGGATGAAACAAGATATCAGAATGGAGACACTGATGGATTAGAGCAAAGTATTTTTTTCTGCCCTCTAGTGTTGGAGATACTCTGAGCCAAGTGACTTCCTCCATTGGTTCTTTTCTTAGGGAATAAATATTTACTACATATTGTTCCAAATGATGTTTTTTCAAGGTACATGACAAGAAATATTTGGCTGCTCTTCTAATGTGCGTAGAATGACAACTTGTGTGCTATATATTCCAAGTCGACTAAAGCTGTAAGATAGCTTTTAAGTCATTGTTCAGTGAAAAACTTGCCTAATTTGACGTGTATTCTATGTAATTGAATAGGAATATTTTAGCTTAAAAAAAGCAGCATATTCATGCAGAAATTATTATTAAAGGGTTAGTTCACCCAAAAATGAAAATTAAGTCATTAATTACTCACCCCTATGCTGTACCAACCCCGTAAGACCTTCGTTCATCTTCGGAACACAAATGAAGATATTTATGATTAAATGTGACAGCTGGATCACTCCTCCATAGGCTCCCTAAGGGAATGAATCCTGACGGCCCAGAAAGTCAATGAAGAAAATGTTTAAATATTCCATGTCACAACAGTGGCTCAACTATAAGTTGATCAAGCGACGAGAATACTTTTTGTGCGAAAAAACAAACAAAAATAACGACTTTATTTGACTATTCCTTTTCTTCCTTGTAGGCCTGAAACGAGACTTCAAGAGATTTCCACGACGCATGCGCGAGAATTGCGATCTCCTTTAACTACTTCAGTTAAGTTCTCGCGTGCGCGAATAAAGTCGTTATTTTTGTTTGTTTTTTCGCACAAAAAGTATTCTCGTCGCTTGATAAACTTATAGTTGAGCCACTGTTGTGACATGGAATATTTAAACATTTTCTTCATTGACTTTCTGGGCCGTCAGGATTCATTCCCTTAGGGAGCCTATGGAGGAGTGATCCAGCTGTCACATTTAATCATAAATATCTTCATTTGTGTTCCGAAGACGAACGAAGGTCTTACGGGGTTGGTACAGCATGGGGGTGAGTAATTAATGACTTAATTTTCATTTTTGGGTGAACTAACCCTTTAAGTATACTACCATTCAGAAGTTTGGGGTTGGTTATATTTTTAAATGTTTTTTTTTTTAAATAAGTATGTTATGCTCTTCATGGCAAACAGTAAAACAGGAATGTAGTGAAATATAACAATTTAAAAGAGCTTGTTTCTATTTGAATATATTGTAAAATTTTATTTATTTCTGTGATGGCAAAGCTGAATAGAAAAATTGATGAATAGAACATTCAAAAGAACAGCATTTATTTGAAATGGAAAACAGTTTAAACAGTATAAATGTATTTTCTGTCACTTTTGATCCATTTAATGCACCCTTGCTGTGTAAGTGTATTAATTTCTTACAAACAAAAAAAAAATCTCACTGACCCCAAACTTTTGAACGGGAGTTCATATTTAAATGTAATATATATATATATATATATATATATATATATATATATATATATATATATATATATATCATGACCATAGTTGCTTTTTAAAATATTTTGTTTTGTATTGCATGTTGCAAAACTACCATCAGTTTTCTTTTCTAAAGGGCAGCGCGAGACACATGTCATTTCTGCGTGTACATGTGCGCATTACGCATGGTCAGGTGAAGATTATTTCTTCAGACACCCATAATCCTCTTTATGTCATAACAGACAGGATCAGAGCTGTTCTTACACACAACCATGCACATACACTCACATAAAGTGTGAAGAGTGGTTTTGACTTGAAGTACTGCAGTAAACTCTTCATTTTAATTAGGTACAATAATTAATCATAGTCTTATTACAAGTATTACAATATGCTATATTATGATTCTGAAAAAAAGGTTTGTTGTGATTGTATGTTCTTAGGCCCTGCACGTGGCTGGTTTCAGCGTTCTCGGGTCCTCCAGATCCAGGCTAGTGTGAAGATGCTACTGGACTGGGCTAAAGGGGTGGGACATAGTCATCTTGCACAGAAATTCTTTGCCAATTTCTGTAGTGCTGTGAGCATCCTGGCCACAACACCACAACAGCTTTCACAGGTAATGCAGGGAAGCTAGGTGTGTTGGGATGTTGTTTACACAGGTTTTGTGTGCATATTAAAGTCGACAAAAAATGGGGAATGAATGTGACAGTCTTTTCTTCTCTATTGTGATGTACAGTTGTATTTGAAATAATTCAACCCCCATTTCAAATCAGGTTTATTGGCAATATTTACAGACTTTCAGCTGTTTGCAATGAACAAATCAAACAAAATTAATTGAAATAGCTCAACACAACAAATGTTTCAAGTGGTTTCCCCAAATTGAACTGAAATTCAAATTTGAATGACTTCCGCAGTCTCAAAATGATTAAACCCCCTGAGTAGAATCCCTCACAACAGCACAAATCTGCAAAACAGGGACCTATACCATCAACCTGGTTTAAGTGGATAGCCAGGTATGTTTCAGTTTATTTTGCGCCAACCCTGGGTTTTAGGCACCATGAAAGTGGTTTGGCTTTTAGCAGTGTTCATCGCCATAGTAACTTACGCTCCACGGCTAACCTGGTCCGGGGCAGGTTATGTTCCAGGTAAGAGGTTGCAAACCGAACTCGGACCAATCAGCTGTAAACAAAGTGACACATGTCTGACGCGATAAAGTCACTCCACCTGTTTCTACTCCAAATTAGAGGTCACTACATAGCAAATGATTTTTAAAGACAAAATCGTCTGGCTTTTAGTAATGCTTATTTAGAATAATAAATGTGTATGATTTAGATATTATTTATGTCATTATTATACCCTTAATTTATCACACATGTATAATTTTAGTTCATCAATTATTATTACGCAGAGTTTAAATTAATAAATATATAAAGGTAACATAAATACGCTTTAGAGGCAATGATGCTATAAAATGACTACAAGTGAGCTTAAATGTTCAATTCTCTCTATACCTTTATCAACTGTATAAACTAACTTCACAACTTTTACTTGCACTGATATAAAGTAGCGAGACTTACTTTTAGTTGTCCTCTTTCATAGACAGCTATTTTCTTCTTGCTGTGTAAATTTGTTTAAATTCTTGATATTTTAATACTTTTAATTCTTTAATTTTAATACTGAATTGCGCTGCTTCTCTCGCGAGAAATGAATCGCAGTTTCACTCTTTCTCAGCATGTGATTGGCTGTTCACTACTGATGTCACACCTAAACTCCTAAACTCAGGATCAAAGCCTGAGTTGACAGAGAAAGGTGATGATCAGCATCATGGTACCAACAAAGCCTGGTTGGATTGGTTTGGTTTTGTCAACTCGAAACTAATCCTGCAACCCTGAGTTTGTTCAACTACCATCATGGTACAGGCCCCTGGTGTTGTCTCAAGCACACCTGATTCAACTAATCAAGGGCTTCATTGGTTGCACCAGGTGTGCTTGAGCTAGAACACATGAAATATCTAAACTGGCTAGGTTTGTTTAGTGTTAGTTATTCTGATTAATGATTACAGTGGCACATGAACTAAACAAACATAGACTTTTTAAATATTTTTCATTTTCAATCTGTCAATTTTAGTGTTCATGTTAAAAAAAAATCACCAGGCAGTGTTTCTGGAAGTTCCAGCTTATTTATTTATTTGAATTTAGAATTTGGTTGCATAGGTTTCTTTTTTTGTGTCATATTTAGAGTATCATGTTTTGATAATATTATTTTTTGATCTGGTTATACAAGTAAATAGATATAAAGAAAAATAATTGAACAAATTAACAAATAGAAAATTGTGTGGTAGCTTGCAGTGTAGACTGTAGCTTGACAAGCTACAGGTTCAAAGTAGCATTACCAACACCAATCCCCATGCTGAGGACATTAACTGCTCGTGTGTGTTTTGTCTGTAGATGAGTTGGAAAGCTTTGTGTGCTGAGCACCCGTCCCTGAAGCCTGTCCAGCTACACAGAATCCTCACACAGTACCAGCTCATGGCTGAGCTCGGTCCTCTACCAATCTGGCAACCCAGCAGTGAAGATGAGGCCTATATCTACAGAACAGGTAGGTGTATGAATGGGATTAGTCTCGATCTGATTTCCAGAGACTTTGTGTATGCTTGTGTACATTGTGAAACTGTCTTTTCAATAGTTGATCTACTGGAGAGTTTTGAGGACCACCCTCCTATTGTGCTGCCGAGTGCTGGATTTAAGGTGGACCTGGAGAGTGATTGTGTGGAGGACAGTATATACCGCCAGCTACTTTACGTTCGTCACTTCGTTTGGGGTCTTCGCACCAAGACCCATCCTTCTAATGGCTGTGCAGACCGGCAGGAAGCCCAGGTAAAATATATTAAAAAATACAATATATCAGCTTTTTATCAGCTTCATTCGATCAAAGTCATTCTTAAAATGCGAACTTGTGAACTAGCTTAAAGACTGTAGCTTACAACACTAAGATTTAAATTCTAGACATGAGATTCGTTCTTAATCTGATTACAAGATTAGCTGTGTATTTACGAGCTGCTGGCTAAATTACGGACCATGTGTGAGTCAGTCTACAAAAAAACACAACAAATGTTCTGGTGTTGAGACACTGTTTAAGGATTATCCAAGGCTTATTTTATTGTTTGTTTGTTTTGCCTTCAGTTTAATTGCTTTATGACTGTATTCAAGTTGAAATCACCCAAAATGTACATTCCCAGAATAAAAAGTTAATAACATTCCTCCAATGTATTTTTTTGTTTCCAGCAGAGGGCAGCCATTCTATTCACTTAAATGGTAGTGACTGTACATTTTATACAAAGCAGCTACCTACCCTATTGCCATTTTTACCACTTGAGCTACAGGACTATAGAAATAGAACAATTCAATAATTCTCCTTCTATAGTTAAAATATGAAACCACTGTGTCTTTAAAATATTGTTGTAGAAAATAATACAAATATAAAGTCCCTTTCTCCAAAGCACTGTTCAGGTAAAAATAATATGTACATTTTTAAAATCATATTCTTCGTCTCATCATAGCATTCCATCTATAAATACGTCAACAACTACTGTAGCATGTGAATGATTTAAAGTCGGCATGAAACAGAAGTTGCGATAATCTTTTCTTCTCTATTGCGACATATATCTGAGTAAAATGGCTTCTCGATCAAGAAAAAATTTAGGGTGGGACTTGATTTTGTCCATGGCTAATTGATTGGATAGTTGTGGTTTGTGATTGGTCAATCTCAAGTGTCAGAGTGACAGGTCATCAGAGAAGAGAAGAGTTTTTTGATTAAAGATTAAAAGGGCACATGAATTAAAAAAATATTCACAGATAAATCATTTATCATAAACACTGCAATATTCCATAAAAGACTTGTCAATTTTGATTTCATGGTGAATTTAAAGAAATAACTGACATGTTTGACCTTGAGATTGTTGTTTTCTAAGGGTCGTCAACTTAAAATATTGATATTAATAAATGATAAAAATTCTATTCTCCAGCGTGAGACTCCTCAGCCTCAGTCCAATTCACATGCAGCACCTCCGATGCGTGGGGAGGGAGAGGGGGAGGTGCGGGGCTCCTCCGCGGGTCTCGGAGGAAGAGGAGAGGGAGCGGGGGCCGAGGAACGACCCCGAGACAAGCCACCGCACAGCATTCACCACAGAAACGGGACCAGCATCCGTTACGCCAACCAAACCCAAGCGACAGACTCTTCCTGTATACTGACTCCACCTAATACGCCCCTCTATCCGGAACACACGTATATACACTCCAACACACAGTCCAATTCAGTCCACTACCCTGAGCATGCTTCACAAGAGCACACACATACACATTCTCACACAAAGTCCAATGGTTGCATGCGTTCTACTCCAGAGCACAAGAAAATCAATGGCTTCATCAGCAATGGCATTGAAGGCAAGTCAAAAACGCCTTTTGGGTCGTGGATGTGTGTGTTCTTTCTGCTCGATGTTGTCTTTTGGGTCATTCCTGTTATGCAGTACTTTCTATTTCTATTCAACTAAATGTAATGTTTTAGAGACAAACCAACTAATACCACAAAACAGCTCAGAATTCATTAAATATATTACTAATACTAACTTCATCCATTCATTCATTCATTCATTCTTTATTATTTGTAAGCCAGGCTAATGTGTGATGTGCTGTTTTTTTCGCCAAAAATATTTATAAGAAAACAGGTTTTGTTTAGTTTGAATCAACACATATATATATATATATATATATCACTCCTGTCCTATATTTACCTTATCATTAAATTGGGATCAGAGTAAACAAATTATATACATAATTTTTTTTATATTTTATCCAGTTGGAAAACAATGAGGACACAATGTACTGTGTAGTAGGAATGAGCCTGTTAGTGACTGCACATTAGTTTTGGTTGTTCGACAACAGACATGTAATCATGTCTGATTTGTGTACATCGCTTTTTAATTTCACTTGAATGAGTTTATGTGTGAATACATGTGTTTATTTCTTATAAACATATGCACAGAGTTTTGTGTGTATAGTTTTCTCAGTATTGCGTGTGTTTACTCTTTCCTTCATTTAATAACTTTGTTTGCATGTGCAGCAGATGCATTTGCCCGTTGTGAACATTGATTTTGTTTACTGGCCCGACTTCGGAGTCTGTGTGTGTAGATGTGTGTGTGTCAAATGAGCACTGAGTCTTGTGTGTGTGTGTGTCTGTGTGTGTTTGTTTGTCCCTGCCCCACTCCAGGCCCTTTGAGTGGTTGTGGTTTTCCTTTCCCTGTCCCTGTCTCTCATCTGGACCCAAACTCTGATGATATCTGTTCCGTCTTTGTAGTGGACCTGGATAAAGGACTGTACGGCCTGGGAATGGGACTTATCGATGGACTTGTGAGTCTGTGCAGACTTTTAACTCTGGTGGTCAATGTTCTATGCCCATAACCATAACACTATACATTTGTTCCAAAACCTAGCGTGTTGCAACATAGGCTCATTGGAAAAGTGTCTCTACCTACATTTTTGCAAAGCTCAAAAAAAAGAAAGTTAATTCTTTAAAAGAAAGCAATTCACTGCAGTTTCCAGTTGAAATGTAAAACAGCCACAATTTTATATTCCTTTTCACACAAATTATCATCACAGGAGCAGATTTTAGATTAATAAAGCCTTGTTTTCGCCCAGTTCCTTTTGTATTACTATGTAATAATCTTAAAACACTTTTACTATAGTTCATGATTTGTAAATTAATACATTTTGACGTCTGTGTCACATAATAGCTCCATATGTATTACTTTTCTGATAAAGTAAACGCGCTCGATAGCTCACTTGTTATAGCATTGCACTTGTGTTGCACAGCGCTCGGGTACGAGTCCTGTGAATGACAAGTCACGATAAAACGCTCTAAAATACCGTGGTTGCAGCAACAAATGCATTTTTATCTTGCGTTTGCTTTTGTTAAAGGGATAGTTCACGATTCTGTCATTTACTCACCCTCATGTTGTAAACCTGTGAGACTGAACAACTGAATAAAACTTCTTTGTTCAGTTGAGTGCAAGATATTTCAAAGAACATTGGTAACCAAACAGTTGTATGCAAGCTTGTTTCCGCCACAGAATAAAAAATAAAAAATGGTAATAGCGACTAATCTAACAATTATGCAAGTTATAAAGTCAGAATTGCATGATGTAAAGTTGCAATTGTGTGTTATAAAGTCAGAATTGCGTGATATAAATTCTGAAGAAAAAAGTTAGTTTTCTTTACCTTTGAATTGGACTTTATAACTCACAATTGCAAGTTTATATCACAATTCTGAGAAAAAATGTAAGCATTGCGAGATAAAAACTCAGAATTGCGAGTTTATTTCTCCTTCACCTTTGAGTTTATATCTCAGAATTGCGAGTTTATATCTCGCAATTCTGACTTTATAACACGCAATTGAGTTTATATCTCGCAATTCTGAGAAATAAAGTCAGAGTTGCGAGATGTAAACTCGCAATTCTGAGATAAAAAGTCACAATTATCTTTAAAATGTTTTAATCTGTCGCAAAAACAAGCTTCCATATTCCATTGACTTCCATAGTATGAAAAAAAAAATACTTCTGAAGGAAATGGGGACCAGAAACCGTTTGGTTGCCAACATTCTTCAAAAGATCTTCTTTTGTGTTCAACAGAACAAAGAAACTCATACAAGTTTAAAACAACTAGTGGGTGAGTAACTGATGTCAGAATTTTCATTTTTGTGTGAACTATCCATTTAAATGTATTGTTTAGGTTCAGGGTGGGGTTTAGTGTAGGTAGTACTTCATTTTCAAACGTGATAGAGCATTAACCTTTTAGCGCCACTCACTGAACATTTCATTTCCGAACTGCTGTGACATGGACAACAACCAACGTAATAAAACATCGCTGGTTCATGTTCATCTGTTTCGGATCCAACTGAATGTCCTTTAGCCCCAAACACTGGACATTTCACTTTGAAAGTGTCAGGAATCCTGATTTCTCCCAATTATAAGGCAGTATGCATACATCCTTCATAGTCCCAGAATATATTGCAGTCAGCTAAGGTTTTGGAATAGAACTTGTATTTTAATCCCTCAGTATTATTACTATACAACAGCCAAACTAAAAGACTTACATTTTTTGATGATAAAATTCTAGCCATTGTACTATTTTTGGACAGATGTTTGATTATGTTGTGGATCATACGTTAGCCCGCAAGCTAAAAGTGGTGAAAAGACAAAAAAAAAACCACACAAAATTCAGATTCATATTATAAGCTTTAATTAAAACTAGCCAGATGGGACCGATCATTTCACTTTGATTCCATACTTTCTTTTAAAAAAAAAAGCAAAAAACAGTTCTCGGTTTTCTCACTCTCTGTATATACAGCACACCCCTCTGAACTCTCCTGGAATCTACATCAGGACACTGATTCCAGATGGACCGGCTGCTGCAGATGGGCGACTTTGCATTGGTGACAGAATCCTGGCAGTGAATGGGACCAGTCTCATTGGAGCAGACTATCAGAGGTTATAGGGCTCTCTATAGACTACACCTATAGCGATCAAATATACCATGACATTTTCACCAGGCATGATCCTTTGCAATGATTATGTTTCTGTTAACCCTGACATTTGAATTCCGCTATGTCTGTCTCTCACAGTGCTGTGGATTTGATTCGTCTGGGGGGAGGACGGCTCCGGTTTCTTGTCGCCAAATCAGATCTTGAAGTATCAGAGAAGATCAGTGCCTCTTCCTGCTGAGAGAGAGAGGCTGCAAGTGTGACCCTCTACCTAAACGAAATATGAGGAGGACAGCGAGTCCTCCTTTCCATGACTGCAGACTGGAGAACAAGCACACTATAGGACCTCTCAGCGACAACAGTCTCTATCTCAGCCCTGTACAATACTGCACTCTTTCTCTTTCAGAACAACAGTTTGACACCTCTGTCTGTCTTACCTCTTAGCCAATCTGGTTTTGTCAAGTTATATTGAAGGGGAAGGTATTTGTGCACATAATCTGGCTGATACTGTACAAAGACAATAATATTCACATGATGGAAAACATGAAAACGGGGAAGTAGGTTTTTTAAGATGGTTAATTTGCTCAAGGAAACAATAAAACGTTCAATGGCATCGCTAAAAGGCACAATTGAGTCTTTTTACAAATATCTGATCCTTCATGATTGATAAAAAGATTTGAAACATAAATTTAAAATTTTTCTGATTGATAAAATCTCTACTGGTACAAAGGTTCTCTCTTTCAAATTGTTGGTTAACAACACTAACTTGACTGAACATATCTATATATCCTGAACAATTGCGCTCAACAAAATCAATCTCAAGAGCCTCATTTCATGGTGCAACTCTCTTTCTTTTTCTGTGTTCCAAGTATTTTTAAATTCCCAGTTTCCTATGTTAGCAATACTCACAATGGCAACAAGGTTAGTTCACCCAAAAATGAAAATCTGTTCATCTTCGGAACACAAATGAAGATATTATTAATTAAATCAGAGATTTATGTCCCTCCATTGACAGCTAGCAAATACCACTTTCAAAAAGTTCGTGAAGAGATCGTAAAACAAATCTATTTATAATTGAGCGGTTTAGTCCAAAATTTTCTTGAAGAGACACGATCGCATTGTATGATGAACAGATTGAATTTAGGCTTTTATTCACATATAAACATTCATCAACTCCCATATCAGTTATGATAAATGGAAGCTCAAGCAAGTTCGCTTGACATGCAAGAACCAATAAGGTTAATTCTCATTTTACGCATCACGTTTGAGCTTCAGCAAGGTTTGTTCTCACCTCAAGCATGTTTGGTTGAGCTTCCGTTTATGTTTGCTGATCAATGTTTATATGCGAATAAAAGCCTAAATTCAATGTATTAATTATATAAAGCAATCGAGTCTCATCCAAAACATTTTTTTGACTAAACCACTAAATTAATATAGATTAGTTTTACAATCTCTTTAGGCCTATTAACTTTTTGAAGCATCATAACGGTAGTTCTGTCTATGGACAGAAACCAGAATCATAGTGTGTTCCGAAGATGAACGAAAATCTTACAGGTTTGGAACGACATGCGGGTCAGTAATTAATGACAGAATTTATTTTCAAATTGAATTTTCTGTTCACTAACTCACAAGTTGCATAGCCTATATTAGCTATATAGGCCTATATATCGTTTATCGTTTTCAAAATGATAAAGTGTTAATATACTACATAGAATTCACAATATAAGCTGCTTTGTTTATATATGAGTGGACATAACTTTTGAAGACTGAAAAAGTGTTTATTTATTTTTTTCCATTATTTCATGTTTGTACTAAATCTGTATCGCAATTTTTCATAAATGCATTTTTTTCTCAGTTGAACTTGTATTCGAAGATTTATATGATAATATACCTTGCTATTAAATTGAACGTTGAGAAGTCAAATTACACTCGAGTGTCTTAATTCGACAGAAAACGCTGACTTGCAACATTGACCAGGAGAGGGCGCCAAAACACTGCATGTGTGTTGGACAAAACAGTAGCCTACATGAATCCGTTCTACTAAATAAATAAAATGGACGACACGCATCTGTTTTCGCAAAACAGCTATTTAATTAGCTTCAAAATCTGATGCAACTATAAAGTCATAAGTCATTAAACTGTGTTTGTTTATGGTGTTACAATTGTAGCCTAGTCTACACAGTGAAGACAAACGTGAACTACAAATTGAAGTCCTGCAGAGGGCAGTATTGTCCCACAGTTTGGTCGACGTTTCACATTAGCTGATAAGCCTTCTGAGGTAGGTCTATTTACGTTTCACCTTAGGCGATTTAGTGACTTAATAGTCACTAAAGTGTGCTTCATTTGTTTTTAATTGAAATATCGAACATTTTATCAGACTTTATAAACAGACTTAAGCACAGACTGAGAGGATTAAGAGCGGGAAATGGTTTTAAGAGTTTTGACTCAATTATATTGCTATTGCATCGCTGCTTCGGTCTGAATGCGAGAATCCTTTACTGGATCCACTGATCTAAAGTTGAGGAGTTTAAAGAAATGTCGATGCGTTTGTTTTCAACGAGTTAGTGGAAATTCTTTACCGATAAACAGGTTAAGTATTTGATGACAACACAAAAACTTAATTTGACTCTGCGGGTAGTCATGGATGGAAGTCATGAGAAGTCACAACTCATTTCCGCGAATCGATTCTTTCGAACAGTTCATTTTAAAGAAACTGTTCAACTAGCCTATTCTTTTATGTCATTGCGTAGGCTAATTGACTTTCCTGCGTGACATGTTGAAACTTTCTAAGCCTCATGTAGAAGATACTGCGTGTTTTAAAATGGCATTTTATGTGTTAATATGGGCGTTTAGTTGCACCTAGCTAATTGCATGTGCATGTTCATTTTTTTTTTTTTTTGCACTCATTAAGAACCAAATTATTAATTTAGAACCTAAATATAATTTGCATTACACGGAATAATCCATTTGGTATCTCGGTTGAAAAACGTTTTTACTTTATGTTTTAGTAAAATGCTATTAAAATCAACTCTGTTTCGTGTGTTTGTTGACATTAGGTTACTGTTAAAAACAAAATATAAAAAAAATAAAACATGATTACAATTGTTACATGGGCTAGGCTATAGTCCCTATAGGCTATATGTTTTACTTGTAATGTTATGTTTTTACTGTGAGTTCACTCGGTTCACGGCTCATTACGAGTCGGTTCTCAGTTCAGTGAGTTTTTGACTCGAGAACCTTGAACCGATTGAGTAGCCTACAATGAACGAATCGCTCAGACCTGTTTGTGAGTCGTTTCATCTGATTTATTGAAAATATTCGAATTCGAAAAGATTTGAGCCTTCGTTCATGAATCAGACATCGTTATCTCAAACCAGACACGTATGAAGTTGCATGATGGTGAATGCTGTTTAGGATGCAATAGACAGCTAGCGAATTCGCTCACTAGCTTTGGAGACACAGCCTACCTCAGCAGCGCACTGACAGGTGTAAGATTAACTTTGTTAGGAGCGGGCGCGTCCGTGCGCGACAAATTAAATTAATGGAACAAATTTCCCCCGTAATTAAGATAAAAATTCGTGTCAGCTATAACCTTGCCTAGCGCTAATTATGTACAAATGATTTATCATCTGTTTCGGTCGGAATATTAATCTTCAGCTCGTTGCAAAGCGCGGCTTGTGTTAAGAGATGAGGCTTGATTAACACTGACAGGTCTAGTAACTGCTCTCTCCCTCGCCTCAATTAACAGATAGTGGATGCGCAGGCAAGCAGAACCCTATTCTGAATCTGCAGCGACTAAAATACCCGAGCTTTCAAACACAGCTGCAATACGAACTCCTTGTTATCCCTTATTCGACTAGACGCCATATTTAATTTTTCCCAAATGAAAACGAGGCGGTGAGGGAGAAGATGTAGCCCACGTTCAATGGCCTTAATATAGGGTGTCAATCATTAATTCAACTGGCATTCAAGAGAATTGAAAATACATCTTTTTTATAGAAAATCTGTTGACAAAATACTACTCTGTAAAAGGTGTTTGGAAAATTACAATGCATGTCTGGCTCGTTTTTTATCCTTGAAAAATGAAACATGGCATCTCTGAATATAGTTCATTGTCGGCATGAAGACTTTAAACTTATTTGTTGAAACACTCGCTTCTTACTTTGACATTTATGAGGATATTTTGTTCTCTAAACTATTTAAATAATTATCATACTTTATACGTATAGTCCATTTCACTGTTTACCTATTAGCCCTGATATATTACTATCAGTGCATGTTTTTTCTGAAGGCAGTTTGCTAGGTTAAGAAATACATCATGCTACGACCTGTATCATCACACCGGTGCTGATACAGAGTGACAGGACACTAAGCTGCTTTATAGCAATGGATGGGCTTGCAAACTGTATCATCAATCATGTGAAATGAGCAGAAAGCACTGTGAGGGGCAACAAAGTCAGGGCATAGTTGGCCTTAATCATTAGTTTATCCACTGGGCCACAGACAACACATGTAAACCCAGTAACCTCGAACAAGCCTAAATGTGTTGCATCAACACTCAGACATTTTTCTTTATTCTTTATTACAGCATTGTACGGAGCCCCCCTAGTCCCACTTTGTCAAAAAAAATTATTATAACTATCTCGTGGCCTCAAGATAAGTATCTCGTGGCCTCAAGATAGTAACTCGTGGCCTCAAGATAGTATCTCTATCTCGTGGCCTCAAGATAGTATATCGTGGCCTCAAGATAGTATCTCTATCTCGTGGCCTCAAGATAGTATCTCTATCTTGAGGCCACGAGATACTATCTTGAGGCCACGAGATACTATCTTGAGGCCACGAGATACTATCTTGAGGCCACGAGATACTATCTTGAGGCCACGAGATACTATCTTGAGGCCACGAGATACTATCTTGAGGCCACGAGATACTATCTTGAGGCCACGAGATACTATCTTGAGGCCACGAGATACTATCTTGAGGCCACGAGATACTTATCTTGAGGCCACGAGATACTTATCTTGAGGATACTATCTTGAGGCCACGAGATACTTATCTTGAGGCCACGAGATACTTATCTTGAGGCCACGAGATACTTATCTTGAGGCCACGAGATACTTATCTTGAGGCCACGAGATAGTTATAATACATTTTTTTGACAAAGTGGGACTAGGGGGGCTCCGTAGCATTGGTCTACTATGGCCAGGATAGCTTAAACAAGTGAAATATGTTTCTGATGACTTAAAGGTAGGTGATTTGTTGAAACATTTTTTGTTATACTGGTTGAAAGTCTCTTCACATCCTGATAGCAATCACTAAGTTAGGTGGTCTAAATGTATTTATATCTGTGGACGGCGTAGGACCATAAAATGTTTGTCCAATCATTGCATTTGATCCGAATGCAATGATAAAATGTCCGTCCTGCCTGTCAAATTATGTATTTAAATACCTCCGAGCACCTGCTCGCGCAGACATCACACATCATCAGTGCATTTCCTGCTATGCAGAGTTAGACAGACGTCAGTCACTGAGCACCGCTAACGAAACAGCAGCCACCTTTTACAGTTCCTCCTGATCCAAAACAGTGAGCTTATGCTGCATTCACACTATATTTGGAAGAGATGGAAACCCGTGACTCGAATTTATGCGTTTCAATGGCAGCGCTATCAACGCCAAAATGAACCTGCAGCAGTCAGGTGGTTCAGGTCAGTGCTCTTTAAGTTGTTTATGTTCCTTATTATTGTAATGTTATGTGCTTTGAGACATGAGTTAGTTTCACACCGTCTCTTGTCTCGTGATGCTTTGCAGACTCTGCTGTGTGTTTTGAAGATGTCGTGGAGACGCTCTGAAGGGAGGGTTGGATCTCATGCTTTCAAAGCTAGCTTGATATTGCTGGCCTCTCCAAAAATTGCCTACCCTACCTTTTAAAGACAGTTGCATAAAGGTATTTTTCCCTCATATGTGTGTTAAGGTAAGGTTTAGGTTTATTTTCCATACTGCCGCGGCTGCCGCCCATAAGAGAGGTTGATGATCAAGTAGGACCAAGGTCTTATAATGGTGAATCAGTCCAAGGTAGACACTGAGAGGGAGATTTATTCAGGGGCACTGACATTTGGTCTATATATTGCTGATAACAGTGAAGACCCTGGAAACTGCACACAGCAGCAGATGATGAATGGAGCGTCTGACCGTAATCACTTATCGCTTCAGCCTCTTCTTCTCCTCCTCCTCTATGTGACAGGAGTACCATCTCCGTTTTGCCTCTTCCTGACTAAATATTCACTGTCTCTTCAAGATCTCCTTATCTTGGCAGCAATGAATCACACACAAAGCATTTTGAACCATTTATTGAAGCAGGAATTCATTTATATCAGGGTGTTGATAACAATAATACAAATACTCTACTGAAGGAGTGTACTGGGGTTTGTAAGGAAAATAACAATGTTACTATACTGTGTGCATGGTGGACATTGAGTGTACTCGTATTTGATGGGTTTTTTTTGTGACAAATGGTGGCTACTAAAGTCAATCCAAGATTGGTCATTATGCCAGTGAGAGATTGTTTCTGTTTTTGACCAAAACAATAGTAATATCATTATTTCTGTATGTGTTTTTGTTATTATTATTATTATTCCTTTTTGCTTTTTGAAAAGCCATACTTAATTGGCTTTTTAATGGCAGATTTGCATTGTGACAACTTAGCCCATATGTGACAACAATGTACTGTATTTTGTCACAAAAAGACAATGTTTATACATTTTTTTTAATGTGTTTCCTGGACAGAAACATTATACATTTTGCAACCCTGGAAAACTCACTGGAAGTGCGACAGCTATTCTTGGTAACATGTAGGCCATCTTAAGAAAACGTAATCCATAGAATAAACATGTCTTAGAAGCATCTAAAAAAAAGGCACTAGTCCAATATCACAATTATAAGGCAAACGTAACAAATTTTGATATTCGTTTTTAAAAAGTGCACGGGGTTGTGTTGTGAGAAAGCCCAGCGTACTGTTAGGGCATACTCGTCATCGACAGGGCAGTCCTGCCCCCCGCAGAGGATGCATAAATCCATTTTTAATGACAGTTGCTTGTAACTAATAATCTTCGCTGCAGCAGGTACGATGTAGCATATGGGTTGAGAAAGCTATTGGGACGATTGCTTCAGCCACTGGATGGGTTTTAGAAAAGCAGTATAGTTAGCAGAATAGGAGTACATATACATTTCTGCCACATAGGCAGCAGTCCGCTCTTAAAAAGATGGAAAAGATGCCCCTTCCTCAATGATAAACAGACCTCATCCTTTTTTTATTTTGCTGTATCGCCTGAAAACAAATACAACAAACCAAATAAAGCTCGCAGTGGATCAAGGCCACTCTCTCTCTCTCTCTCTCTCTCTCTCTCTCTCTCTCTCTCTCTCTCTCTCTCTCTCTCTCTCTCTCTCTCTCTCTCTCTCTCTCACTCACACACACACACACACACACACACACACACACTAATCAAGAATATATTGATAACTTATGTAAGTTTTGTAAATTAACTTTGTCTGCTAAGGAAGCTAAATAAGATGATGCACTTCATATTGCAGCCTGATTATATTCACAGTTGCACCATTTATATCTGAAATTCTATTTGACCATGCTTAAACCTAATCTGTAATGCCCTGTAAACTGCCATCTATTCTGTATGTAGCTATCGGCTGTGTGGTTTGGTCTCCAAGAATGTTTGTTCTATCTCAGAGGGATTTTCACACTCCACCGGACACAAAATCTCTATAGATTCTCATTGAAATGGGAACCTGGAGGCTGGTGCTCTTCATTTACCACCACAGCCCCCCACTTTGCTGCTTTCCCCCATAACTACTTTCTCTTATAGTTTGAGCAATAGGAATCACTTCCAGATGAAATGAAGGAATGACTTGACACAGTTCGCTTTAATGGGGTGACAAAATGAATCACGACTCCTCCAAGTATCCATCACGACCAAAAAGGTGACCACAAATGATCTGTGAACCACTATATATTGATTACCTGTGTACTACAAGTGTCGGATTTAATGTTCAAAAGGGCGCCTTGGACAGCTGCAGCCTTAACTCTTCTTTGATAGATTTTAATGGTGAAATATTGATTTCTGTCTGGTCAAGGTCTACTGGTAGGGGCCAAAGTCATTTGTTGGGCAGAGCTGGACACCCGGTTTGCGAGTCACAATCAATCATGTTGGCACAGTGCGCCAAAAAAAAAGGGAAGAAAGGGAAGAAAAAAATATGTGGAAACGCGTGGACCAAAATACGATTCCCTCCCCGTACTAGTCTTACAGCGGCTCTCCTTTATCGTCGGGGAAATAAAAGGAAATATGAGCGCGATGTCAGTTTATTGAGTGGAGAGGCTCGGGCAAATTGCACATGACGTTGGGTAGGTGGAGTGGCCCGTGAGTGAAAATGAAGGTGTGGAGAGAAAAAGGAGAGAGAAAAGGAGCGACTATGTTTTATTTAAACATCCTTCGGGAGACTACAGGCTCAGGTAATCTGTTGTGTTACAACTCAGTGCCCCGTTCCCCTCCATCCGCCGCGATAACAGCGAGCGCCTAATAGGAACCCATCAATCACAATAAGCTTCCAATTTCGCCCGGTGTCTCTACACTCTCAGCCACTGTTTAACGTGCTCTAATAACGGTGATAACATACTTCTATAGCCGCAGATAGCGACCCGAGCTCATCCGAGAGGTCATTTACCTCGTGCAGATTAAACAGCGGTGAAGTCAGCATCTCTTTTAACTGGAGAATAATATACGAGGAGGAAACTGACAAGATTTCGAGAAGAGTGACACAAAAACCCAAAAAGTATATACAACATAGAGTATCCTTGAGAGACGGCGAAAGTACACAGATGGAAGCGGGAGATCTGATTGTGATTATGTTGCTTACCTAATGATTTTTGCTCCACTGGTTTGCTCGATTACACTGGTTGGGGAAAGGCAGTCTATTAGGGTGTCAAGGTAACTGGAATCGTCTTTAGCCTCTCCCTCTCTCTCTCTCTCTCTCTCTCTCTCTCTCTCTCTCTCTCTCTCTCTCTCTCTCTCATCTTAACCCTGCACGATGAGCCTCCGCGGTGAGAAAGACCTACTAGAAGAGATAAATGCATAGTGGCTGCGGTAGTGGCGTGGTAATGAACATGCCACATTTACTAGCCCGCACCGTCAAAGCGCGCTAATTACAATCTTTATCCATGAGATGTGGTGGCGTTAGGTCAGCCAGGGAAAAGGCCTTCTGGTATTATAATCCGATAAAGATTTTTTTCCCCGCGAAATGTCCTTTAGGCAGATTTTAGAAAATGAAATGCATTTAAGATAGTCCTAAATTGTAGGTCTAGCTACTTATTTTCATATTGAATATGCGTATTATGTGTCGGATAGCTACGTGTGCCGTGGTGCTCCAAGGGACTTAACACGGTAAAATGAAAAGGTAGCCTACCATTTGGTGTTTCAAACTGTTCGGCAATCTATAAAAGCAATATTCTCAATTATACAATAGAACCCACGTTCAAGTGTTCTTGCAGGAAACTGTTTTCAGGCATTAAAATTCCTTCAGTGCACAATATTTGAACTTGGAGGTTTTCCAAAGCTTTTCCGCCACTGTGCATGGCAATCTTAGGAAACACAAATATTGCTTCAATTAGCCCATCTTTTCATTTTTACATTGTATAGAAAGACAGCGAGCTTTCTGGAACTGCATTACCACTCTTCTGGCACGGGTTCTAAATCAACTCTGTATGATTTGGATGATGAGATTTAGCTTTCTACTTTTCTCTGAATCCCCAGGAGGTGGCGCACACTCACTTATTTACAGAACGTCGTGCTGGATCCTTTCGTTCTTCATTTTTCCTGCACTTGTGCAGATTCACCCGTGCATCTTCATGACTAAGGTGACACGCAACTAGCATGCTGCGTTCAGCAGACAGTCATGCATATAGACATGGGCGTAGGTTTGGTCTCAGCTTTGGCCAGTGAGTGCAAGCACAAAAAGTAGTCCCGGCCCGCGCGTGTAGCCTGCCTGTCAGATACCCCGCCGCCAATCAAATTACGGCGTATCTTGTAGCCTACCGTCGTCTTCCTGGCCGTTGGAATCGATCCAAATAGCAGCGCAAAGATACAAATGCAGCGCAAATATCAAAATAGCAGTTCAAAGGAGCATGCTAAATATTGCTGGGGACAAATTTGTCATCTCAAAATATTGATTGGGACTAGTAGGCCTACCTAGCGTCCCCCCTAAACCTACGCCCTTGCATATAGACCGTGTGTGTCTGATGAGAGAAACATGCATTTGAGTTTAAAATGGCTTTTCTGGTTTTTAATTGATATCAATTCAATTTATTTGATTTGTATCATGGTTTTATCCTGATTTATAAGGATTTAGCTATACATGCTTCTAACTTGACGCAAAAAGATAGACTGTTTTTTGAAAATAATAGTTTAAGTGAATTGATTTACACAAACAAATAAAAAGTATAAATATGTTGACATTAAAATTAGATATTGATTATAAAACATAAAATTGTAGAATGTCAATAGCCTAATTAGGCTATTGCAATATTTTGTAGAATGGATTTTTAATACCAAAATTGAACGATTTTAAAAATGATTTTTTTTAGAGGTTCAAATTAAGTTTTAAAATACGAAGAATTTATTGCTGATGAGTTATATAGGGGCCTATATGGCTACAGATTTCAGAATTATGAATTAACGTTAATATATGGGCATCAATGTTTGTTCTATAGCCTATTTGAACCTTTTCATATAATTTATTAAAATGATATTACTGTGTTGTGAGTATTTTTTCCCTATCTTGAAAAGTGACAAATATTTCTTAAGGCAGCATATCATAATCCTCTTAAAATATAGAATCGGTCTATATTATATATAATTGTATACTTTATTATTCCGTATAGCAAAAAGTGAATACAAATGTAAGTGTCACAATTTTCAAAAGAGGAAAAGCTACATGTAAAACTCAAATATTTGTCAGCCCAAGGCAATTCTTAGGTTTACCCAGACCTCAGTTTACACCATCTCGGCCATGTTAAGGTCTAATTATATTTCAGATAGACTGATCAAGCATAAGAGATATGTTTGTCTGGCCTTGCCTCAGGCACACACCACCCTCTTCAGAGAATTTTACAAATGTCTTCACTTTTTCACTTAGCTATACGCTGAACCGTGTTTGGATTTTCTTCATGCATGGAATGGTGAGTTTGAGATGCGCATTTTTGTTTACCTGTAATATTAAGCGATTTTTTTTTTTTCAAACTAAGCTTTAAGTCAACTTGTTTTACAGCACATGTTTAGTTTTGTCTGTATTCCATGACAAAAATAACTTTAGTTATAGGGTTAGTATTTATTAAAGTGGTATAGTAGCCTACGTAATTTCGCAAACAAATATGATTATATAAAATATGTTTTGTAGCCTACATTTTATATTTCCATTTATATAAAAAATTAATTAAATAATAGGCTAATCTTTCCTTTATATGCATTAAAGTAAATGAGAATGAACAATATCGCGGAAATTTTAACTTACTTCTCTCGTCTCCCTTATTGTTATGTTAATTAATCTGTTTGCCATTTAATTTAGAAATGAATCTACAAGCTATAAAATGATATCACTGTATGGCATATAAAAAGAGCATTCAGAATACCTCATTAAGGCGGTGGTGGTAACTGAGGAAAGATGGACTTCCTATTGCTGTCCTATATCCATTGTGAGCCTTACTAATGCTCTGGGTCTGTTAGTCAACGATTTGATCATGAGTCATGTTGTCTACAGAACAATACAGGAGTCATGTTAGGATCTCCCCCAACAGAGGTTTTTAGGAAATCTCATTACATATTAAAATTTAGGTAATTATGCACCACAAAAAAAAAACAAAAAAACTATGCGAAGGAGGAAAATACCAGCATTAAATTTTATATGTTAAATAAGTTCTTGAATATATATATATATATATATATATATATATATATATTATATATCATATTATATATAATTAGAAAATATTATTGTAAATTAAGGCAGATAACTTAAATCAAAATAAAAAAATAAACCGAAGTAATGTGAAATTATTTCTTATGTTTTATGTTGTGTCATTAAATGTTGATTCAGGTTCTAAAATAAGCTCTACATTTGCTGTGTTCTTGTATGTGTGTTGCTTAACATAAATCTTGATATCTGTGTTTTGCAGCTTAATGGCATAAAGTAAAAGAGAGAGAAGAAAGTTCTGTCTGCTAAGCGGGTTCTACACATCAGTGTGAGGACTTTGTTTGGCAGAACAATGCTTGCAGTCACACTTGAGAAAGCTGATCGCTGTAGCATGGGTGCACCGGGAGGCCCACAGCCTTCAGAATCACTGGGATATCACACACACAGATGCTACATAAATAAATACAAGAACACACTCTGAAAAAAAAAAAAAAAAAAAAAAAACTCAATGCTCACTAGATAGGCCTATTAGATTTAAATATATAAAGCCAAAACATTTATTTGTAGTAAAAAAAAATAAAATAATAGAATCTATTTAAATGTAAAATTAAAAATAAAGGATTCATGTCCACGTTAACTGCAAACTGCACACCAATGAGAATCAAAATTATACAACGTGTCTTTAACTACAGTAATATTTAAATGGTTGCACTTGCGTGTACTTAGTGTAGTTATATGCAACAAGGTAACTATGACTTAAGGTTAGGTTTAGGGGTAGGTTTAGGGTTAGTACCTACAGTTATTTTAAATTACTATAATAAGTACATAGTGTATGGGGAACAGGACTGTAAAATTAAGTGCTACCATTTAAAACAATGCACTTATATTACATACATGATTTTACATTGTACATGCATTTAATAAAAATACTTGAATTACAGCTGTGATCAATTTTTGTAATGACATCTACACGGTTAAGTGTTTACCCTTCCCTTACCCCTCAACCCACCCCTAAACCTGTCCTTAACCATACCCGCATCCCACCTCAATAGCAGCAAAAGGGTTTGAACACAATAAGTATTAACTACTCTGTACTTCAAAAAACAGTTTTTAAAGACACCTAATATAAAGTGTGACACAACATAGTTTTTTGAGGTGTGCTGTGTACTTGTTGTTTGCCTGACGAAGACCTTTCGGTTGAAATGTTGTATATTTTAATAATTTTTAGGAGCAGCAGTGTGGCGATTTTTGTTTATTTCTATTTCTTTATCTGATCGAGCACCTGCCTAAAGTTTCTGGATGTGCGCATATTATTATTTTTATTCCACTTTTTTTTTTCTCCACACAACATAATTGCTAATTAATGTTTAATGCTATCTGCAAAGTCCTTGCTATGTTTCATTATAATTTGCTCGGACCTATGGAGTTATTTATGGCGATGTCAACATTGCACTCGTGGACAAATACAGTATATTTTATTTTCCGAAAATCCCCTAATCACTTCTCCACACTCATGGTGGGATTCTGTGTATTTTGTTGTTTATTTTATTGCAGAGCAGGACAGCTGTGACCAAACTCTATCATATGTGGACCACATCCATCCTAATGGGGTTAGGGAGATGGAAACGGACAGTTAAAAGACAATGGATGGATTCAGCATTAAGTGCAAGCGAAGCATGTGGGATAGTCATTATAGCATGATTTGCAGTGTTGACATCCATATAACCTCTATGATGCTGCAGTCATGGAGGTCTAGTGAGGGAGTTAGATCAAAAACACAGGTCCTGGATAGATAATGTGAACCACTCCACTACCAGACTTTCTCAAACATCATTAATAGCCGCGGGCTTCAGACCGTGGGCCAAATGTAACCTTTTGGTATAGTTCACTTTCTGTACTGTATTGCATCTGTCCAGAGATTCTGTTTAGCCAGGGATTGTTTTAGAATTGAACAGGCTTTTGTATGTATTCGCATTGTAAAGATAATATGCTAGTGGTTGTGTACAAACACTAAGATGACTACGATCAATATCAGTCTTTAATCTTTTATCTGTATTTCATGTAACATGCTGCGGCTCTCCTCCTTAAGCATTAGCTTTAAGATCTGTCATGGACGTTGTGACATCAGTGACTGAGATTCAGCACAATCACCTGATCCATCATCTCGAGGACCAGTAGAGGTGGACGACCAATTACATCCTGAATGACACAAATGCAAGAATGCACAAGTTGTTGTCGAGTCCAAAGATTGTTTATTATAATCCCACAGATTTATACTTATTGATGAAACGTTTGTTTATAGAACAAATTAAGATCTTGAACACTAGGGTCAATGTTGACCAATTTCTTTATGATGAGAAGGAATATGTGTGTATTCAGGATGGATTGTGTATATTAGGGATCACATCAGTCGGACTGTGTTGTATTGTGTGATTTTGAATTGACTGATGCCGGTCAAAGTGCTTTAAGATGCTTGTAGTTCAAGAAAACATGTACGTACCATAGTAATTACATGCAACTAACCCTAAACCAAACCCTAATTATATATTAAGTGCATATGTTGTTATTACTCAGTACTTAAATGTATAGCAACACTGTAACAAGGACACTTTAAAAATGGGGTAAACAAATATTTCTTTAAAGGAACCAATCAAACAATTCAATTCTATTTTAGGTTGCACTTTATTTTACAGTACCTGCACTTTTGTGTACTTACAGTGTACTTGGTAACTACATGGGTTAAATTAGGTTCAGGGTTAGTACCTAGTTATTACCTACATGATATGTACATGGGGAACAGTAGTGTAAAAATAAAGTGCTACCCTATTTTATATTCTAAATTGACCACAGTTGAGCTTTTTTTAAGCACAGATAGGCATGAATAACAGTAACACATTAAGATCTGACCTGGAAAGTGTAGAAATCACCTTTGATTGTATTGTCAGTTGTTGACATGCCCTTGCTATAACTATCAATCATGGTTGCAGGGTCAAGATGATTGCACATTTAAAATATTTCATATTTGCATTTTGACTTTCTGTTTGCAGGAAGCTTGATTATTCAGGTGAAGCTCGATGATGGAGTGCGCCGGGGCTGTGTTGGTGTGATGTGGGTGGGTGGCGCCCCTCATGTTAGGGTTAATAGGAGGGTAGGAGGCATCACAAGCAGGTTATCTCCCATAAGCCACCGCCTACGGCTTTAGTCGTCACCATTTACAGCCGTTTAACCCTTAACCTGCAACACTGGGTCAGCTGACAGCTAGAGAGAGGCTACCAAATGGATTTATTCAGATGAGTCGCTCTTGCCTACTTGGAGCAATTGATGAATATGTGTTTGCGATTAAATTCTGTTTAAATGTACAGTATGTATTGCTTGTGTATTTTATTTAATATGAGATCACAAGTCAGGGGGATTATTGTAGTTTTTTAATAATGTAATTATTCACACATTGTGTCTCTAAACATTAAAGGACATTGACACATTTTATGATGTTACTTAGCTATTACACACACACACACACACACACCTTAAAGGACATTAATGTATTTATTATTATTAATAACAATTAATAATTATTATTATTAATAATAATTATTAACATCAATATAGGTAAATTAATTATTTTCTTAGTCCACAAGTTTCAAGAACTGTTATAGAACTGAATAGAAATATGATTTCAGTTGTGTATTGCTATATCTCTCAGGGGGCCACAGGATTATTTAAATGAATATATTATTAATTCGTATTAATATTATTGTTAATATATTAATAATTTGAACATTATTTAATATTTATTTTAAAGGTTCAGTATATATATATATATTCAAAATTAAATAATCAGTTGATATTTATTCATACGCTATTTGTGATATTGGTTTATTTTTGTGATGTTTATTTTTTTTTAAACTATCCAGAGATGCTTGTACTGGGGATGTTTTTATACACACAAATATTTGAACCCTGACACATTTTGACCAGGTGGCTAACAAGTACATTAATAACCAGGCTAACACGTCTCTGTAGTGATGCCTGTCTTGACATATACATGCATCCTCAGTGTTTGTGAAAGATGTTGGAGATTACAGAGGGACCATGTGTCTGAGTACCGTCTGGATCCCCGTGACTTAAGTGTAGCACACAACTGACATTACTCTTACAGAAGAGGTTAAAACTCCAGCCCGAATGCTAAATCGAGAGCGGCTTCGAAATCCACAGTCTTAGCATTCCACGGCGCAGTATGTACAGGCTGACCTTAGACAATATATTGAGCGGATGTCAGGGCAGAAACCACGGCTGAGCACCCCTCCTTGAACGGCAAAGATTTTAAAGGTATAGTCTTGACAGATTATATCAGGATGATTGATAATAATGCTCCTTATAGCTTCTCACAGTAAACGCTACAGAAACTCACTACCTCATGTTGTTTCCTCAGTAGAGTCTGGTGTGAAGAAAATACAAATTTGACAGCTAAGGTTTCAGATTTGTGTTACAACACAATTATTGTTTTTGAAAGAAGTCTCTTATGATCACCAAGGCTACATGTATTTGTTAAAAAATACAGTAAAACAGTACTAATGTAAAAAAGAAATATTACAATTCAAAAGAACTGTTTTCTATCTGAATATTTTTCGAAATGTAATTTATTTCTGTGATGCAAAGCTGAATTTTCAGCATCATTGCTCCAGTCTTCAGTGTCACATGATCCTTCAGAAATCATTCTAATATTCTAATATTTAGTTCTTGGTTATTATCAGGTATTATTGGTGACTGATAATGGTTCTTTTTGCTATCAATGTTGAAATTGTGATGTTTGTGCTGCTTAATATGTTTGTGTTTTATCTTTTGTAACATTAGAAATGTCTTTACTGTCACTTTTGATCTACTTAATGAATCCTTGCTGAATTTTTTTTTTATTATTATTTTTTTTTATCTTAAATACCCCACGGTTTTTGGTAACGTACCACGGTTTACACAAAAATATTAGTTTTTCCATCACAGGAATAAATTATATTGTAAAATATATTAGAACAGTTCTTTTAAATTTCGCAATATTAATGTTTTTACTTTATTTTTGATTAAATAAGTGCAGCCTTGGTGAGCATAAGGGTTTCAAAAACATTAAAAAAATCATAATTATTCTAAACTTTTGACTGGTAGTGTTTGCTCATACAACTTTTAACGGAGATATTGACATTACACACATCATGTGAATTATTGTATCTTTGGGTGAATTCAGCATTTTTCTTAAAGAGAATAATTATGTAAACCCTGCATGACAAAGGGAAAATGAGGAATCTTATCTGCGTTTCTGTCTCCCAGTGCAGACCGAACGGGGACCTGGAATCCCCTAACAGATAGAAAGGTGAAGGGGGTGCAAAGGGAATAGACTGATTTTGATGTCGAATGAGAAGGGACTGGGACGCTATACTGCTGAGAACGGAAGCGCGCACAAGCGCACACACACATGCACACACATCCCGTCTGTCTTTAGAAGAGACCTGCCACATAATTAAAAAGATAAACTCTGTGATCACTAGCCTGGAGATAAGGGTCCTGTGAGAGGGGTGGTTATATCACACACACACACACACACTCTCTCTCTCTCTCTCTCTGCAGCAGTCATTGTGTTTACACATTTGTAATATAGGCAAAATGAAATATGCTGTCACAGATATATTAATTTCATTAAATATTCATATAGGCATAATGACAAATGTTATTAGTATTGGCTATTAGAATAAACATGCTGCTTAATATTCATCCGTTACAATCATAGATGCATTCCCTTGCCTCTACAAAACATATGCACGTATATGAAAATGACTGAATTACTAAAGAATTGGCTTCTAGGGGAAGAAAGTTTATAGGCATCATAAAGTTTCCAAGACCATAAACTCTAAACAATGTTCAGAAACCAATGTTGTGATTGCAGGCAATCAAGCATTATTTAGGTTCCCCCCCCCTTTTGTTTACATTTTGTTACCAGAAATATAAAATATTAGAACAGCTTTCTGAGATGCGTCTGCTTTAAACACGTTTTCAGTATTTTTGTTTTCATATTTTTATTTATGTGGGCTATTTACAAAATATGGAATCATCAAAAATGAATATAATGTAATGCTGTTGGCATAACTGTGTGTGCATGTTAAGATGAAAGCTATTACTATTTGTAGCAAAACTGGGGGAAATGATAATGACCTAGATATTGACATGACAATGAAAATGGTAATTAATGTCACAGATTTCAATAACTTGCTTGTGAGATGCATTATTTTTGTTCAATCGGTGTAAGGAGACAATTTCAATATTTAAATCAGTGTACATACTGACTTTGCATATGATGTGATGTATTAGTTGCCTCGCCTTTTTCCAATTATACCATAGTTTTTTGTGTCGGATTTATTTAGGCTCAGTTTGGTTTAGTTGGTACATTTCAGACCTCGCTATTATGCTTCGACAAAACACATAACGTATTCTACGCTGATTCGGATTTGAAAAGATGTAGCAAAAATGGGCCAGTTCTAAAATGAATTCTGCAAGCAAAAGCAGAGGGAATGTGGATCCTTCTAACACACAGATAAGGACCGCCTCTGGCCTGTCTCTCTGTACATGTTTTGTCTGTGGCTTTAACCCTGCTGTGAGGTGTCAGGGTTTATCAGCAGCTTTGAGGCCCTCTCCACATCTCCTCACTGACTGACACACACAAGGGCTTTTAATACTTCACCCTTATTAACACGAGCGCTAATAGTATTGATAACGGGGAAGAGAGGAAGAGTGCTCGCAATAAGGGCATCTGTCATTGTCTCTCTCCGTAGGCCGCAGAATCTGTTTTGGTGCATTAATTCAATCGCATTATTGCGGCGAACGTCACAGATATAATGGATTTGTGCAGTCTAACAGAAAATGGCTTTTTAAAATACACACAATTAGGTGAAAGTCAGTCCGGCCCGCATATCAGCATAATGGGGAACGGGGAAAGGTTTTAATATGCCAAAATACGGGGGTTAAATACACGCTCCGATTTATTATATCCAGGTACAAGGTTAGTTGGGTATTGAAAAAACATTATTGATTTTAATCTCTGTGTTTAGTGCATTAACTTTAGTAATTGAACCTGTTTTACTTTCAGTATTTTTTTTTTTTACTTTTCATCCAATACTTTCAAATTAGGAATTATACCATGTGCTCCCAGTAGCCAAGACGATTTTGTATTGTATTGTAACAATGCTATCTAAATATATAATAGTGGAATTTAGTTGGACGATTCAAAAACAACTTGCTTTAATTTCTGAATTGTTCATTTTAAACATTCTCAAAGTCAAACTGCACCTTGTCTCACCACTAACAAAGAGCAGTTGTTTAATAAAGCATCCGAAATTCTCACATGCCGTAGCCCAAACTATTATGAGGCTCCTCTATGAAAGTGCAAACTCAGCCATGAATATTGCATTTCTAATAATACCGTACACGCACAGTTGCACAAACACACATATACACACTCTCACCCTGACACACAAACACAGGCGCACAAACAGAACGCGACGCACTTTGCAGTTTTATTGCCCGATGCATAATCTCTTATTTACGCGGCTGTTGAGGTGTGTCCTCCACAGTCCGTTGCTCTTCGACTGACAGGCTGCACCTCTTTACCCACAATGCAGTGGTAAATTCAGGACCAGGCAGCTGTCTCCTCTGTTAACCTCTCTCTTTTCTCCTTACAAGACTTGCAAACACTTTATACTCCTACATGAGGGAAGATAATCAGCATGTGTGTGAGATAATGCACATACAATTCTGAAGGGAACAAAATAGGGATAGAACGATGTTAGTAGTCACACAGCCAAGTTGTCACAAATGTTATATAGTAACTGTAAGGTTTTGAGTCAAAAGTTAAATTACACACATTATTCTCACTAGTTTTATTTAGTATGGTTTTGTATTTCTAACATCTATTTCAACTCTATTAAATTAAATAATAAATAAAAAAATTATCTGACAAAAAGTAAACCAATGTCATATTTTAATTAGTTTTTTGGTATAAAAAAGTGAACATAATAAAATTACAATGACATGCATTCTGTCACGGTCAAGTGGCATTTTTTACAGCAAGTTGTCACGTTTTAAATGTTGAAAATGTATTATTCTAGTAGTATTTTTGTAATTATTTAAATATTGATGTGTGCATGTATATTTACAGTATATGTATGCATATATATACACAGTATATATATATATATATATATATATATATATATATACACACTGAATATCTATGTATGTGTGTGTGTGTGTGTGTGTATATATATATATATATATATATATATATATATATATATATATATATATATATATATATATATATTACAGTGACATGCATTCAGTCAGTCAGGTGTCATCTGTTTTAAATGCTATGTATATAAATATATATTAATATGTAAATACATGTATTCTTTTAATTGTTTGATGTTTTATAATTGTTTTATTCTTTGTTGAAAAGCCTTTTCACTTTGGCAGTTTACATGCAGCTATTATTGCATGTTGTCACAAAAGGTCAGCGTGGGACAATGTTCCTGAACAGCAGTGGAAATGTGCAATAGCTTATCCCTGACTTTAGGATACGCATATAGGCCTACAGACATCCTTAGAGACATTCATTGGAGTAGACAGTGTGACAACATGCCCTAAGCTTTAGTTAAGAAATCAGCCTGAATCATTTTAAGGATATTTTGATGCGTCTAATAAGGCTTTTTGAAACACATGCTCGCATTCACACACAAACACAGACACACACTTGCTGGCGTCTCATACATGACTCGTCTCTCTTGGAGCTGGCCTGCTTCTGCTGTTCTCTGACCCCCCCTATCAGGAGTAATCCGGCTTAGCTAACTTAATGATGCCACTTGTGCTGTGCCGAATGCGACGGCGAACTCTATAAATTGCATCCATTAAAATGCAAATCCACCCTTGTCCAGAGTGCAGGGCCCTGACACAAAAGTGAGGGAGTCAAACCGTGCTCCCCCTTCTGTCGCCGCGCCTCTTCCCACAAGGAACAAATACCCCAGCGATAACTGATGCTCCGATTATCATTCCTCTGCCATATTGCGGATGGAATGAACCCAGTGTGAAGGAGAGGAGGAAGAAAAGAAGCGGAAAAAACTGGCCCCCGTTTCATTTTCAGAGATTTATAATTTTTTTGTTGTTGTCAGGAAATGAACAAATGGTTATCAATGTAACGAGGGAATCTTTCTTATCGGCTTGCCAGGTTTTTCGTACTGATACTCTTTGCAGCGTATTCCACAGGAAATGAATTTCTTCCTGTGGGCGACTGCTCTTTCTTTCCTCTTTTTCTATTTTTTAACCCTCTTCTTGCATCTTTGCAATTCTACCTGGCTTTAAAATCTGTACCTCTATAACTGCTTTTTTCATAGTGGTATTAAAGAGCTAAGTCGGCTTATATAATATTAAGTTCTAGATATTAAGATAGATCACAAAGCAACAGAGCAGTTCAATTCATATAGTAATTTGTCGGTTTCTTTTCAGTTTGTGATGCCACCAGTTGGCATCTGTGTACTTTTATTGTTGTTTATAGTGTCTGGGCTGTGTGTGAGTTTACTTGTGCGGCGACTTAAGCTTTCTGTTCCACTGTGTTAACTTGCAGGCTTATGAAAATCCAATGAGGAAAAAACTTATTACGGGGACACTAGGCTATTTATCACACTTTTTTTCAATTTCTAGACTCAAATCTTAAAGCCATACTTCACCCAAAAATGAAAATTCTGTCATTAATTACTCACCCTGATGTCGTTCCGAACCCGTAAGACTTTCGTTCATCTTCGGAACACAAATTAAGATATTTTTAATGAAATCTGAGAGATTTCTATCACTCCATTGACAGTCTATGCAGCTAAAAATATGAATTGAGTGGTTATAGTCCAAATGTTCTGAATAGACATGATCACTTTATATGATGAACAGATTGAATTTAGGCTTTTTTTCACATATAAACATTCATCAACTCCCATATCAGTTGTGGTAAACCAGCAGAAACTCAAGCATGTTTGCTTGACATGCAAGAACCAATGAGGTTCATTCTTGAGTTACGCATCACATTTGAGCTTCCCCAAGAACCAATGAGGTTCACTCTCGAGTTACGCATCACATTTCAGCTTCCGCAAGAACCAATAAGGTTCATTCTCATGTTACGCAGCACGTTTGAGCTTCAGCAAGAGCCAATGAGGTTCATTCTCATGTTACGCAGCACGTTTGAGCTTCAGCAAGAGCCAATGAGGTTCATTCTCATGTTACGCAGCACGTTTGAGCTTCAGCAAGAGCCAATGAGGTTCATTCTCATGTTACGCAGCACGTTTGAGCTTCAGCAAGAGCCAATGAGGTTCATTCTCATGTTACGCAGCACGTTTGAGCTTCAGCAAGAGCCAATGAGGTTCACTCTCGAGTTAAGCAGCACGTTTGAGTACCCGCAAGAGCCAATGAGGATCGTTCTCACGTGTCAAGCAAGTACGGTTAAGGTTCTGTCATATGTGAATAAAAGTGATATTTTATGTGATGATAAAATCTTCATTTCATAATTACTGTTGACTGAAAGTATGTCAGTACATGATCGTATTGTGTTCACTTGTTTATCCAACATCAATGATAAATGATATTGTAAAACATTGGAGGATAAAAATGATCCCAGTTTAAAACAGTTTTGGGATATTTGTAATGAACATACAAAAACACTTCTAGAGAAAACAAACATTTATGCAATTTGACGTTACATCAAAACCTTACAGTTACTGAGAAATAACTTGCAGTGTATAGTTACACGTGACAACTAGCCCCAGTCTCTAAATGCAATCTATAGGTTGGCGTTTATGCCGGAAGCTGAGAGTGCTCTTTTCTTAATCGATAATGAAATATTGAATATTCCTCTGGTTGACATCTTCATGTCTTAAGAACTAAAAAAGAATGACTAAATACCACAGCTGTCGGGTGTGAGCGAGTGAACGAGTGAGTGATTGATTGAGCAATTGAGTTAGCAAACTAAAGCATAACACATGTAGTAGGATTTATTGAGTTTAAAAAGGGTTTCCTTTTATTTATCATAATCCCTAAACAGTATTGGATTTGAAATGTCATATATTGATATGGTAATGTTTTAATTTTGTCCATCAGGGTCACAGAGAAAAAGACAAGGTCGACATTCACACCATTAAGTTTTGTTGCATGTAGGCATCTGTAATAAAAGGCCGTGTAAGACACTGGACAAAAGCAGTGTTTGAATTTAAAAAAAGACATGAGACATGGAGCCGCTCAACATAACATGGCTTGACTCGAGGTTTTCTGGACAGAGCCGATAAGGCTGCCCTGGGACCGAGTGTTGAACATGGAAGATGTATCTGAGAGTAATGTTTCATTGTGCCAAAGCGTGGGGAAGCGAACTGCCAATGCTCTGATCGTCTACACCTTTCAGGCTGTCACCGGTAGCCAGGGAAAGGGAGAGAGAGATGAGGAAATGATAGAGGAGCCATGAGAAAGTGATAGATGGATGGGGGAATGATAGAGGTTTCCAATCTGTCGTTCTCTGAGTCCAGAGAGCAGTGTCATGACAACTAGGATTTGGGGTTTGCTTTTTAAGTAAAATGATAAGTCAAGTGTTGTGTGCAGTTTGGAGAGGAACTTGTGGTATAGCGGATTATATTCCTCAAACTAAATTGGCATATTTTGTAGAAGTAACACAAATATTTCTTATATGGTATGTGTTTTTTTCAAACACACACATGCACACCGAAAACTTCACTCATTAATATCATATCTTATAGTTAACTTGATATTTAGCATTTTTAGCTACATTTTGGCTTGGTATTAATTAGTAGCCTATATTGGTGTTGTACTGTTATAAATACATATTATGTTCTACTATTTACAAACAACAAGTTGCTAATTAGTAGATAGGTTAACATTTTCATGTTTACATCTATATGTGTATATCTTTGTTCCTTAAAGGTACACTTTTTTTCCAGAAATTAACTACATTTAAATGCAAATATATCATCAATCCTTCTTCCAAAACGTATTTTTATCTTACTCTGATTAATTGTAAGCATATATATATTTTTAAATTTTAGACCTGTCGGGGTGTTTTTGTGTGTGTGTTTTTTTTGTGTGGCATACATTCGTCCCTCACCCGTGCGTGTCCCAATGATATCCGTTAGGGCTGTCACTTTTTATTCATATGCATTCGAACATGACGTGAAATATCCGTAATCGAACTATAAATAAACTAACCGGTTTTTAAAGTGCCATGTTTAGCGCATTTTTTACAGTCTATGATTAGACCATTTGTTTTTTATTTTATTGTTTGCCATCTCATCCAGTAGCGGGCACTCTAAACGTATTGTAGCGTAAGCTCATGACCAAATCAAGTGAATAATAGCCAATAGCCACCCTGTTTTGAAAATGGAAGATAACACACAGAACGGCCAGCCTGAGCGGACAATTGGCTTTATGCACAGCTTCACTACTTCCTGAACTTCAGCCAGCCATTTGTTTCCTGTCTGCCATTATTGGATTAACTGATTAATTATTACAAACTGATTAATCCAGGTGTGCCTGGCCTCAGTAACAATAATCAGGCACACCTGGATTAATCAGTTTGTCCAATAATGGCAGACAGGAAACAAAGGGCTAGCTGAAGTTCAGGAAGTAGTGAAGCTGTGCATAAAGCCTATTACGACCCCAATTCATCTAAAAAGTAGGAAATGCATAGCTGGAAATGGACAATCCGATTGATGAATCCGAACACGGTGTTTACATGAACGATACATAAAGTAATGTGCACGTTATATGTCACAAGATTCAAATCGGAATTGATTTTTTGACATGCGCACACTGCACGAATATGCCGCTGTTCGTGCATAACTTTTCTCCTCCATTGGTTCTTTATTTGTTTTAAACAGCAGACTTGATATTTATCCGTCTCTGGTCATGATTTGGAGACGATGAGCATGATTTGCCGTGCTGCTTGCCTGCTTATATTGATCACGCAGTAAAACCCTGCGCCCAAAACCAGTCATCCGTGGATGATAATCTGAAACAAGCGCTGGTGGGACGTTGTCCTGCTTCACTTCACAGACGCTGAGTGAAATGAGAATTTTTTAATAACGGAACACTCATTTATGACACTCTATTCAACAGGAAGAACAGCTCGCTCCGTGCGTAATACGTCATTGCACATGCGCAGTCCTTTTAGTTTCGTAGATATTCGAATACATTGCTTGATATTTGATATCCGTTCGAATTTGATTTTTCTCAAAAGTGACAGCCCTAATATCCGTATATAGAGAAAAGTTGCTCCGGCTACTTTGACGAATGTATGGTGTGGGATTGGCATAGGTTAGTTGTCACAACGAGCGAGAACGCTTGACATGGGTCAACCTAAATCTCGAACCTCCGTGGAATCGCCTGTTTAAAAAAAAAAATGCCGAACAGAGGAGAGTCTGCTGGCAAAAAGAGAACACAACAGATGGCGTGTTGTGTCATGGCACACACCTATCTATATTGTAAAGGGTCATATTATTAATCTGCACAGTCACACAAAAAACGCATTTGTGTTTTTTGGGTAGAGGCTGTTCAGCTTTAGACCTGGAGACCTAATGATCCTCCCGCAGGTTCACCTACGGAAACCTTAGTTACGACTTTTACTCTAGATAGCCAAGTGTGATCGTCTTCTCTACGCTCCGCCAGAACCCAGCGTGGAGCTCCGACGAGGCCGATCCAAGGACCTCACTAAACCACTCAATCGGTAGCGGTGGGCAGTGTGTATAAAACAGTTCTTCCGCAAAATGAATGCAGTGTTTACTGCTAGAGGGCCAAAAGTTAGGCCTACATAGTGTACCTTTAATTAAGTTTTGGAATCAAAGAACAAATCAAAGACTGTTGTTTATTAACTCAAACCACAAACATCTAAGCTATTAAAGTTGGAGCAAGTTGAATTGGTTGTCATGCCATAGTTTCCTGTCATAGTCAGATGACCTTGATGACCAGAACAATGGTGGACAGTTTCCCAGAATGCCAGGATATGCAAGTGCTCCTTGACATTTTGTTAGTTAAACAGAGGAATTATATGACTTTTGCAGAGTTGTTGTAATGAATTCTGTCTGAACACTTTCCTGTTTTTATTTATTTTTATGTATTGTTTTTTTTTGTGTTCTGAAGACGCAACCGCCATATAATGGTTTCCGACAGTTATGCCAAATGCAGTTTTGTCTATGAACAAAAAAGTTTAATATTAATCTAATTTAGAAGAAATGTGTTTTTTTTATTTTTTTATTTGGCAGTAACCAAAACAAATAACTATACTAAATCATTATGCTTTGCAACCCCTTTACTACGGTATTTTAACATATTTCAGAGTGAAACAATGAGAAAGAAAGAAAATACTCCGGGCTTTTATTTTATTATCTTTTGAATTGATTGCATCATGAAAAAGTAAGAATGATTCACGACAGCATACGGGTAAACGTTTTGTCATGTGCACTGATGAGTTGTGTACAATACGACCTGGACTTGTACTGTTCAAAAGTTTTGTTTTTTAAAGAAATTAATACTTATATTAATACTTACAATTTTACACACAACATAAAAAATCTGTTTCAAATATGCTGTTCTTTTGAACATTTCAATCCTGAAAAACATATAATAATTATAATCTTTTACAGTCTTGCAGTTTTTAGTGCATTTTCATCAAATAAATGCAGCCTTGGTGAGCATATATAACAAACTTTTTTTGAAAAACAATTGAAACATTTGACCAACCCCAAACTTTTGAACGGTAGCGTATTAAGAAATGAAATAAAGCCAAATGTAATTTCATGGTGAAAATGACCATTGATAAATAGTTATTTTTCTACAGCGCACCACCAAATGAGTATTGGAATTCAGCCACTGTGAATGGTATAATAGATGCTATACAGTTTAAACACTTTTAAATGCAAAGATTTTCATGATGAGACAGCAAAATCATGGCACGCAATCCAAAACCAAAAAAGAGCAGGACGTATTGTTTTTTTTATCTCTATGCTTCAATCGCTATTCTCAAGTCTGAATATTTGTCACCTTGTCAGTTTTGGAGGTTTGGCATGTCAAGGCATGCACAGTGGGTGCCGTGGTGACAAAGGGCAGATGGTTGCCAGGACAACCCTGCGTGTGCGGGCGATGCCAGGCTGGTGCCACGCCGTGACCTAATAAAGCCGGCGCCATGTCGGGTTACGACCTGAAAACCGAGCGCAAAGGCCAGACAGATTGGCCAAGCAGCAGTAGGGCACAATGGGGCACATACTCTACAGACTGGCTCCTAATGGATTAATGCGTACTGGCTGTAGACCTCACTGCGTTTATCTGCACTTTCTACACATGCTGTCCTTCAACATGTTTTCTACTCAATCATGTGCCATAGTGTCATATTACGGTGATGTTTCCATCTGTAGCCATGTATGATATAAAAATAGGATGCACTTGTTGAAGAAATGTTTTGTAATGAATCGTCTAATAGTTTAATTCACATGTGTGCATTCGCCATTCACTCATTGTGAGTTTCCTTTCAGCAGCAAGAGTGCTTGTGGTTTGGGATTAAAGGAAGCGGCATTGCAATCATATTATCGTTGGTATTAATGACATGTTTACATAGCAAATGCTCTTAACATGGTTGACGTGCTACTTGAAGAGCAGAAAATCCTGTCTTCACCTTACCGGATTCAATACAGCTGCCAATGCCAATAAGTATACGGCATATACAGCGCTTTGTAAGGGAAAACAGTCAAATGCACAGGGAGAATAAGCCAGCAGAGGGTAATGTTGAAAGGACTGTGGGTCGCCTCTGTCTGTCAACAGTCTGGCTGTTAGTTTGCATGTTGTTGTGCACACATAAGCCACTAGCAAGTGCTCTTTTACTGTATTTGATCTTGCTTGTCCTATTCGCACATCTCAGTTGTGAAAATGGTGTTTTCATGATCTGTTTGGGTTCTCGAGAGACCGCACGACCTCTTTAATAGCTCAAAAAACATACTTTAACATTTAAACATCAAGTTGAAACTCCATGACTATTCGTAAAATGATCAAATATTGCATCTATCTATCTATCTATCTATCTATCTATCTATCTATCTATCTATCTATCTATCTATCTATCTATCTATCTATCTATCTATCTATCTATCTATCTATCGGTTTAGATCAGTCTCACTAGAACTTTCAATACAACGGAGGGATGTTTTTTTTTTTAATTAGCTGTCCTTTTTACAAATGTGATTTCACTTAGATGGGGATTTGATTAAGGAGTTTTTCTATTTGTTCCTATTGCCACATACCTTTGATAGAAAGGTGACAGACTATGAGTGCAAAAAGTTGTCCATAAAGAGGCAGTAATTTGGGAGTCCAATATGCTGAAGTCGAAATGGACATAGGACATATTAAACATTCAGTATTTAATAAGAGTATTGTGCTGAATCTTCTTTCATCGGGTCAGATATTGACATTGGCAGAGTTCAGGTGCACTTCATTATGTATAATATTCTATGACATTAATTAAAGTAATTATGAGGCCGTGGAGGGCAAAGATAGCTGAGGAGATTAAAGGTATTATGTCATGATTTTGCCATTATCGTAGTAGATAATTTCAACTTTAATTTGAATTAATTGTAAATTAATTGTATGCAACAGCGGTCTCAAAACATGTGGCTAATCTTTGCCCTCTGAAAAGGAGAGAGATAAAATGAACCCCTTCCTTTATACAGGTTAGAGTTAATTACATTTCATTTAATTATTTTTCTGTTACAAATTCAAATCTTTGCAGGCTAATACGTCTCTTCCCATCCGAGAAGAAATACGAGGAGCAGAAATGGGATGGATTGAAAGAGAGCGGGGGAAAAATGAAGCCTGAAATAATCGAGAGACTCTCTCTCTCTCTCTCTCTCTCTCTCTCTCTCTCTCTCTCTCTCTCTCTCTCTCTCTCTCTCTCTCTCTCTCTCTCTCTCTCTCTCTCTCTCTCTCTCTCCTTCTCTCTTCAGAATAAGTGAACTGTCAGCAAATTCTGGGGCAAAAATTAATTATTTCAGCATGATAAACCTTTTCATCTGCTTGACTCCTTCTACAGAAAAGCCAATTAATAATGTCAAACATGCTATCTCTCATGGGACGGGCCGTTGGCTAATGAGTGTGTTTACTATGTGGGCTGAGAGTAGTGAGTGCAAAGGCAAAACTTTGTCCTGATCACGACACACCTGTCAGACCAACACCTCATCACTGGCACATCGAGGGCAAACCTCATTTTATATGCCACTCTTTTTTCCCCTGGAATTAACTAGGGATGCTCTCCAGGACTGCAGAGCTAATGGATGATTCACTTAATTATGGAGGCAGACTGGAGAAACACTCGTGTAATGATCTGCTGAAAGACATGACGGTCAGGACTGACTTAAGCTGTGTTGCAAATACTGTACTTTATACTCTATACTTGTACACTGTATACTCAATCGTCTAGTGCAGGGATTCCCAACCTTTTTGTTGTCAACTGACCTAAAATATTTACTAGAATTAGCCCTTGAGATTTTAGGTTAATATTGCTATTAATTAACGGCACATTTGCACGTACATAAACAAATAAAACATTTAATCTTTTTAGCAAGTTTTTTTTTTTTCATTTAGAGGGATAGTTCACCCAAAAATAAAAATTCTATCATTAATTTCTCACCCTCAGGTCATTCCAAACCTGTAAGCCTTTCGTTAATCTTTAGAACATGAAGATCTTTTCAATGAAATATGAGAGATTTCTGAGAGCTTTCTGTCAACCACACAAAAAAAAATATGTTTTTTTCACTTCATAAAATTGAGGTTAAACACTGGAGTCACATATATTAATTTAATGATGTCTTTACTACCTGTCTGGAGCTTTAAAGTGGTAGTTGCGTAGGCTGTCAATGGATGGAGAGAAAACTCTCAAAGATGTCGTGATTTGTGACATCTTTGAAAGATTTGTGTTCCAAAGATGTCTTATGGGTTTGCAGCAACATGAGGGTGAGTAAATAATGACAGAATTTTCATTTTTGGGGGAACTATTGCTTTAAGTAGATGTATTAAACTGTAAATTTTTATGGAAATGTCAGGTTGGGACAAGTATCACGTGTATTTAAAAAAAATTCATATATTATTAACAGTGTTAGCCATTCAAAACAATGGTTTTATGTTTTTGGATGTTTCGGTTTACATTTTGTTGTTTAATAAATTGATTGGTGTTCATTTTACTGTTTAATTTTGTTCTATAATTTAAATTAATATTTAAATTAACCTGAAATTTAGCACATGCCAAGCTCTCAATTAGCTGGTTCCCACAAAGTGTGACTACATGTCCTGTAGTAGTAATTCATAAAAGCTTTGTAATACACACCTATGGTTACCTTTTTAGAAGAAGACACTTCTTCAGCAGATTATTTCAGAAGTGATAACAGCTTTAAAAAATGGCATTGTAATAAAGGTATAAAAATGTAAAAAAGTTTAAGCAAATGTTCTGAACTAAAAAAAAAATATATTTTATGTAAAATATTGTTTCACAAAATAATTTGGACTCTAAAATTGCTAGAAAATCAAAGCCATATGTCTAACCAAGCTGTGTTCCAAATTTCAAGTTGAAACAAAAAACAAAAATGTAGCCCTCTTAAGGTGATGATACACAGGGCAACTTTTTGAGCAATGTTGCTGGGCAATGTGTAGACAGATGAGACACAGGGCCCACGACCGATCTAAATTATCCAGATAGAAATGTATTGCCCATTTTCAATGGGAAAGTGGCCAAGCAACAATTGCCCAGCAACATTGCTCAAAAAGTTGCCCTGTGTATCATCACCTTTAAGGTACGTTTACACGGAAAACATAAGAGCTTTTCCTTTGCATTTTTCTCGTCCAGACATAACAGACGACAACGTTGTCAAAACTATCCCGTTCACACAAGTGAAAACTATAAAAAAAAACGCTGTTTTCTGCTGGCATGCCAGTAGTTGGCGATGTCACTTTGTAAAGAAACATTACACGACACAGACTGAACACGTGATACACATGCGCATGACATCGCCATTTTCACAAAGTTTACTCGGTTTTGTAGTTTACTTGGAAACGATAATGGTACCGTTTTCAAAAACTTGCACTTTGAAACTCTTTTTCAAAAGTTTGCATTTTCAGGGCATTGTTTCAAGTCATTGTTATGCCATTGTCATTGTATTCAAATTGTGTCAAAGTCATTGTTGTGTAAATGAATGGCCAAAACACATGAAAAGTTTTCCGTTTTTAGTTGAAAATGGTGTCGTGTAAACGGCACCTAAAAGGTTTCAAGAGGCTGTTTCCATGGTAACGCAATGTCCAATTTCAAAACAGGTTTCACAGAATGAATTTTGAGTATTTAAGCTTTTGAAAGATACCAAATTTATGATCATTACTAAAATATATGAAAGGGAAAGAGGCAAAAAACATGCCAAGTGTCCCACTACCGTTAATGGTAACACTGACACTGACAGTTAACAGGCTATAAAAGTCTATATAGAAAATGACTTTAAACAAAAAAAAAATGTTCCCTGAGAAATATTCACTAAATATTCACTAAAGTAATATCTGTGACAACTAGCACTGGCCTCCTATAATAATAAATTAAGTTTATTTTGTACATGGTGTGATGCACACTTTGACTTTCCATTCCAATGAAAGAGCGAGACATGCATCACTCAGTCTATTTCAGATTTTACAGTGTGACACTGTTAACTGCACAACACATTTTACAGTGACATGTCTGGGGGACACGTAGCTGCAGTTTAGGGCAGCCGAGCCGAGAGTAGTATGTCCTCATACCATTTGTTAATTCGTTGGTCTCTTCAGGGTGTTCGGATACTGCGATCCATTGAGGTTCAATGCACTATGAGCATAAATATATTGCACATATATGACCTTGATGGCACTTTGCTGAAAGAAATGAAACATAAAGAATGATTATTGCTCCTGCTGTAATAGCAGTCTGGAGTTATGTGTTTGTAGAAGCTGCAGAAATCAAGAAAAGAGCCGTCATTAGCATGTCTGGGCTAATGTGTTAAAACAGGCAGAGCGTTTAATTCATCCGGGGAGAATTTTCTGTCAGCTGTTTTGGCCTCTTTGTGTGTGTATTCCCCGCAGCTGACCAAATCATACTCCTGTCAATCATTTTTGGTCTGCTCATAGCCTGCATATTTCTGGCTGTTTGTAAGCTAATGATTTTTAATCCTTCTATCAATAAGAAGAGCTCCAGCAATTTTGATTTTGGCTCATTCTCAGGAAACGGTGCCATGAGTCTCCATGACTTGCTGCTGCTATGAGTGGAAAATGAACTGTCATATTTGTTCGAATAAACTTTTGTGTGTGTGTGTGTGTGTGTGTGTGTGTAATGCAAAAGAAATCCGTTTTATATAATATATTAGTTTTTCATATCGAACTACATTGAATTTATTTTAAAAAATTGCATTACATTAAAGGGTGCATTGAATTCAATAAAAGTCACAAGACATTTAAAATGTTACAAAGGATTTCTATTTCAAATAAATGCTTTTCTTGTGAACTTTCTGTACATCAAAAAAATTGAAAAATAAAATGCATCACAGTTTAAGCAGCACAGCTATTTTCAACACTGATAGTAATAATACATGTTTCTTGAGCAACAAATCAGCATGTTATAATGATTTCTGAAGGATCATGTGACACCGAAGACAGGAGGAGTGATGCTGAAAATTCAACTTTGCCATCAAAGGAATAAATTACATTTTAATTTGAGTTCCTTCAAATTGATTTAACAATATTACGGTTTTACTGTAACAATTTAATGCAGCCTTGGTAAGCATAAGAGACTTAACATTTTACAGACCCTGAACTTTTGAATGGTAGCGAATGAATACCAGTGTATGAAGTATTGTATCGCATTAGTAACAATCAAAAAAAACTATTGGTGCTTTTCAAGGCAGTAATTATTGCACATTTTTATGCTTGAGCGTAATAGTTTAATAATTGTTCACTGAAAAACCCATTCTGGTTGACCACTAATGGAAAATGGCCGCACCCCCCCTCAACATCACGTTAAAGAAAGCCATAAAAGTCCAGCAGCGAACTTTCCAAATGAAATGATAATAATGTAATATTTTAAATATTTTTTCTTGAAAATTTCAGGCACAAATGCATGGCACTGTTTCTTCAAAAAAGGCCGTTTATAGGCTACATAAAAAACGACACCCTTCTGACACCCTTTAACAGTTACGCTTTCTGTATCCAAGCAGACTAGAGCAAAATGGAAATTTTTCCATGTTCCATTACCTAACATGTCACCTATGTGTAAAAAGAGTAAATACATTTCCCATCTCTGGTTTCACTTTTCTACTCTCTGTCTGACTGTCTCTCCCTCAGACACCAGTCCTAAGTTGTTTGCACGTTGTTTAAGTGCTGTCCTCACACTAGCATTCCGCCTCGCATGATCGTCGCCTCAAACGAGTCGAGAGAGGGTGAGGCAAAACCACAGAAGTGACAGAAGTGCCAATTGTGGTGGCTGAAAGATGTGGACTTCCACATTCTTTCACGATCCGGGCAGTCGAGCTCCATCTGAGAGGCAAGTCGCGGCCATGCTTTATTTATCTCCTCGTTTTTGTGGTTTCACAGACTTTCCCACCCGATATTGCCACATGTGATAGGGATCGCTCAGGTTCTTCTCATCGACACATCAGGAGACTGAGTGTCTGTTTACTGTTTACCCTCTCTATTGTAGCTTTCCTGGGTTGTTCGCATAGAAAACAGTGGCCGCACTGAAATAAACACACAGCATTGCTGCTTAGGGTTTGTGTGTCTGTTTTATCATCCGCAGTCTTTGCATGTGGTAATGGTTTGGTTTTCTTTCAACTCGAAACAGACGCATTTGCCAGCAAATTTAAACATCATAAGAGGGCACTACTGGAAGATCTCCAGACAAACAGAATGAAAAGAGCACACTGTAACTCAACTCCACTTTTATAATCATGTCTAAATCAACTACAGTTCAACTGAGGTGAGGCCAAGTCTGTGATCTTTCAATCCGATGGAAGCCATCGTCATAATTTGTGGCATTTTATCTTTTGGGGTTTGCGTGGGTTAGGAATGACATATTCGATTAAGTTGTTTTAGAATTTGGCAGAATGAAAAGCATTCAATCTTTAAATCCAGCAGGAGGTATACAAACAATTGCCATAAATGCGTTGGTTGCACAAACTGAAATTGCAATCTGGCATTTACTTCAGGACAGACTATGTACTTGGCCTGAATGGTCTGAATATTAAAAGGTAAATCAAACTGAGTAAACTGCAATATTCACCCATATTGAAGCTTTTAAAGTTTAATAAAGTTTATCAAAATAAATAGAGAACCCAAAACAAATTCAACCCTTCATTTAGTGATTAAGAGAGATTTTCAGCATCAGAAGATCAACAAAACATGCAATTTAGCACATGACCTTGTTTATAGATAATGCAACTTTTATGTTTAATGGATGTTCAAATATTTTGGATGAATTGTAAATAATTTAAATTGTAAAATACATTATAATTTAGCAGACAACTTTATCCAAAACAAATGTTCAGAATTTGTGGACATTGAAAACAAGTATGTGTATATATTTGTGTATTTGTCTATATATATATATATATATACGCAGATAATATATATAATATCAATAATTAAAATAATGTATAACAATATTAATATATTTAATATTAATATAGTTCATTTTCTACATTTTATTTCAATTATTTTTTTGTTAAATATTTCATACACAAATATTTATAATAATACAAATGTCTCTCTATATATGTATTATTATTAGATTTTAAAGTGTGACTGCAAGTTTTCAAATTGGGTAATATCGGCTGTTCTCTAACACCAACACTGGCCAAACTTAACCAAATACCTCAAACTGAAGAATAAATGTGTAGTGAAAACTTCTCCCCGAGTTCATCCGCCATGACGCAGGGTGATGATCCACTGTTTTCCACCCCAGTCTGGGCAGGTGCCACGCAAGGTCAAAGGTCACTATCCAGCACATGACTCAAGCTCTCACAGTAGGAGCTTTAACAGTCCCAAGGGACGAGGCACCTGTTCAGCATGTGGGAGGTAGGAAAAGCAATCAGACCTTTAGCCCCAGCCAGTGGACACACACCAGCTATAGTCCAGCATGCGAGGGGCAGGAGGAATCTGTGGAATGCTGGGCCGGTGATGATGATGATGTATGGAGGAGAGGGAGAGAGACAGACACCTTGCACATTGCACCTGTACCGGAGGGTAGAGTTACAAGTCTAGCACAAGGCCACAGGAGGAATGTGTGTTTAGCTTCTGAAGCAGGCCCACACCAGTGGACACCAGCAGATGGGCAGCTGAGAGCTGGCTTAAATTAGACACACATATGCGTTCACACACTCTCACTCGCAAAAATAGAGGGTCTTGAAGATGTGGTTATTTGCATACACTTTACTGGCATTCTCAACCACCTGCTCCATCATACTTACAGGTGTAGGACTGTTCATTCCGGAGATCAGTAAACATAGACAGGTTGCACAATTAGTCATGCTTTACGCAAAGGTCAACAAGCTACCAGTTGGCGTGGTTGGGTTTGGAATAAACTTGTTATTTTAAAGAGGCTTTTAATGACGGTTATTCATGTAGAAAGAATATGTTTTTAGGTAATTAAGTCAGTCACTACTGCAAAATATACTGGAGATCGGGACAGTGATGCCCAGCAGAATAAATATACACATTACCTTTCAAAAGTTTAGGTTAAGGGAGTTTTATTGTTCAGTTTTATTGTTCAGTTTTATTTCAAATAATGTTGTTCTTTTGGACTTTCTATTTATCAAAGAATCCTGAAAAAATCAAATGCATAATTTTTCAAAAAACAAAAAATGATGAGGGTCAGCACAATTTAATTACCATTATATTTTCATGTACACAATTCAAACCGACTTACATGATTTTTCTTTGATTGATACAAGAGACTTGAAACTAGAACAGCATGTTGGAAATGGTTTTACATTCCAACTGTTTGCATTATAACAGTTGCATAATAATAAAGTGCATCCAGGCTCTGGAAGTAAAAACTCCATTCATTTTCTCCATAGGGAAACTGATTTTTAATGATAACGTATAAACCTTTAAAGACAGCCTATACTGTGAGGTTATTAATCGGTGGTAATGCTAATCGGTGGTGCAATGATATCGGTTAATCGATGATGGCCTGCATTATTTCAACTCATTCTTTAAAATAAATGTATTTAACAGCAGAATTTGTGGTGAAAACTACATTTTCCATGATGCTGTACAGAAAATTCCACCAATCACAGAGTCGCCACAATCCAAACCTGACAAAAGAGCTCTTTAGCTCCGCCCACTCCAATTAAGCACCGCAAATGACATATCCGAGTCAGTCTCCCCACGCTCTTAAAACACTTAAATATTTATATATATGTGCATATTTTATTGCTATAAAGATTTTTGAATGAGTTTTATATTTCACCGTCGTTTTTAATTCACTAATGCACAGTCTTGTAGGCCTGCCAGATTTACAAATACAAAATGTTTCAAATCAAAGTTTGCTTGTTATGATTGACCTCGTAGCTGCTTTGGATTGGTTCATGGCTTATAAAGCTTTAACAAAGACTTCCCTATCTAAAAAAAAATCCCTATGGGAATAATGAATGAAAAAAATACTTCTGGAACCAGCGCCGCTGAACTAGTGACGGGCACTATTGCATTGCATAACAACTGTTAATCGACCCAATCAGAATCAAGAATTCTAAAAGGAATTCTGTAGTAATAACAATTCTAAGTGACAGCAACACTGTAACATTTTCTCTTCATAAGCATCATCTAAGGAAATGGAGACCCTGCAGCTAATTGGAAATGTTCCCAAATTTATCAGTCGCTCACTAATTTCATACGTCAGTCTGAACTGTGGACTGTGACTGCAGGCGACGAACGCAAAGCTTGTAATACATCCACAGAATAAATTTATGCAAGCAAAATGCTCTCATAAACAAAGGTCCCAAGTGCCCGTGAGTGAGCGCGCTCTTATAAATGTTCAGCCTGGCACATTACAAATTTGAAGGGAGAAAGCGTGCTTTGGCCTCTGGAGGCAACATAATTAAATTATAATCAGCACGGATTAATTAATCTATAATATTTATTCCTCTGTTTCGAGAAGAAGGCAGCGCAATGAAGGGTATTTGTGTTCACTCCTCATTGTCTTAATAATGGAGGAGAATGCGACGAGGGGAAAACTCAACAAGGCCCCTTGACGCCGCAGCCAGAAGGTTATTGCTGATATCACATGCGCTGAAAGCACTTATCACACACAACAAATAATTAAGGGGCTGATAATAAGAAAATTAACATTGGCTTTGTCTGCGTTTGTTTTGTGAGGCGCCTCATTGTGATGAAGGCTTTAGGCGACCCAGAATAAATTACTGGGGTAAGTCGCGCTGCAGCATGCAGAAGAGATGTAGTCATTAGACTGGTGATAAGTGGCAGTGAAAGGGAGAAGGCCCTTCCATTCACTCCACATTATTTGAAGCCAAAGCCACAGATCAAATGATTTGGTCCAGGGAGACCTCGGAGGGGCTGCCGAGGACATAAAAGAGAAAAACAAAAAATATTTCCTGTACTGTATGCTAAGACAAGACGAACAGACTAATCCTCTAACACAGACCTTTATTGACATACTTAGTGTTATTAAATGGGTCATTCTTAAATAAAACACACACACACACACACACACACACGTACCATTTGTGCCCATACAGTTGGTTAAATATGATTTATAGAAATTAATAGATAATGCATTTTTTACATAACAAAAAAAAAAAAAATCGAATGACTATTTTTCAACTTCATAAGAATTACTTTTTGGACTGCATTAGTACACTCACCTAAAGGATTATTAGGAACACCATACTAATACTGTGTTTGACCCCCTTTCGCCTTCAGAACTGCCTTAATTCTACGTGGCACTGATTCAACAAGGTGCTGAAAGCATTCTTTAGAAATGTTGGCCCAAATTGATAGGATAGCATCTTGTAGTTGATGGAGATTTGTGGGATGCACATCCAGGGCACGAAGCTCCCGTTCCACCACATCCCAAAGATGCTCTATTGGGTTGAGATCTGGTGACTGTGGGGGCCATTTTAGTACAGTGAACTCATTGTCATGTTCAAGAAACCAATTTGAAATGATTCAAGCTTTTTGACATGGTGCATTATCCTGCTGGAAGTAGCCATCAGAGGATGGGTACATGGTGGCCATAAAGGGATGGACACGGTCAGAAACAATGCTCAGGTAGGCCATGGCATTTAAACGATGCCCAATTGACACTAAGGGGCCTAAAGTGTGCCAAGAAAACATCCCCCACACCATTACACCACCACCACCATCCTGCACAGTGGTAACAAGGCATGATGGATCCATGTTCTCATTCTGTTTACGCCGAATTCTGACTCTACCATCTGAATGTCTCAACAGAAATCGAGACTCATCAGACCAGGGAACATTTTTCCAGTCTTCAACTGTCCAATTGTGGTGAGCTCTTGAAAATTGTAGCCTCTTTTTCCTATTTGTAGTGGAGATGAGTGGTACCCGGTGGGGTCTTCTGCTGTTGTAGCCCATCCGCCTCAAGGTTGTGCATGTTGTGGCTTCACAAATGCTTTGCTGCATACCTCGGTTGTAACGAGTGGTTATTTCAGTCAAAGTTGCTCTTCTATCAGCTTGAATCAGTCGGCCCATTCTCCTCTGACCTCTAGCATCAACAAGGCATTTTCGCCCACAGGACTGCCGCATACTGGATGTTTTTCCCTTTTCACACCATTCTTTGTAAACCCTAGAAATGGTTGTGCGTGAAAATCCCAGTAACTGAGCAGATTGTGAAATACTCAGACCGGCCCGTCTGGCACCAACAACCATACCACGCTCAAAATTGCTTAAATCACCTTTCTTTCCCATTCTGACATTCAGTTTGTAGTTCAGGAGATTGTCTTGACCAGGACCACACCCATAAATGCATGGAAGCAACTGCCATGTGATTGGTTGATCAGATAATTGCATTAATGAGAAATTGAACAGGTGTTCCTAATAATCCTTTAGGTGAGTGTATATTTGGCAATTTTGATGGAAAACAAACTTTTTAAAACAATTGCTAGCATTTTGTCTTTATTTTCACTCTCTATTTTTATTTGATTCTTTATTTTAGTTGTCAACATATTGCTGCAAAGATTACTATTTATTATTTTTAGTGATGTATTCCATACATTAAAATGACATCATTTCAAGAATCGAACACTTCAATATAATGTTGAAATCTATCTTTTTTTTTGTTTGTTTTTTAACCTTTGCCAGAAAGGTTCAAATAACCTTTTAATTTGTCACCCTGTTGCCCTGTATAATTGACAATTTGCGAAACAATGTACCAAAGTTATTTGTCTGATAGAATTTTCAAATTCATTTAAAATGTACTTTAAAGAATATCTTAGACTTCAATTCTGAGGTTAAACCATGTCTTAAAATGAATAAAATATAATCAAATCCAACAAGTTTTGCATGTTAACAATCCAGGGAACAACAAATACTTTGCTGAAGGTATTGGTCATATCAATGTCTTGAATAGTTAAAGCATTTGGATTACTTGCGTTTCCCCTCACATCTACATAACTTAACAGCCATAGCCATCATCTTCTAATCTGAGGAATCAGCATCCACCACAGTCTTCTGATGCCCACTGCATGGACTCCAGACAGTTAAACATATAGTGAAGGAAGGCGTAGAATCTCCACTCTCAGTGATGTTTGAACTTTCTCTGATTGGCACCGCTGCTCTGTAGCGATCGCTATCCTGCTGATCCCGTCGCAGGGAAGAGCAAGATCCCAACAAGTTTAGGAAGCGGCGGTGACAGTGCATTGTCTTCCAACAATACTGCGCAGACAGTGGGCAAAGGAGATGGAGGAGAGCAGAGGGGATGAGGGACAATGGTGAGGAAGAGACACGCATGAACAGTTGCTGCTTCTTTTATTTCGCTTGTCTAGACAGCGATGTTCCACCCCAAAAGTTTTTTTTTTTTTTTTGCAAAACAAATGAAAGGGTGAGGTGTGAAAGTGATCACCAATGAGGAGCTGAGAAGCTTTACCCCCCTGATATCTGCAGAGCCTTACTAGCTTTGAGCTGAAGACACCACCGGTATGTCTGGGCTATATGTCTCAAACGTTGTTATAATATTCCCATATTTGACTTCTTCAAATTAAAATACTTTATAAATACAACTTATCTCTAAACCGTGATCATTTAGTGTCAAAGTGTGCTGTTATTTCAACCTACCTCACTACCAGGCTGAGTTTTAATGCTAATAAATCATGTACGTTAGCTTTAATTTATTGTGGCGATTAAATTGTCACTGTAAACTGCAAATAAAATTGGAAACAAATACACTGTAAGGAAATACATAAACACAAAATAAACACACGCTGCCCAGTGTGAATTTTTTCTCTCCATGATTTTTCACAATTTTTTGTCTTTTTTCAAATCAACTTAAATTCACTAATGTTGTTTAGATAACATAATTTTTTGAGTTGGTGTTGATTAAATCAATCTCTTTCTCTGTTTTAACTCAATAAACTCACATTTTTAAGGCAAATAAGTTACTTACTTGTTTAAGTTAAACCAACAAGTTTACATATTTCCTTTAACCATAAAACACCAATGCAATGCGTAATTCAAAATATAGTTAGAACACCTGTGAAAAATCAATAAAAAAACTATCTTTAGTTAACCACAGTGAGGCCTAATTTTACATTTTTTTTAAATAGAATAAACACATTTGAACTTGGGCATCACTTAATTTGACTTAAAACAAGGAAGCAATTAAACTTGAATATTTTTTTCTTTAATGTACACTAATTACTATATTTACTCTAGACCTTTTTTTTTGTATTGTAAAATGTTGTATTGTAAGCATAAATATCATTGCAAAGCCAGGCCAAATGCTTAGCTTTAAACGCTTCAATGCACTTCACTTTGCTGAAGTATTTCTACTTGCAGAATGCAGAGGTGGTAAGACAACTCACTAAGAAACATGGGGGGAAGTACACACACTCAATAGCATAAGTGTACACTTGCATAGACTCTCTCTCTCTCTCTCTCTCTCTCTCTCTCTCTCACACACACACACATACATGAAGGTCTAGCCGTGAATAAGCCAGGATTTACACAGTGGCTCCACCTTTAATCATATCATGTCTTGTGGACCTCATTGTGTCATGGATAAACAGCACAGACAGTTTAGCAGAGCACAGTCTCACATTCTTATCAACACATCTATGACAGAACAAGATTCTGACACCGCTTCATAGAATATTGAAGGTGCAATCAGTAAAAATTGAGTATCTATTAACAGAAATGCAAAATGACATCCATAACTATGTTTTCAGTGGTGTATAAAGAATGTACTTAATAAACCGTAATGTTTTTATTACCTTAGAATGAGACATTTATATCTACATAATCGCGGGAATCCCCTTCTATGAAGGTCGACATATTGTGACGTCATGTTTCTACCGCCGAACGCGCACAAACAGCGCTACAGAGCGCGTTTCGTCACTACCTTGAAAGAGAAGCTGCAGAAACCTAGAAGCTAGCCATAAACACCGTGAGTAGTGACTTGTCAGTGGTGTAAAATATGTAGTTGGATTGTTTCATGTAACTTAGTTCTCCCTCGCTGTGTTATGGCTTTGCTATGTGGGGATACATGTCCTGGTTACGTTCGTGAGACAGCTGATTAGTACTCTTGTCATTGACCATAAAACAGTAACGTTACAGGAATCACCAACCCGTCGATCTTGGAAGCATTTTAAGTCGATCGCGAAGAGTTTTCAAAATCAGAGAAAAAAAGCATATTGTGTGTAGTAAATGGTGTCTAGGGGATGCGGAGGCGCGCGCGCTGTTATAATCATGTAATTTTCGCCGCGCGCACCTTTGGGCTCATGCGGAAGCGTCGAGTTACGCTTTACGCTTTAACCAGCTCAGCCACAGTAACAGCTCATATTAGCCAGCTAAACTTTTACTAGCAGCTACCCTGTTAGAAAAGTATAGTTGCCTAGTTTAATATGGTTCTTCTCCCTCGCTGTATTATGGGTTTAGACAATCAGCTGATTACTATTATTATATTATAGACCCTTGATCCTCACCTGACTATGGCTTTGAAAACGTTATCCATGATGTGGTTTATAATGGACTGTGGTACAGAAACAGTGACAATGTTACACACTCTTGGCTTACTCTGGCTATTCTCTGCTATCTCAGACGACGATATGTTTGTCCCGTTTTAGCCACCGTAGCTTCTTCGAAAGGGAGGGGTGAGCAGTGGGCTGAGCCCTTAGTGCAAACTCGCAACCGAACCGCTAGATGCCGCTAAAAATCACACACTGCACCTTTAAGTGGGGAAACATTAATACTGGCTATAAACCTATTAGTTTTTGCATTTGCTTTAAAGGGTTCACCCAAAAATGAAAATTCTGTCATCATTTACTCACCTTCATGTCGTTCCAAAACAGTAAGAATTGCGTTCATCTTCAGAACACAAATTAAGATATTTTTTATGAAATCTGAGATTTCTGTCCCTCCATTGACAGTCTAACTACCACTTTGACACTTCAAAAAGTTCATAAAGAGATGTTCATATGAATTTAGTGGTTTAGTCAAAAATTTCTGAAGAGACTCGATTGCTTTTATATGATTAACAGATTGAATTTATAGGTTTTTATTCACATATAAACATTGATCAGCGAACATAAACAGAAGCTCAACCGAACCTTCTTGATGCGCGGGAACAAACCTCTTGCTGAAGCTCAAACGCGATGCGTAACTCGAGAATGAACCTCATTGGTTCTTGTGGAAGCTCAAACGTGATGCGTAACACGAGAATTAATCTCACTGGTTCTTGCGGAAGCTCAAACGTGATGCGTAACTCGAGAATGAACCTCATTGGTTCTTGCGAAAGCTCAAACGTGATTCGTAACACGAGAATGAACCTCATTGTTTCTTGTGGAAGCTCAAACGTGATGCGTAACTCGAGAATGAACCTCATTGGTTCTTGCGAAAGCTCAAACGTGATTCGTAACATGAAAATGAACCTCATTGGTTCTTGTGGAAGCTCAAACGTGATGTGTAACTCGAGAATGAACCTCATTGGTTCTTGCGAAAGCTCAAACGTAATGCGTAACACGAGAATGAACCCCATTGGTACTTGCTGAAGCTCAAACGTGATGCGTAACACGAGAATTAATCTCATTGGTTCTTGCGGAAGCTCAAACGTGATGCGTAACTCGAGAATGAACCTCATTGGTTCTTGCGAAAGCTCAAACGTGATGCGTAATTCGAGAATGAAACTCATTGGTTCTTGCGAAAGCTCAAACGTGATGCGTAACACGAGAATGAATCTCATTGGTTCTTGCGGAAGCTCAGACATGATGCGTAACTCGAGAATGAACCTCATTGGTTCTTGCGGAAGCTCAAACGTGATGCGTAACACGAGAATGAATCTCATTGGTTCTTGCGGAAGCTCAAACGTGATGCGTAACTCGAGAATGAACCTCATTGATTCTCACTTGTCAAGAGATTATGCTTGAGCTTCTGTTTACCACAACTGATGTGTGAGTTGATGAATGTTTATATGTGAATAAAAGCCTAATTTAAATCTTTAGAAAATTTTGTCTAAACCGCTAAAATTCACATGGATTAGTTTTACAATCTCTTTATGAACTTTTTGAAGCATCAAACTGGTAGTTGCGTAGCTGTCAATGGAGGGACAGAAATCGCTCAAATTTCATCAAAAAGATCTTCATTTGTGTTGCGAAGATGAACGAAAGTCTTACGGGTTGGGAACGACATGAGGGTGAATAAATGATGGCAGAATTAAAATTGTGTGAACTAACCATAACCAAGTCGTTGAGTAACATTTTCTATTTAATACAATTTATTTTAAAAAGTGTTCCATCTTGACGCCATAGGATGACCTTCAAAAGTTCTTATTTGTTTCTTTAGAAAACCATCTACAGTACCATTCAAAAGTTTGGGGTCATTAAGACATTTTTTTAGCAATAGATTAATACTTTTATTCAGCAAAAATGCATTCAATTGATCAAAACTGACTGTAAACACTTTTATAATGTTAAAAGATTTCTTTTTCAAATAAATGCTGTTCGTTTGAACTTTCTATTCATCAAAGAATCATAAAAAAAATGTATTACAGTCTCCACAAAAATATTAAGAGAACTCTTTTCAACATTGATAGCAACTATTAAAAACACTCTTTTCAACAATGATAATAACAGTGTGCTTTTTATGTGCTTTTTTGATTGTGAGCATAAGAGACTTTAAAAACAAAAAAAATCTTAATGACCAGAGAATTTTGAAAGGTAGTGTACTGTACTTTTGTAGGGTTTTACACTTGTGTAGAACCTGATTTGATTTTTTTTCCCCCCAAGTGTTTCTAGAAAAATATGCACTAACATATTGATAAATCTGTGACTACTGAAGAAGAGCGGCTTTTTTTAGGCTCATACTAACTGGTTCATTCTATCAACCCCCCGACCTGCTCGGCTATAAATCGTGCAGCAACTGTGCCGGGATATGCCACCCACTGTGCTCCTGCAGCATGCAGAGAATGGGCATGTCGCATGCCAGCAAAGCTGAACTCAATAGGCCTGTATGTCCCTCATGGGTCAGCTGGTGAAAAGGGTGTGTGTGTGTTTAGGAGTGCGGAGACTTGTAGGGATCACATCCTCAAGCCCCCATGCAGGGGCTAACGCCTCGTTGTGGTAACCTGATCTGTGTGTGTCTGTGTGTTAATGCTAAGCGTTTCTGTTGAAGCCAAGACACTGGCTCTGCGATATTCAAATAGACAATAGTTTCAGTTCAAATCTAAGCGATGATTAAGGGTGCAATTTAACATTTTGTTAAAAATAAAGCTCTCAAATTGATCATGTTTTTCATTTTAAAATGCTAATGGCGGAAAATGTAAAATACAGTCAAAGAAAGCAAAATTGATGAGGTGATGGTGTTTCTTTGGCGTCGTTCCATCCGCTGCGTTTAACCAGACAGAGGGTGCTCGGCCTTGCTTGCCAACCATGTCCAGTGTCTATGGCAACGTCTAAGTGATGTCTGCATAATCAGGGAGATTAAACGGAAACAAAGGTGTGGCCTGAGTCTTATTGGGCGGCTCGAGGAGCATGTTTACATAATACTGTTCAAATAGTCCTTTCTTTTCTTCAAAACAACAGTTGTGCAGACACAACAATTGTGAGATGAATCAGCAGTTAAGACCAGTGTCATACATTAATAAATTTATATACACGCACGCCCACCCACACTTCAAAGATAAGCACAAAATAGGTTCAGATTTTTCCTTCAATATAATATAATTTAATCTTTAATTCTATTTACGAAGTATTTACTTACAGATCAGGTTATATATATATATATATATATATAATGTATATATATATATATATATATAATGTATAAACACCATTTCAATGAAAAATATATTTAAAATATATTTTTTATATTATATAGAACTCACCATTTCTTAGTAATGTACACTACCGGTCAAAAGTTCAGAATCAGATTTTCTTTTTATGTTTGCATCTCTTACGCTCACATATGCTGCATTTCTGTCATTTCTGACAACTCTCTGAGAGATTGGTCTGGTAATGGATATGGCCTTGGTGGAATAGATCTGCTGCTGCCGATACATTCACTGGCATTGTTGTGAGCATGTAAGACATGCTGCTGCTGCTGCACATGTAACATACATGAATTACCACCATAGCAGATCTATACAGGTGGAGCTGGGGAAGGTGGAGGGTTTCTGAAGGCGAGCTGCACATTGATAACAGAAACACTACCGGTATTTGAACAACAACAACAACAACCAATCAGCTGCACTATGTAGATAACGATGTGTTCGCTACTAAATTGAGTTGAGAACCTACCAGCCTGCGCCCTCTAGAGTTTCATGACAGAACTGATTATATAGCCAAGAATTTTTGATCCTTCAGAAATCATTCTAATATATCAGTGTTGGAAACATTTCCTGCTTAAGTTTTTGCATCTTAATATGTTTTTGTTGGAGCTGTGATAAAACATTTTTTAGGATACTTTGATGAATAGAAAGTTCAAAAGAACAGCATTTATTTGAAACATAAATCTTTTATAACATTATACGTCTTTGGTCAGTTTGATCGGTTCTTTTTTTAATCTTTCTTACTCCAAACTTTTGAATGGTAGTGTATCACCATTTCCACAAAAATACTAAGCAGTGAAACTGTTGTTTTAAAATGTAATCATTTTTTTAAAATATGATATATCAATGAAGCCACACTTGATTAGTAAAATTGTTTAGTTCAGTTTGTTTCAGTGACCGTAGCTAATACTTCATGAACTAAATCTTAGGAACTGGCAACTACAATTTGATTTTCTTGTATTTAAATTAGTATGTATATGAACATACTTGAGACGTCGCACTGTGCGGTAGTCCCTATTTAGCACTGCCCTTCCCCCTGTTCATTCTTACCCTCTCAACCCAAGCAAACCCCCCCCGGTCTCAGTTCCTGTTTAGGCTGGTATCATCCATTCAGTGCTATGCTAGCCCAGGATGCATTAGCATGAGAAAGTGCCGGGTGCTGCCTGGTGGCCAGGGAGTCGCTGCAGACATCCAGCTGTCCATTGAATCCAATTTCCCCCTCTCCGACAGCCTCCGCCTGAATCAATCATGTTTACTCTGCCTTTTTTGATTTGCATTGTCACTACGCTCAAGACCCCCTCTCTTCCTGCGGTTCACGCTCATCTGCCCATCTCGCCGATATCGTCCGCTCCCCCTCGACCTTTCGTAGCTGCTCTTTCTGTTGGGTCACACCAGTCCTCCCACCCTACCGCCATTACACCGGGGCACATGACTTCTGTTACCATCCGTCAGTGCTTGACAGCTCTTGGAGTGCTGATTTATCTAATTAGCAATCAATTAGCTTGTTACAACTGGATGCAATTACCTTTTACAGAGAGAGAGAGAGGAGGGCAGCTGGTGGAGGTAATAAATCCCGGTTAAGTGGACCACTCCCTCCCCTTTCCTCCTCTTCACATGAGTGTCTGACAGAATTACAGGACCAGCGCTGAAAACGCAAACACAGTCTCCAGGGGCTACTTTCTCCTCCTTTGCTAATGTGCCGAAATCCCACTTTAATGAATATTGGATGACTGAAAAGAGAGAAAAAGGGGGGTCAGAAATCACCAGGCTTTTTAATAATAAGGCCAGATTTCCGCCCGTTATAATCCTTGACAAAGGCTGGGTTGTTTTACAGCTGCTCCCGACGCAGAGGTGTGTGAAGGGTCAGTGAATAATTTTCTGCATGGTTTGAAGCCATTAAGAGTGACCGGTGACTAAATGCATAGCTCCCCTCTCACTATAACCTACTGATCGTGTCATTCTACTACACACTATAAATAGCCTGAAGAGACAGGGTTGTCAATTGTTGATGTCAACCTAAACATCTCTGTGATATGCGACATCTTATGCGAAACATTTTTTTTAAAATCTCATGTTCCAACTTAATATGCAGAGATAACTATAAATAAGCCATTTGTATCAATACATTACCCTGTTAGTTTGAGCACCCTGTAACATTAGCTCAACCGATGGTCTGAGTTTGGGGCAAGACTGTTTGTTTGGCTGACCGACGGAAGACCAATGATACATCACCTTTAAAGCGATAGTTTACCCCCAAAATAATTTTCTCACCCTCATGTTATTCCAAGCCTGAATGACTGTTCTAGAACACAAAAGACGATTTTGAATAACATTGTCCTAACTCTCCGTTTAAATCTAGATTAAAGCCAGATCTCTTTAGCCAAGCATTCACATAATGCCAGTGCTTGTGAAGACTTCAGATAATGCCAACTTTGAAGTGACATACAAAACTGTCAAATATTATCCTATCATCTTATTATATTATATATATATATGTGTGTGTGTGTGTGTGTGTGTGTGTTTGTGTGTGTGTGTTGTGGTTAGTTAACATGTATTCAGTATTCAACATTTCCTGATTATATTGAAACAAGCATTCTCGGTGAAGCTGCAACTTGAAACAATTTGTATTGTGAAACGCGCTTTACAAATAAACATGAATTGAATTAAAATGAATTTAAAAACACTGAGACGCCTTTATTTGAAAAGATCTTTTGTGTTCGGTTAAAAGTAAGAAACCCTAAGGTTTGGAACAACATGCGGGTGAGAAAATGATGACAGAATTTTTCTTTTGTGTGAACTCTCCTGTTCTCAATTTCACCCATACCGTCTACATTTTGTCCCAAATGTTAGATCCCAATTACAATTAAATTATGTTCTAAACCTCTAAACTGAGATTGTCTAATACTCCTAAAATAGTTAGCAGTCTTAATGTATTCTTTGATTGATATGCACATTACCGCACTGGTCTTGACAGCAGGAGTTCAGCTTAACCCTGATTGAAGGTGAAAGTAGAGGAAGTCTTAAAGGCTAATAAGAGAGACGGGTCATATTCCCGAGGATGTCGTGATTAAGCAGGCTTAGTTATCATTAAAAGGTCAGGCCCATGTATATGGTCAATGTAAAATATTTTAAAGTTCATTTGAAACACATCCAATTCACCCACATGAATAAACTGAAAATAGATTTGCAAAATTTCTCTCAATTACATTTATTCATAGACACGTCATCATCTCTAGGAATTGAACCCATGACCTTGGCATTGCAAATTCTGTAAACAGCTTGAGTTGCAAGAACACTTGTTTTGAACAATGGTTATGATTGGTAAATGTAATGAGAATCATAATTTGCTTGGAAAAAGCTTAAAAGCTTAATTTGTGCTTTTGCTCTCATTTAATGTATCAGGTAAAAATATTGGATATGGTTGTTATGTTTTGGTTCAATGTAATTCTCCGAAAAATCATATTATGAAAAAAACTCACACATTACGTATTCTCACACATTACCAAAAAAAAGAGAGCATATATGACCCTGGACAACAAAATCAGTCACAAGTGTCATTTTTTTTTATTGAGATTTATACATCCTCTGAAAGCTGAATAAATAAGTTTTCCATTGATGTATGGTTTGTTAGGATATAATTTTTGGCCGAGATACAACTATTTGAAAATCTAGAAACAGAGGGTGCAAAAAAAAATCTAAATATTGATAAAAATCGCCTTTAAAGTTGTCCATTTTTGTTCGCGATATTGCTGCATTCACTCACAAATTTTTTTTTTTTTTTTTTTTTTTTTTTTTTTTACAGTAGGAAATTTACTAAATATCTTCATGGAACATGATCTTTACTTAATATCCTAATGATTTTTGGCATAAAAGAAAAATCGATAATTTTGACCCATACACTATATTGTTGGCTATTGCCGGGCGGCAGTGGCTCAGTGGTTCGTGTAGGTTGTCTACAAACCAGAAGGTTGGTGGTTCAATCCCCGGTTCCACCTGACCAAGTGTCGAGGTGTCCATGAGCAAGACACCTAACCCCAGCTGCTCCCGATGAGCTGGATGGCGCCTTGCATGGCAGACACCGCCGTCGGTGTATGAATGAATGAATGACTGAGTGAGTGAATGGGTGAATGTGAGGCAAATTGTAAAGCGCTTTGGTGGCCATTGGGGTTGTGAAAGTGCTATATAAATGCAGTCCATTTATTGCCACAAATATACCCGTGCGACTTGTGACTGGTTTTGTGGACCATATGATTTTTTTTTAAACTGTATTGAACAACTATTTTTAAGCATTTTTTCCTTTGCAAACTATATTTATAAACACCATTATATGTATTTTTTAAATAATAATAAAACAACACTTATTCTGTGTGCTTTCCTGAAGCTCAAACAGAAGCAGGATGGCTCTATAGCAACACAAAGGTCATGTGTTCGATTCCCAGCTACGCCATCAACACAGTGAAAATTTCTTCAAATAAAAGCATCCGGCAAATGCATAAATGTAAACACCTATAGAGGGTAGATGAGCAACTGACTTGAGGAAAGAAATTATTTATTTTTTATTTTTTTATTCTGTATAGCTGCCTTTAACCATGAAATTAGTGGGTAAAATGGACGCACCAACATCATAATCGTAATAGAAATTTGGTACGCACATTCCACAACACATCAGAGTGATGAAACTGCATGTTCATGTTCAATGAGAAAAAGCCACAACATGTCAAGAAAAAAGCATATGGGTTAACCAGTATTTACAACTTAAAATCAGAGTCAAATTGATCAATAAAATAATATCAGTGTTAAAAAGTACAGATTGCCATTGATTGTGGATATATTTCTGCTAACACCTTGTAAACATTTTCTTCATATATTGGTCTCATTCCATAATGCTGACCATTTTTTCCCCCATTGAATGTCTCTACAGTATGCTTTCAGATTAGCTTTAGCAAGCTATATCTGTAATAGAGTAAAGGCGAAAGTAAAGAGTCTACGCCGCCTGATGTCTTTCACTTTCTCCCCTATTCAATGAGAGGTTTATTTTCACTACCTCTCAAAGAAAAGACTATCTGTTTAATCCTTCTCCGCAGCTTAGCCGCGGCCCATGAAATGAATCTTAAATCCAGGTATGGGTATGGGTATTGGTATAAATATCTCTTTTCCCCTGCTTGTGTACTCCGCCGCCGCATTCGGGATAACAATAGTGGCGTCTGACAAGGCAAGGTTAATCCTATATGCTTGCGTATTATGCAGGGTCAAACTCCATATCGCACGTTTGCCGTGTCATTAATTTCCAAACCTGCGGCCCGGGGTCCCTGGGCACACAATGACTCGCTACATTAGCTAAATGGCCAGCAGTCTGTAGTTCGTAATGAGATGAGTCGCTAGCATGGTCGCTCGTTCATCATCCTGCTCGGTCCAATACAAGTGTTCTTTTATCTAGTTTCTCTCAGAGCTGATGTCATCACAGTGGACATTAATCAGCTGTCAGGGGAACCAGGGACTCCCATAATGCCCTATTAGCAGCCCTGTTCCAAAATCATTACCTGCAAATGAATGACCAGAGATTGGCCATGACGACCACTCCTAAGTCTCTCAAAGTGTGCGGCAGGACCGAACGGACACCTGGAGTTGAACTTGGGTGCTAAAGGATTCAGCAGGTATGGATGGGACTGTTTGACACGTTCCATTTCTTTATTTCAGATATTGTGGTGTTGTTTGAGCAGTAAAGAAGGGAAGATAAAGTAAGCCAATGCATTTGTAGAGCCATGCTAAATAAATTCTAGCCATACTGAGTTAATAAATCATCAAACTATGGATGAATAAAATGCAGCACTGTCTTCACATTCCAAGCAAATATGTTTGGGCTATGGTTTGTTATTTGTTCCATTTCTTTTTCTTTCTTTCTTGTCCTCAAACTATCCCTCAACTTTTGCCTCGCAGTCTCAAAGACACAAGTTCCTTTCAAGTGAGTCCCAAGGTTCGCAATGTCATTTCCTGTCTTTTAAAATCGGTGCAAAGGGAATGTCATCAGCTCTACAAATAGTATGCAGTGGAAAAAGCTCTCGTTTCCCATGAAGCTCAGAATGCTAAATAATTGTACATATTGTCAGATATTTCTCCTTTGGGACTGCATGAATGAGAAGACATTAATGTGAGGACCCTTGCCTCCCTTCTCTTCCATTCAGAGCATCTATTTCAATAAGGTGGCCATATGTCGAGCTCCTCTGAAACACCGCACCAGCAAAAGTGATTACTGTGGTTAATAGGTGTCACCAGTCTATTGTAAAGGACATAATTACTGGGGGTCAAGTATCGTATTAATCAAATGCCATTTTGCCAATCCATCTAGTGTCACTGGCCCCAGTTGCTTTGAATGCGTCCGCTCGTCCCCTCATGTATTTCAATTAAACTCCAGATGAGCTTGTGAACAGTGGGAATGATCGGCATTATATTGGACATTTGGAAAATATGTGGCATTTATGGGCATGTTACTTAACATTTTTTAAAACTATAACGCGCACATTGTGTTTTCACGTTTTATGGGGGCTTTCCATAGACATGATTTTTTTACTGTACAAACTGTAAATTCTATCCCCTAACCTTAAACCTACCCCTCACAGACAATTTTCTGCATTTTTACATCTTAAAAAACATAATTTTTAGGTTCACGATTTATAAGCCGTTTTCCTCATGGGGACCAAAAATGTCCCCACAAGGACAAGGATTTCAGATATTGCCATTTTTGTTGGGGACATAATGCCCCCATAATGTAGGGTGACCAGGCCACACACACACACACATATTTTGGGGATGTATGATGATTTCCATAATCTCATAATCCATAATAACTCAACAATAGTCATGATAGTATTAAAACCGCAAAAGGTAATAAATAAAATACCTAAATAATTGCCCAAATAAAAAACACTAAATCATCTAAGGGCTTCGTGACATTTATATGCTGATGCCGTTGTGTGCTTCACTTATACTCATTCATCTCAGCCATACCCCGTTTGTGCAGTATTTAAGAGGCTGATATCAGATTAATACCCCCATTAAGCGAATGAGAGGATCCATTTGCATAGATGGGAAGGAATATGCAGATAAGACAGGACAGCCCATGATAATGTAGGGGGTGGGGCACGGAGGGAATCTAGCTGGATAATATAGCTGAGCACTATTCAATGCAAAGAAGGAGCTGTCAGTCAAATTTGATTTCCTTTTTGTGTCGTGCACTCTGGTATCAGTAAAACATGAATGGGTCATTTCAAATGGCCCGTGAGCTTATTCCAGTTTTGGAATTATGGGGAAATGGAATTAGTTTTGGCGATGTTAAAAGCTTTATGTGTGATAAAATGAAAACATTGTATTCCCCAAACATAACCAATGCACTTGTTACAATCAGAATATTGAAAGGGTTATGAACATTAAAGGCACACTGTGAAACTTTTTGGCCACTAGTGGCGCTCGACCTGTAATTTCCCCCTAGAGGCCACAAGCGCCGCACCACTGTCGCAAAAGTCCACAAACAGTCAACCGGTCAGCCTCCCGTGTCTTTAGATTATGTGTGTGCAGACAGTAGTTGACTTGTCGGTTGAAGAAAGATAATTGATTCACTATTGAACAAAATAATGATATAAATATAAGATTAATAATATAAATTATACAAAGAAAATAAATTGTACAAAAGTACACAGAAAACATGTGTGATCAGGTAAGTCGCATAGACAAGGGTTGCCCGATCCTGCTCCTGCCGATCGTCTGTCCTGGATCCATCTCCAACCCTAATCACACACACCTGAAGCAAACCATTAACGTCTTCAGGATCTCTTTAAAATTAAAGTCAGGTGTGTTTGATCAGGGTTGGAGATGAAATCGTGTAGTCGGGAAATCGTGTAACAAAACTGATATAACTAACAAATTCTGCCGTTATTTGTAGGCTTCAGTTTGTTTGTCCTTTTACACACATACAAATATGAGCTGAAGGCAGAAAAATAACGGCAGTATGTTGTGACTGATCACTTATAGCATCCTACTAGTTACCAGATTGATAATTCGCTACTCTACCAGCATTCCTTGATACGTGAAGTTAAATGGAGGACAAGATAGATTCCGTAACATGGCCAGACAGACAACAAATTCGAAAAAATAGAGATATTGTGCAAGCAATATATTTAACTTACTAAGTTAGTCCAAAAGCATGACGGCCAGGTCAGCATCGGTCGGGCACCCCTCCTCCTCCTTTAGCCAGCGAGCGAACGCTGGACCAATGTTGATCCTCGTCCTGGCTTTTAGTTTATCACTCCGTTTTTCTTTTTCTTTTTCTTTTGTGTCCTCTGACAAAATCTTTGCCTTCTTCCGAGTAGCTGTTGGTTCAGCCATGACGACAACATACAGACGGCAATCAAATGCGAGTTGAGCTCTCACGTTAGAATTTGGGGAAGTGACGTACGCCGTAAAGCGGTCGAATTTTGTAGTTCTTTGTGTGCTCGGGTTCCTACCCGCAACCCGAAGTTACATAGTGCTAGTAAAAGCGATACAGACACCTTCAGGCTACAGCAGACGTGTCATTCAACCTATTGTAAGTCGATGGAGCATCTAAATGGGTTTTGGTAATATATTATAATGGTTGAAAAGTTCCACAGTGTGCCTTTAAGACTTACACTCTTAAAAATAAATATTCTCAAAGGTTTGCATCAATGCATAGAACAACATTTTTGGGTTCCCCAAAGAACCCATAAGTGAATTATTATTATTTATTTAAATCTGAGTGTAAATAACATTTTAATAATCCCAAGCACCCTTTTCCTCTCTAAAGAACCTTTTGTGCAATGGAAAGGTTCCATGGATGTTAAAGGAACCATAGATGCCAACAAAGAAGCTTTATTTATAAGAGTGTATGTCTGTAGCAGCTTAGAGTTATTTACCATTAGTCAAAAGCATTAAGTAATAGTATTTTGTACTTGTAAAATTAAAGTAGCCTAAATCTAAATGTTTGGGCATGTCTAGGTTGGTGCTTTAGAGAAGCACCTCAGCTCCTCAACAAATAAATAGGGGAAAAAAGATGCAAAAATACTGCTTTTATCTTTGCTGTAATGTAAATGTATTTCTCACATTGTTTGGTGAAATGAAAAATAGCACGACTTGGTTGGGTGAGCTGTCTGAAATAAAAAAAATTCACTAAAATCAAGTGAAACCATTTTTATTCATAATATATTTCCCTCCCATATGTTTCTAACTTCCCCCATTTTTCTCTCTCTAGCTTATAAATTCTCATTCTTCCTCATTTAGAAGTCATTTTCCTCTTCTGTCACCTACTTTGTTTTCACTCCGTCTTCTCCTTGGATTCGCCGTTGTTTGTATAAATTACCATTCATTGCAGAGTCACTAAAGCATAAGTGGTCTGCTATCCCGTGTCAGTAGCTTGCCTCGCCAAGCATGGCAGAGAAGCGAACCCTTAAACGAAACAAAAGTATCGCATGGGGGGTTGAGGAGGAGTCGCTGTTGCAGATGACACAAACACGGCGCCAAACGTTCTCCCTCGTAATCAGCCAATAAGGCGGAGAGATGCGAACACGGGAAGAACAGCTTTACCATTCCAGCTGACTGGTGGCGAGCCAAGTGCGCAGTGGCGTTCAAATGGCAACACTCACTCAACACCTGTTCTCACCACCTGGCTAACACAACCTAGGCCATGGGAGTGTGTCAATAAAGGCAGCGGGGAGAACGTATATGAGTGTGTATGTGTGTGTGTGTGTGTCGGTGTGTGGAGAAAGAAACTGAGAGAAGGAGAATGTGTGTGTGTGTGTATGTGGAGAAAGAAACCGAGAGAAGGAGAGAGTGTGTGTGTCAGTGTGTGTTTGTATGTGTGTGTGTTTTACGATAAAGGTAGGCCTATCTGCGGCCCTTTCAAACAGTCCAGCATCATTTGCATGTTGTAATTGGATTGTGTGGAGTGCCAGCTTTGCAGCGTATTGTAATGAGGCACGTTTTTTGTTTAGGTCTTTTATTCACTGGAACGAGGATCCTTATTATCAAGCCATATTTTGCGGTCTAGCTATTTCATAGATCGCAGTAGGCTGCTGTGTACTAAGTTGTAGACCTGGAGTTACTTAGTTAATTCTATGCATTATTTGTTTGTTCAAGTTTAAAGGAGTCAGAGAGAAAATTTGCATGCAATGAGAAACTAGACTTTCACACTTTCTAAAGAAAATGTGAGTGCTGTTTGCCCACGCATTTAGCAGACGTATTTATCCAAAGCTACTGTTTGAGCTATACATGGATTGTGTAGAACTACAGGTTGTGCAACAAGGGTGTACATTGCAAGGGTGTTCTGACCTTAGCCATTTTAAGTCCTTTAAGTCCCATTTTAAGGAACAAATCATCCTTTCTAAACGTTTAAATTATCGCAACACTCGTTGACTTATAAATTAATTTAAATCAAAAGTCGCCATATTAAATTGATGAGCAAAAAACAACCATAATTTAAAAGTACAAATGACTGGACCTACACCTACCTATCCGAGACCTAACTAAGACCTCTCTAGTCTTCAGAAGGTACCAGTTGAGAAACATTTTGGAGGAATACCTCCAAAAACAACAAACTAAAATAATAAAGAAAACAATAAATCAGTCAATCTTAGTGAGCGCTGGTGCTAGACACGGTCCCCCTGGTTTACTCTACCTACCCGCACCATTATTATTATCTGCTCAACAAAACAAAATTAAACCGATTTATCCCGGACGAGCCCCCAATTTTTGTTGCGAATCCCTATTTAAATTTGTCAGGAAGGGGAACGTAACATAAAGAAAGACAAACCAAAATACAATGCGTAAATATTTATTAAAGAACGAAACTATCCATAACACGAAGGAAACGCGTATCATAATTATAAGAAAAAAAAACAAAGATATTTCTAAAATAATTAACAAAAGATAATAAACCCAGACAAACTCCAAAGGTGGTTGGGTGGTTGCTAGGGGGTTGCTAAGTTTATTTGGGTGGTCGCTAAGGTGTTCTGGTGGTTTGTAGGGTGTTGCTATATGGGTGCTAGAGTATTGCTATGTGGTTTTTACAGTGTTCTAGATGGTTGGTAGGGTGTTGCTATGTGGATGCTAAGGTGTTCTGGTGGTTGGTTACTGGCCCTAGTGAAAAATATGCTCAACCCTGGTCTGTAGAGATGGCTCGGTCCTGCTTTCAATGTACAACTGTGGGATTTTTCTTGTATTTTATCATCCTCAAGGCAATGATTTTAAAGGGTTAGTTCCGCCAAAAAATGAAAATTATGTCATTAATTACACAGACTCATGTCCTTCCAAACTTGTAAGACGTGTGTTCATCTTCAAAACACAAATGAAGATCTTTTTAATGAAATCTGAGAGCTTTCTGTCCCTACATTGACAGCTACGCAACTACACTTTCAAGCCCCATAAAGGCAGTAAAGACATCATTAAAGTAATCCATGTCACTCTATTGGTTTAACCTCAATTTTATGAAGCGACATTAGTGCTTGGTTTGCACCCACACCCACACACACACACACACACAAAAAACATAATTTAGTTGTGTAGGCTGTCAATGGAGGGAGAGAAAGCTCTCAGATTTCATTAAAAAGATCTTAATTTGTGTTCTGAAGATGGACGAATGTCTTACAGGTTTGAGTAAGAGATGATGATGTGTAATTAATGACAGAATTTTCATTTTTGGGTGAATCCCTTTAAGTCAGAAAAATAGCACACCTCTACTCAAGAATTTGCACATATAATTCTCGTTTGTAACACAAATGTTGTGCCATGCATTGTAGTTTTTATCCCCAAGTATGAACAATAGTGATACTTGCCTATAAGCAAGCACCATTAAATCGTAACGTCTGTCAGAGCAAAACATTAATGCATTACAGTTATAGGGAATTCTTTTCCAAACTGTACAGCTTCCTGTGGCACACTGTTTTTGCTTGTGTTACCGGCAGCGATTACCGCAACCCCCCCCCCATGCACAGCCTGCACGCTGTCACTGAGGAGCAGTTATTGATCTGTTGTATTGGTAACAGAGGGGACAAGCAGATTGGGACGATTTTCCACCCACCAGCAGTGCAGAATGCTAAGCAGAATGCTGGCTGTGCGCCAGGATATCTCCAAGAGTGAGCAATACTCAGGAGGAAACAGATTTACGGCATGTTTTTGAACATATTGCCAAACAGACTGCATTTCTGAGAGGACACTGACCTTTTGACATCTTTTTGAAGGCACGTGTCTCTAAAGTACACAATGCTATGATATTTCATTGGAGATACATTCTCGCTACTGCTTAAAACTGATATGCCTTTAAATTCCTTCTTGTATCCCCTGATTTATAGATTTTTAAAAATCCACAAGCAGATTTCCACTGCCATATTGATTAAACAAATCTATACATGTAAAGTTTCTAGTGTTCGGCTGCTTGTTAATTATGAGGATTGGAAGATGTTATTTGACACGGATCAATGTTTTGTGGTTCTAACTTGACATAACATGCTTGGATAAGATCCAAACATGGAGTTATTGCATCCTGTTGATAGCTAGATCGAGTCAAACACAATTTGAGATGTTTTACATAACTAATAAACATCCAGGCAGATTATGTTGCTGTCTGGAGTCTTAGAATAGACTTTATAGAATCATCAGCAACCCAGAGGAAAATATTATTGCGCAGAGGTTGGTCTTTTCATAGCTCAGGAGACTTAATGGAGTTCTCAACCAGTAAGCGTCAGCTTTATCTGAAATGTTTCTCCTGAAAGTCTTCAAAAGCTGGGAACATATAGACTTTGGAAGTATAGGGAGAATTTGATGAGAAATGTTTGGGTTGACATCTCTGACTTGAGATGTTGTTGATATATGACATTAATAGGGTTTTTTTTTCCTCAACAGAACATTCTGAGATGCTGGTGATTTAAACCCAAGTCTTAATTCTCTTATTACTGTCTAAGAGAAGCACTTGAGATCTAATTTAGAAATATGAGTGATGCACTGATTAGAATTGTCTTTTTAATTTAGTTTACAAGCATCCTTTTTTAAAACCGATGTTATATCATTATAATGTCCAGTTTGATTAAAAAAAAATACAGTAAAACAGTAATATTGTGACTTATTATTACAATTAAAAGTAAGTCAAATATATTTTAAAATGTTATTTATTCCTGTGATCAAAGCTGAATTTTCAGCATCATTACTCCAGTCTTCAGTGTCACATGATCCTTCCTTCTAATCATTCTATCATTCTAATATGCTGATTTGCTGCTCAAGAAACATTTCTTATTATTATCAATTATTATCGATATTATTAATAATTGATCCATGTTTTCTGGATTCTTTGAAATTTGAAATGGAAAGCTTTTATAACATTATGAATGTTTCACTTTTGATGAATTAAATGCATTCTTTCTGAATAAAAACAATTATCTCTCTGTCTCTCTCTCTCTCTCTCTCTCTCTCTCTCTCTCTCTATATATATATATATATATATATATATATATATATATATCTCAAACATATACCTCAAACATATACCTCAAACATACACAAACACATAGGGATACAACTTATTTTAGAAAAGGCAATCTTTAGATGGATAAACAGCAATAGCATAAACAAATAGTGTTTCAGTGATGCCTTATGTTTAAAGTTAAATGCAGCTTCTTATAGAAGCTATATAAATCAGAAACAGATTCTTTAATTACACACCATCATTACGGAAAGCTTATCCCATTCTGCATGATAGTTTGGAACTCACACTTGCATAGGCCACTTTTTGTGTGTGTGTGTGTGTGTGTGTGTGTTGTGTCAGCAGTGTTTCCTCATCTCTCCTGAGTCGTACAGGGAAGAGCTGACAACTGGATAATAGCTTTTTACTTTTCCACAGCACAGACCTGCCAGTTTAATGTGAGTATAATTCATTATTCAAATAGAGAGGTGGGGTGCGATGTGCAGGAGAGAGACAGGAGGAGCATTACAATAGCATAATTACATTATATTTTATTATTGACTTTATGCAAAGATTGCAAGGATTCTGAAATGAGAGTGGTAAAGGATTATTCCTCCTTCAGTGGAGTATGAGTGCAAGGATGGAGAATGGGGAGCGATTTTTTGCATCCGTTCACCCATCCACTATCAAATTTTTGAATATGAAAAATGAGCATGTCTGATAATGATTTCCAAGACCCACAATTAAACCAGTAATTAGGACTTTAAAATAAACGAATAGTTCGGCGAATAAAATTATTCTTTCATCACATCATACATTTCCTTGTTGTATCAGATTTATTTAATTTTATTTATCATCAAGTTTATTTGTTTATTTTATTTTATTTATTCCGCAATGCAATGTGCAGTGATAATATCTGATGCTAACATACTGTACAAACAACAACAACAAAAAAGGAAACGGTCTACATTTTACAGTAAACATATCCACAACAGTATGAAATATCCTTTGGCGTCATATAGGTGACGCCATATGACATTTCGTCGAAATCCTACGCACATGGCATCCTTTAGCGTCAATATAACACGCACTGTTATGGGTTGGTTTAGGTCTGGGGTAGGGTCTGCGTCTCATATTGACGCTAAAGGATGCCAGTCACCTGTATGACGCCTTGGGTTCTGTGTCTCATATTGACGCTAAAGGATGCCATGTGCGTAGGATTTCGACGAAATGTCATATGGCGTCACCTATATGACGCCAAAGGATGAGAACGGGCTCGAAATACAGATGAACTTTACTAGTTCCAGGCCCTGAATACTGATAGCATAATGATTAAATACAATGTGAAGTATGAGTAATTTTATATTCTTTTTTGTAACATAGTTAACATTATGAAAGCAGCAGGGTGAGCCAAGGGTTGTGCTTGCTACTTTCACATGAAAACCATTAGGTCTTTTTTTACAGATCTTTGTTCTGTGTAGCACATCCACGTCACATGAAACTCAACAATTCCTGTCATGAGGCGGCAGTGGCTCAGTGGTTCATTCCGGTTGTCTACAAACCGGAAGGTTGGTGGTTCAATCCCCGGTTCCACCTGACCAAGTGTCGAAGTGTCCATGAGCAAGACACCTAACCCCAGCTGCTCCCGACGAGTTGGATTGTGCCTTGATTGGCTGACGCCGTCGGTGTATGAGTGAGTGAGTGAGCGAGTGAACGGGTGAATGTGAGGCAAACTGTAAAGCGCTTTGGTGGCCATTGGGTCTGTGAAAGCGCTATATAAATGCAGTCCATTTACCATGAATACGTCTAGATTCACTTGACTTCGCTTTGTTCTACATTACTGACATCTGAATGTTTATTCTAGATGTTAACAGCAAATAAAAAAAATCTAAAGACGGATATCTTTATCCACACAATTTCAGCGCAGCGACAATTAAAATAATAATGTTTCACTGTACCGAGAGAGAGAGAGAGAGAGAGAGAGAGAGAAGTCTCACATTTGTGTTGCAGCTGATTCCCTTAAACGCTGGAGGCCCAGCTCCATAACTTTATTTTTGGCCAGCCGCTGAGCTTTAAGTTCTGCAGATGTGAAAGTAAACTCCTTATGACTCCTAGAGCCTGGAAAACCTTTCGGCTCTGGGGACAGGGATACTGTACCAACCATGCTCTAAAACATTTCTCAACTCAATACTGAGGTGCTTGAACCAAAGCCATTCTCACACTGTTGCTAAACCGAAACAGAAAATGTGGGAGATTTGAAGGAGGGCATAGGCGCCATAAAATTCAGATGGTTTCAGCAGGATGTACCTGATTTATTGGTGCTGATTGGGAAATATTTTACATGCACAATAAAGACACAGAATAAAGTAGAATGCATTTTGGATAGTGGAATCTAATTCAATTCCTTCTTTATCTCAAAGCTGCAGCTGTCGTATGGTTGTTCATACAATATAAATTAGTTAGCTGTGCAAACTAATTTCTATCTATCTAGTGTGTCTCTCTATCTATCTATCTATCTATCTGTCCGTCCGTCTGTCCACCCATAAGCTTTGCTTTTCTAGCTAAAAAATTAAGATTATTTGGATTTGTGTTTATTTTAATTCCACTTTCTTACATTCTAATTCTAATTGCAATTCTGAATCCTGGTTGCTACCTCAATTCATAATTTTCGTAACTTTCACAGACTCTAAATCAAGTCTTCAAATAATGGAAGCTTTAAAAACTGATCATCCTTTGGTGGACTCCATTTTAACTAATGTGGACCACTTAACAAAATGAATTATTTTATTATTATCTTCTCTGGCTCAAGTTGGTCTATCAGGAAATTAACAAGCTAAGTAGAAGAATTTCAGATTCCTCCTTCAGACCTTAATCATTATGTATTAAACAAGTGGCAAGAAGATAGGATAGGCCTATACATATACAAACAACAAATTACTTGAAATCCTAAAATCCCCAACAGACTTTTAATCTCCTTTAAAACAAGATTTGATCAAGTGGTGTTCACTATATGTCTCATAAGCCATACAAGATTGCATTTTTGCTTAAAGGCGAAGACCCAATGATATGCTTTATTGGACTGTCCCACCTTTAATGCAGGTAAATAATCTTTGTTTTATGTAGTAAGCTCACTAAGGACTTTTTTAATCAAATGTTAATGTATATAATCTTGTATAATATTAACTGCTTTATTTTTCTTTTCTCTTTTTTTTCTAAATGTTGTTGTATTTATCCAACTCCTGTGTTTTTGTAACTCCGTTTTTGCCATGAAGTTGGCCTCATGCTGACATGGCATTAAAAGCTATATTACTACTACCTCAATTTAAATTCAGGTATTCTCATTGTTAAATTCAATTCTAAACACACCTCATTTTGTTATATAATGCAATGACATTCACACATTTTTTAAAAGTGTAGTTTAAGGTTCAGCAAATACTTCTTAGGGCTTAAATATATAAATTATTCTCACACGCTGAGGATACCTCTACAGACAGACAGAATAAATCTTTACTAGCCGTCTACACGTACACCTCTGTTTTTGAGCAAGGAAGAGAGAAGATATCTAGTGTCGCCCAATCTTTTAGAATCATGGTTCTCTACATCTCTTAGATGGCTAAAAGGGATCCAGGAAGATGATTATTCCCAGCTGTAGTGCAGTGTCCACAGTGAGGATCGGATCTCCAGTATGTCTGTGGTAGCCTTGATTAATGACACTCAAAGCAAAGGGATCCCCCATGTCCACGTCTAATGAACGTCTCTGGGAGCAGGTAAAACTAAGCCTCTCTTGCCTCCACGCTGAGATCATTTTGACTTATGACTTCAGAGAAGAGCCTCTATATGTACATCTCGTGGTTGCTGCAGTCTTCACTGTGAAACTGAAGCAATGCGAAATACATATCTGGATTTGCATTTCCTGAGGGAAATACCAGTGCTTTACATGCAGCAAAAGTTTTGTATAAAGTTTTAGATAAGCTTAGCTTTTAGTATGACACTTGCATGGTTTATGGTTGCTGTGTATACATTCACACATTTTTTGCAAAAATAAAGGTTCTTATTGTAATCAAAAAGGGGTTTATTGCAAAATATTACCTTTACATCATTGCAGTATATTGATTGATTTGTTTAGCCAACCATTTTTAGTCAGTTAGTTACTTATTTAGTGTTCAAAGTAATAAAATCATTGTAAGGGAATTAGATAATCTCAAACGTATTATAATATATTTAAATGTTCACTATGAAACTTTTTTGTTTTTAAAATGAACAAAATGTAAAAAAAAAAAAAAAAAAAAAGAGTTAATTCCAGAGGGGGGACAAAGTCATTGTTATGCAAGTCACAATTAAGTCTCAAGTCTTTGCCCTCGAGTCCTGAGTCAAGTCGAGTCAAAGATGAGGCAAGTCCCGAGTCGAGTCAAAAGTCAAAGCCAACAAGTCTCAAATCGAGTCCAAAGTCCTACAATTTTAAGAAAAGTAATTTCAAGTCCTCTTACCCAGGGCTTAATTTGAGCCGGAACACGCCGGAACATGTTCCAGCACCTCCGACGTTGGATCCGAAACCTTTTTTATTGGATTTTTTATTAATAATTACTGTTTGTGTAGTGTTCAATGTTGTTTGTTTCATTCTATCCTTTACTATAAATAGAATGAACGGTTAACGCCAATATAGTTGCGTACACTTGCTTTATTGAACACAACCAACCCGGCCTGTACTCTCAGATAAACAACGGAAGTCAACAGGTGTTACACTTATTTATTTATTTATTTATTTATTTATTTATTTATTTATTTATTTATTTATTTATTTCGCTCTCCATTAGCTGCACACGAGCAGCTACTCTTCCTGGAGTCGATACAAGCACTGCCCCTTACCACAGAAATACAATTTATGAACACTGAATACAGTCTGTGCTGCAACAACAACCATCCCAACATTGTTATCTGTCTTGTTAGTCTTTATTCCCCATTGAAGTTCCACAAAAATCTTGTGTTTGCAGTTTCGATGCGTTTTTGAGGTGAATTTTCAGGGTAAAAGTGGGTCGCGCGCCGCGTCGCGCAGCGCCACGTCTTTAGAAATTCTAACACACTATCTCTATGTACACACACCGGCAGTGCCATTCGGCGTTGTTAATGTAAATACTGTCTGGCTTCACCCTGTGCTGCATGCAATATACATTTAGTTTTACATTAATTTACAGAAATCAGTTGCTTGAATGAAAATTGCTGATGTGATCGAATTTTCAGGTGAGATTCTTAATTCATTCAGTTAACGGACGCTCTGAGGTGAAGTGTTCAGAGTCTGCAGACTAGCAACGATTGTACAGTACAATCATAACATAATACAGACATTATCTTAATTCCATAATGTCCTTAAACATAACAATATTGCTGGCCATAAACTGAGAAAGTGCGCGTCCGGTGTGCGATACCTCGAGTTGTCCTCGTCTGGTGTGCGACCCATTTGCTGCTTGTGAAAACGTTTTTTTTTTTTTTTTTTTTTTTTTCGCTTTGCACCCATGTAGTGCATGTTCTGAAATTAAAATAAACATTGCCCTGATACACACACAGCGTTGTTAAGGGTTTTTTTTTTAGTCAGAAAAGCTTTTTTTTTTTTGTTCCGTTACCTCCAACCCCCGTTTTGAGTCGCCGGATCCACCGATTGGTTGTCTTGCAATGTGCCTGCTTAGATGCTGTCGAATCAAAACAACGTGGTACTACAGTGATTGGATGTCGTGCAGGCAGCGCGAGTGCTCTCTGCATGCATACAGGTTGTGCACCTTTTTTTCACAGATGCAGATAAACTGAGAGCGGCGCGGCCGTGTGAACATTTTTTCCCCCAGTTTTCTTGGGAAGTAGCAAGTCTTCTCGAGTCAAACGGCTCAAGTCCAAGTGAAGTCACGAGTCATTGATGTTAAAGTCCAAGTCGAGTTGCAAGTCTTTGTACATTTTGTCGAGTCGAGTCTGAAGTCATCAAATTCATGACTCGAGTCTGACTCGAGTCCAAGTCACATGACTCGAGTCCACACCTCTGGTTAATACATCATCAATCCTTCTTCCAAAACTTGTATTTGGAGACACTGCATACATACAACACACACACGTGCCTGTCTTGTCATGTCGGTATAGTTACTTTGACACATGTATGGTATGGGAGTGGCATTAGCTGTCACAACTAGTGAGAAGGCTTGACATGATAAATCTCCAACCTCCGGGAATCACCCGTTAAAGAAAAAAAGCCAAACAGGAGAGTCTACTTGCAAAAAGAGATTAGAGCTTGTAATAAAACGAGAACAAACATTGACTTGGCTTTTCGGAGATGCTTTAACTGAGAGATTTGAAATGTTTTAAAAGCGAAGTCGAGATGGATTTTTAATATTCAACGGGTGAGTAAGGTATTTAATTGAACAGATAAATTGCCATATGTAGCTCTCCAACAGTGTTCATTTCAAAGCATTATCTGTTGTGAAGGATCATTTCATTATGGTTGTTGTAGCGCTGTGCTGGAATTTATTTTCAAGGAAGTACCGTGTCTATTAATGGGTAAAGCTAGTAACGTAGTCAGCTTGAGATCTTTTCCATCCAAACTGGTTATCTCTTAAGCCTAGAGGTGAATATTGGATGAGCTGTAGGATAATCTTTCTCTCTTTTTTAGTTTTGAGAAAAAAACATCAACACAGTCATGCAGAGCCGAAGCACAACCATAATAATGTTCTTCTGCAAAATGCATGCGAATTGTTTTTTAACCGCTAAATGGCCAAATGTTACATGGTGTACCTTTAATCTTATAATACATAATATCTTATTATATAATACATTGTTAATAAAAAATTTATAGCACACTGACAATTTAAAAACGTATTGACAAAAATTCTGAATGGATGAATTGATGAATGAATTAACTGCAGAATATTTTGTAGAAGAACAAAGATGTAGCCATAACATTAATTGTACTTATTTAATGAATTGTTCTTTATTGTCAAATAACAACTAGAATGCTAAATATTTTGAAGTTTTGGTTTAGGGAAGTTAAGCCAAAGAGAAAACACTTCTACTGTTCAAGAGGTCTGAACGATCCAAGGAATAAATTTGAAGCCAAACATATCACGGGAGCAGTGGTTGCTTGTATATCTTTTCTTACACAAATTTCCGCACTTCAGATGGCGACTGCATATTGCCAGCAGGCCACCAGTGATACCTTTTAACGCTCATCCAACAAATCTACGTGTTTAGTGCCATGCCAGATTCACTTTGACCCAAGGCTGACTCCCAAACTCAAAAACAGAATTGACAAACTGATCAAGAAGATGCTTAATTGTTGATTTTGGCTCCTTTGTCTGGCTTTTGATCCTGTTTTTGAAAGGCCTCGGGTGCAAGACTAAATATATGCACCTCCCTCATTTAAGTTCATGCACTGAATTCGCACCAGTTCTTTGTTGTGAAACTCGATTTAATGAAAATCTGGTGGCAGCATGTGATTGATGGAACTTGCATCCAATTGGAACCCCGCTAGCTGCAAAATTGATTTCACTTAAACCAACAGTGGCAGCAAAGTTCTTCATTACATGAAACGTTCAATAATTCTTTCCATCTTCCTTTTAATACAAAAGAATGCTTCGAATGGCAGAGTCTGACCGATTCTAAACCAGATGTTCAACAGCGTATCCAAAGTTTCATTTTTTCATTATTAAATGACGTGCAGCCGACGAATTAAAGTCTTGCATATTTTGCTGAATGATTTCTGGGCAACGCTCGGGTCATGCTCCTCAGGAAGCTATAGTGAAGCCTCTTTGAGTTATCATGTTATCATTCTTTGCTGACAGTACATTATTATTTGGAGGATGGTTGATACTTGTATTATGTTTCACTCCATGTTTCTCTGCCCCCGAACCTGCTGTGCCCACTCATAACCAAGAAAGTTTTAGGACTTCATAAGTTTTTCCCAGGAAAAGCCACAAGACTGATTTAGCTGTAATCTTATACAATGTCTTTATAGAAGCCAGATCTTCCTCATTGTGCTGTATGAGTCAGAAGATATAAGCTTTGGGATTGAAAGAGTACTCTACTTTTTCCTGACTTCCAGTCCCTAAGAAAACAAAGCCAAGCAGACAGATAAAAATACAAGAGGTACGTATGGGGAAAAACCTTCATCCATACAGCATAGAACACTCAATACGGCATTATGAATATAGGCATTCTACTTGCTAGTAAAACATTAAAGGGAAAGTTCACCCCAAAATGAAAATTAGCCCTTGATTTACTCACCCTGAAGCCATCCTAGGTGTATATGACATTCTTCTTTCAGACGAATACATTCAGAGTTATATTAAAACATGTCCTGGCTCTTCCAAGCTTTATAATGGGAGTGAATGGGTATATTTTTTTGGAAGTCCATCAAAGTGCATCCATCAATGATAAAAGTACTCCACATGGCTCTGGCGGGTTGATAAAGGCCTTCTGAAGTGAAGCGATGCATTCGTGTAAGAAAAATATCCATATTTAAAACTTTATCGACTAAAATAATCGACCAAAAGAGTAACACTTGACAATGACGTAGGATGTCTAGGAGTAGCGTAAGCTTTGACGCCTCTTGCGGTTCGTCATTGCATTGTGCGTCAAGTTTAAGGATTGTATTCGTTTGAAGGAAGAATGTCATATACACCTAGGATGGCTTCAGGGTGAGTAAATCATGGGCTAAGTTTCATTTTTGGGGGAACTATCCCTTTAAACTAACTATAAGTAACTTTGCAACTACTTTTCTGTCTTGACTGTTGAAGTTGACTGTCTACTTAATATCTGTTCACACTTTATTTTGATGCTCCCTCAACATACATTTTTACTGACTATATGTAACTTTGCAAGTATGTCAACTTATTCTACTAACCCTAACCCTAACGTGACAGTTAGTTGACGTAGTTGTCTAGAATGTCTTAAATTTTACATTTACATTTACATTTAGTCATTTAGCAGACACTTTTATCCAAAGCGACTTACAATTGAGGACTAAACCAAGCGAGTCATCGTGAAGAGGCAAAAACAACGCAAGAAGTGTTCAAAATACAAAGTTCAGACATTGCTCGGAGTAGCATAAGCCAGGCAAGCGAGGATTTAAAGGAAAGGATTTTTTTTTTTTTTTTTTTTTTTTTTTTTTATGTTAAGTGCTCCCGGAAGAGATGAGTTTTCAGTTGCCTTTTGAATGTTGTCAGGGATTCAGCATTCCGGATGACGGTGGGGAGATCATTCCACCAGCATGGAACTGTGAATGAGAATGTCCTGGAGAGTGATTTTGTGCCCCGCTGTGATGGTACCACGAGCCGTCGCTCATTGACCGATCGTAGGCTTCTGGTAGGGATGTACACTTGTAGTAGTGAGTGGAAGTAGGAGGGGGCTGAACCTGTGGTCAATCTGTAAGCAAGCGTCAAAGCCTTGAATAAACCTTGTAGAACAGAAACATTTTCCCATGAGATCATTTAGTCAGTCTGTCTGGTCAAGTTTTCGAAACTCTAAAACCTTTAGCATAGTTCACCCAAGAATGAAAATCCGGGCATCATTTACTCATTCTCAATTGATTCCAAACCTGAATTTATTTATTTTGCTGAACACAAAAGAAGATATTTTGAAGAATATGGATAACCAAACAGTTGATGGACCCCATTGACTTCCATAGTTTGAAAAAATGTTTTTACTATGGAAGTCAATGGTTACCGTCAACTATTTGGTTACCAACATTCTTCAAAATATCTTCTTTCTTGTTTAGCTTCTTTTTATTTTATTTTATTTTTTAAATGAGTGAACTCTTTGGAGCGAATTTTCCCTTTAAGAGTGCTCCTACTGTGGATAACTGTGCCATCAGCAACACAATACCGACCGGGGGAAAAAAAGAGCCATAGAAACTCAGTGAAGTCCCAAAAAAAGTAAAAAAGTCCCTTAAATACACACTGCTTGCCCTAAGACAACTGAACAAGCTTTCTATAAAAACCAGCTCTGCTGTGGAATTCAGCCTCAACTTTGAACAAACATTTTGGAGAATGCAACAGTGCAGATGTTGGGATACTGCATTGTAAGGTATTACCAAGGTCTATTTGATCTGACATCGAACATAGCATATCTATCTTAGTAATGTATAGCAGAAAGTGACCCGATCTAACCGGTTTAGACAGACCTCAGCATATATTAAAGTCACTCTTGTCTTTGCCCTTTAATAGTATCAATATGGACATTGATATGTTGCTTTTAATGACGTATTTGATTTAAGAAAATTGAAAGCATGTTCGAGGAATTGGGCAACAGGAATCAAGGCATGCAGCTCTCTCAGTAGTGGGTTTGCACTGTAAAACAATGACTTGAGATGGGCTTCGATATTGAACCTCTCATTACATGAGCAGTCCCTTCCTGTTACCATGGTAAAGAATGCCTTGGATCTTGTACTGTTTTACTTTCCTATTCATTTTAAGATGTTGTCAGATTATTTAGATTTAAATGGAAATGCTTACCAAAGGCACTGTTTAATGGTTTTGAGAAATGCATAATTTGTTTAGATATAGAAGCATGCAATGCATGTCATGTCTATATTTGTAATGTGTTTGTGTGTATGTATAATTGGATTATTGTGTAATATGTATAACTGTGCATTTGGATTTTATGGATGTATGGATGGATGGAAGTGAGAAAGTGAGAGCTTGATGGATGGATGGATGGATGGATGGATGGATGGATGGATGGAAAGTGAGAAAGCGAGAGCTGTTTAGTGGTTGTAGACATCTGAACTCTGGCTGAACCCCTGACTCTGGCAGACTCCTTTAGGAGGTTGCATGCAGATGAGGCTTTTGGGCTTGAATCTGCGGGGCTGACATAAGGCAGACAGAAAGACATGATATCTTATTTTCCTGAGCTGGCCTGACACAAAATCCACCACACATATTAATCTCTTATGCCTTTTTTTATTTTTATTTTTTTTTAAAGTTGCACTGTGCAACCGAGTGGCTCTATGAGCAGATGTGCCTGTGAAGTGCTTTTTGGTTTTTATATAGGCAATTTGTTTGGGGAAGAGGATGAAGACATTTACCAATTCTGATTTGGGATCATGATCCTGTAGCAAAGCTTGGCACTCAGGAGTCCTCAAATTAAGCAAAGTTGACTCTTAAGCATGTGCATGCAATTGAGCCTGCCAATCTTAAATATGGGGCATGTGGATAGTATGTGAATATGTAGAAATCGAGGACGAGTGCACAGAGACAGACTGATGGAGTGAAGGAGTGCAATAATAATATTTACATCAGTTGAGTCCTGACAAATGAATAAGGATTAGACAGTGATTTGAATCAGTCTATTCACACGTTTTCTGCATGTGTTGCAAAGATGTTTCCTGCCTTTTTAATGAGGCAACATAAATTTTCCATGGGTTCTAAAGGGTGAAGCATACTGTCATTGCAATTGCACCAAATCATCTTTATGTTTCTCTTGCTTATTGATATTGTTATCAAAACCACAGAAACTGATTTTGTCCTGCATGGTGTACACTAAAAATAAAGAATTCAAAGGGAGATTTTAACATCGATGCCATAAAATAACCATTTTTGGATCTCCAAACAACCTTCCAGTGAACAGTTATTACATTTTTTATTTCTTAGACTGAAAAACATGTTAATAATCTAATGAACCTTTTTCAAAAATAACAAACTTTTTGAAAAGGTTTCATTGATGTTAAAGGTTGTTCAAGAAACCATCAATGCCAATAAAGACCTTTTACTTTTAAGATGATAGGGTAAAGTACATGTGAATTTCTCAACAGCAAAAGTATTTATCAGTCATTTAATAATTTGGCGGACATAAATGATGTGTATTTTTTGTGCTAATGTACTTTTTTCTTTCACAGGTAGTGTGCAAAATAACAAGTCAACATTCTGTGTAAACATTGTGACTCTCATTGATTGTGTGTTTGAGCATCTCACTTGCAGATGGAGACATGTTCATTCAAAAGTGTCAGTAAGATTATTTATTTATTTATTTATTTTAAAGAAGTATGGAGTAATGATTCATCTTTGTCATTGCAAGAATAGTAAATTACGATTTAAAATATGCGAAAATAGAAAAATCACAAAAATCGAAACATTTAAAATCGCAATCATTTTTTAGAATTTTACTGTAATTTTTCCTCAAATAAATGCATTACTTTATGTGAGCAAAAAAAATCTTACTGACCACAAACTTTTGAACAGTGTAGCTTTTAATTCTCTGTGCTAGCAGTAGCTTACTGTCCAAAAACCTAACCCCGAACATCACTGACTGAGACAAACACAAACAACAACTTCCATTTAATTCCTTTTTCAAACTTAATTTGTCCCACAATCGCCCATTAGATTCCCATCAAGCCCTTAACCAAACATTCCTCAAAGAGGACAGACAGGCAAAAGAGGCTGCCAAAGGACTGTGAATTAGCATAACTGCCATGTCCCATACGTCAGAAGAGAACTTTAATGATTTCTGCCCGCTCCCTTCTCCTCACTTGGCCATGTTTTGGAAGGAAGTCGTGAACCCAGCGCAGGGAGAGTCAGTGTGGACTGCTATTGCTCCCAGTGTAATTTGAAGCAGATTCTGACGTTTGAGGTATTGAGCTCATCATAATTTCCTTTCATGCTCATCTTCGATCCCTGAAGTTACTCTAAACACAGGCATAAGGAGGCCACATGCAAACAAACATGATCATTACATTTGTATACTGATCCCTGACTTTAAAGAGTGGGTTCTCCCAAAAATGAGAGTTCTTTCATTAATTACTCACCCTCATGTTGCTGGTCCAAACCCGTAAGACTTTCGTTCATCTTCGGGAACACAAATCAAGTTTTTTTTTTTTAATGAAATCTGAGCGGTTTCTGTCCCTCCATTGACAGTCTGCGTGACTACCACTTTGACGCTTCAAGATTTTATGAGATTGTAAAACTAATCCATATGAATTGAGCGGTTTAGTCATAATTTTCTGAAGAGACATGATCACTCACGCGAGAACAAACCTCAATGGTTCTTGAGGAAGCTCAAATTGCTGTGTAACACGAGAATTAACTTTATTTGTCTCGCACGTCAAGAGAACATGCTCGAGCTTCCGTTTGCCACAACTGATGTGCGAGTTAAGGAATGTTTATATGTGATTAAAAGCCTAAATTATATCTGTTCATCATATAAAGCGAACGTATCTCTTCAGAAAATTTGTTTTAAACCAGTCAATTCATATGGATTAGTTTTACGAACTCTTTATGAACTTTTTGAAGAGTTAAAGTGGTAGTTGCGTAGCTGTCAATGGAGGGACAGAAATCTTCATTGTGTGTATCTTACGTGTTTGCAACGACATGAGGGTTAGTAATTAACGAAAGACTTAAAAAAAAATTGGGTGAACCATCCCTTTAAAACAACCCTTTCTTAGTTTTCTTTTTAGCCAACACTTTGTCAACACTATTTTCTTTCATTTCTGCATCACTAAACAAAATTGCAAAATGTATCACTGCTTCCAAACAGGTTTCCTGATCACTTTCCCTATCTGCCATTATATAATTATAATTCATTTATAATAAATAATAAAATGTCCCTATCTGCCATAATTTATAAATAAATAAATGACCACAAAACAATCCTACCCCAAATATATGTATTTATTTGCTTGTTTGTTTGTTTGTTTTCATCTGAATTTAAGTTACATTGTTACAATTAATTTAAAATTAAAGTTACAAATGTATCTTGTGCCAAGATGCATAACAATATAGAGAGTATTTACAGAAATAAGGGTACACTTTCATGTGTGTTTATTTTGGGTGAACCGTCCCTTTAAGATACATTTGTAAGGTGTAGTATATAGATGTGGATTGTCTGGCTAAGAGATCAGGGAACACTCTGACATTCCATTCTTTCATATGCAGGAATCAGAGCAGTGGCCAGTGTGGCTCCACCACCGCATGGCTCGTATGCCAGCAGGCATCTGTTACTGATCTGCCTGGCTGGTAAGTGATTCCTCATAAACATCGCTCACCAGTTCATTAGCAGTGTGTGTGTGTGTGTGGACTGGTAAGTTGGCCTGATGAATGCAGTGTGGTAATGCCCTTCACAGTTCCCCTGTCTTAGAGAGATACTTCGAGAGAACAACAACCAGTGGACTCTCTTTTTTGAATACCGGAGAATTTTATTTATTAATTTAGGCCTATTTTATAATAATTGTTTACATAAACTAAACAAAATAAAGTGTCAAGCACTAAAAATGAATGACCCACAAACTAAGACAGAAAATGCAGCAAATTGCAATTACCCTAAAATCAACATTTTTTAAAGATCATTGATGATTGGTGTGCATGTAGGCTATGCATATAATGTACGTGTCATTATGTGTTTGCGCATGTGCATAATATGTGCATGCATGTGTTAGCAAATGGTTATGACATCATCATCAATCTGTCCAAATTTCATAGTATAAGCCTCTGTAAAATGGTGATGTATGTTCTGCTATTTTAACCGATTTGAGACAGATTGGTTAACAAGCCAGGAATGTCACTGGGTTGATTTTGAATTTGGCCAGGGGCTTCTGTCCACATCAAGAGATGCTCGGGCCTGCTTGTTTTTAACAGATGATATTCTGTGCTAAAATAATAACCAAGATCACAGGCCCAAATATATTTATATTCATATTTCGTAATGAACATGTGATGTCAATCTCTCAACTTTATTTATTTATGGTTTGTTTGTTTGTTTTATTCTCTTTTAAAATATGGACAAGACATTGAGTGTGCTTACATGTACAATAACTATGAAAACTTGTTTGAAAACACACGACAGAACAAAATATTTATCATAAAAATGTAATGATAGTGTAATATTTTAAATAAAATTATATTTAAATAAAAATATATTTATTATCTTCTAGATGACTTGCTTATATTTTGTTTGTATTTGTTTATTTATTTAAATCATTAAATTATTTTTGAATAAAAATAATAATGCATTTATTATCTTTTATAAAACTTGTTATTTATTTAAATTATTTAGGTAGGATAATGGATACTTTGGTACAAAAATTAATGACAATATTCAATATATAGTCATATTATATATATATATATATATATATATATATATATAATGAGAGAGAGAGAGAGTTTTACAGTTCACTTTAATAAAAAGATTTTGAGTGTGCTTACATGTACAGTAACATGAAAACTATGATGATATATGTAACTGAAATATGACATTTCCTAATATTTTTAAAACCTGACAACAGAAGGTTTATATAATATTTGTATTTTTTTTTTTTTTTTTTTTTTTTTACAATCAATGTAATTTGGAAATGTAAATTGTAAATGTACATTTACAATGTAATCAAAAGACATGCAAACTGAATAATTCTTGTTTACAATCAAAACTGGGGTGATCAGATCAGGTGTTTCTTTATGACCTTTCGCTGACAAAGGAACACTGTTTAAAGTGTTTGCATGACGTATGAAGCATAATCTGTCTAACATTGTGCATGCAATCTAGAAAATAATAACTAAACAAGGAATAAATGATATACACTTTACTGCTAACATTTGAATGATCATGAGTATGTGACATCAGTTTAGCATGCATGCACTTCACCATTCCTGAGCTCATTACAAATTTAAAATGACATAAAAATGGCATGCTCTTCATTTTTACTGTCTCTATACACAAATTATAATGACATAATGACAAAGTACTTGTACATTGTACGTTTCTGTTCTTCTAAGAGCCAAACCCTTACAGTCTCCTCATTATCAGCTCAGTCCATGTGGTTCAACTTTTCACCCTTCTCTTCTCAGTGGGGCCCGAACGTGAACACAAACACACACCTGTGTTCTATTAGGACATCAAGCCATCCATCCCAATAGCCAAAGATAGCACTATCTCAATCAGTGGGAACACTGGTAGCTGCAGAGCTTCCCTGTGAGTAAACATACGAAGTTCTGGTTGAAGGGAGGGTCATGTTGCAGACAGTCCGTCGAGAAAAATACCATACTGTGCATTTCTCTGCTTCAGGAGCAGCACCATATTTTAGCCTTCAGCCTCCTGGCTCACAGCTGAAGTGACTTGATTCTTCTCAGAGGCTTTGGTTTGCTGCATATTCTGTATTCATGAGCTGATAGGAAAATGCCTAGAAATACCATTTTGGGTCTATAACGGAAATCCTTTAAAGACCCTTTCCAGTGGTTTCACAGTACTGAGACGATACAGTTTCCGAATGTCCTTCTGCTTAACCTCTGACCCAAAGACGGGTCTCGCAGTGGCCTCCAGTGAGGTTTTCAGGGAAGTTGAAGTAGATGCTGTCAATGGAAAGAGACTCTGGGGAGCAGGGATGTCTAGTCACCACTGTGGGAACTAATACCACACTAACACCATGGATTATGAGAGGATTAAATGCTTGGATGTAATTGACTGCTTTTGCTCACTGCACGTTGTAACTCAAGGTGTCAGGGTTTGATAGGACTATGGAAGCCTGCATGTCTTTTGGGAGTGTTATATTCTTGATTGATTGATTGATTGATTTCATATAAAATCATATTATCAAAACATGAATTTATTTATTTGGTTGGTTTTATTTTTTGATGTTTATTTTTTTGTTAACTATTTTCTTGATAAAAGTTTTTTTAGTAAAATAATATATTTATTATCTTCTTAACTAGGCCTACTGGTTTATGTTTAGTTTGTTTGTTTTTAAAATAAAAATTTTAATAAATAAAATACATTTAGCTTAGATTACATGTTTGTTTTTATTTGTTTGTTAATGTAAATTATTAAATCATTTTGATTAGATCATTTATTTTAAACATATTCAGTAAATAAAATATATTTATCTTCTAGATTACTTGTTTATATATATTTTTTTTTAAATCATTAAAAGGATTTATCATAATTCATGTGCAAATTATTTAAAATCATATGTTAGAAATGTATGTATTTATTTGTTTGGTTGGTTTGTTTTATTTCAAAACATTAAAGTGATTTTAATGAAAGGTTAGGCCTACGTGTTTTATATATCTGTTTGTGTAAATCATTAAAAGTATTATTTTAAATAAATATTTTCAAAATTCATCATCTTCTAGATTACTTGTTTATATTTCATTTTTGTTTGTTTGTTTGTTTAAATCATTCAAATTATTTATTAAAAATATATAAAATTACATTTGGTATCTTTAAAATGACCTGTTTGTATGTATTTATTTATTAATTAAAATGATTCATTTAAAATAGAACGTTATCAATTACTAAATATATATATATATATATATATATATATATATATATATATATATATTTAATATATTTAATCAGCAATACAATATTTTTGTGGACACGGATTTATTTTGAAGGTAGGTTGTGGAACCAATTTTAATGTTTTTTTTTTTATATATAACAACATAACTTTAAATATTTAAACATGAAGGCGAAACACATGCATTACAGAACGATCACCTTGATGAATATGAGCACAGCATCAGGTGCTGGATCCTCATGTTAGCTATAGTCCTCTGGAGCTTTTAGGCCAGATGACAGTAACAGCTTTCTGATCAGATATGCTTGCGAGAGAGGCACAACAACATCAATAATGAGCGGCCGGCCATCTAAGACTGGATACTGCGGAGAACAGGCAGCAGACTCTGGAGGAGAGACGTTTCTCTAGGCCTGCAGAGGGCAGAGAGTGTTGGAAAACAGGCCTGGAGAGATTTCACGCTCTGGGCTGTCCAGATGATTTGTGCCGACCCAGGGCTGAAAGCACAGCTACTTGCTGAGAAACGCTCCCAATGGGTTAAACTGATGCAGATGTATCTTAATGCCACACAGACACACACTCATTGTGCGGCAAACTGATATTCACACACTTTCTCCCAGACTTCAGACATGTCCCAGACATCACACGTGAAGCACCACACAACAGACGCATCGTTCCATTTCAGTAAGACTCAACAAACTTCCACCCTAAATGATAAAACCTTTTATTTATCATTTTTGAATTAGACTATTTTTCATCGAACCTCTTCTTCTGATTGTTTTAGAACAAAATCAATACTGATTTGCCATCCCATTCAAATCCTTTGCAATCCAATCAGGTGATCTATTTACTTAGTCAAGCTTAGACATGAAAACAGCACTCAATTGCTTTGCATCAGACAAATGTGTGTTCACATAAAATAAATAATTAGGCTCCCTGTTTTTTTGGGCGCTCAATAATCTCATCAAGATCAAAGAAAATATCTATTTTACATTGTCATCAATGGAGGACCCAGACCTATGGAAAGCCATTTTTTCCATTTAAAAATGTTATTGATATTTAGTCTGTCACTTGAAGGGGCTGTATGTAGAATTCAGAAACACTTGTTATTAGCTTTGGCCATTAAGTGAACTGCACCCACCAACATTATTGCTCATGCTCACGCCCGTGCACACGTAACGTACAAGTAGCACAGGCAATTTCAGGACCGACTCCGATATATGCTACGGATAACGACATGTTTTCATTCTTTGCTTAGAAGTAAAAAGAAGTTGAAAATATCTTTGCAGCAATAGGCATACTGAAATCGACGTTTAGATCAATACGTAAATATATGCTGTGCTTTCCTCTCAATAACAAAATAAGCACAACAAAAATGACAGTGATGAGAAAGCAGCAGTTAAGCAAGCATCTGATCATAGCGATGTTGATATGTTTGCAGAAATTACACTGTTATGATTATAAAGTAGGTCTATATTTGAGACTATATAGATGTGAGACTATGTAGTTTGAATTAATCTTTTGCATCACGATACATTGACATTACAGTACAGAAATGCTGTTATCATAAACATTTTTATAAGCATTGGTTTCATTTGCTTAGAACGGTGGAGAAGGTCCTGAGAGCGTACATGTCGCATCCTTTTGATTTTCCCAGAAAAAAAAAAATCCCTATTCCTACACATAAAAAAATCAGTCAACAGCTTTTATCGGGGAAGGTCTTGTTTTTTAAGTCTTGTTACAAGCTGTTCACATATTGGCAATAAAAAGCGATTAATACATGAAAATACTTACATATCCCTTTTAAATGGATAGTTCACTCAAATATAAACATGCTGTTTTTCACTCGTCCTCATGTTGTTCTAGACGTGTAGGACTTTTTGAAAAATGTCTTGTGTCCAGTGTTGTTTTGGACCCCATTGACTTTCATTGTATGGACAAAAACATTCCTAAAAATATCTCCTTTTTGTGTTCCACAGAAGAAGGTAAGTCAGAAAGACATGAGGGTGAGTGAATGATGACTGCATTTTTATTTCTGGTTGAACTCTTCAAACTCTGTATCAGTTTATGGGAATTTCATTGAATTTGAAGCATTATGTGTATACCATTACATTACACACTTGACCATTTGCTTGTAAACGATTCTTTGCTGGAAGTTTTCAAACCAATTTAGAGAAACCATAAATGAAAGCAGTTTTGACAAGAACTATAAGAGCTCTCTGATGATGCCATTTTTCTCCTTCTTCAGTGTTGTCGCCAACTTCTGACAATACTGTAAGTGCTGACATTAGCCCTGAATTTGTTTTCACTGTTTGGGAATATTATGTAGTTTGAAGCACTTGAGTGAACGGCTACTCGTCGGTTCACGTTGACTGGGTAGAGTTAGTTTTTGTGAAATTACGTGGTGTGCATCCACATCTGGCAGGGAGTTACTGCACACCCCCCCGAGTCTGTATAAGTGTCTCTGAACATCTGTGTTTCCAGACCCCACATTGTTTTTTTGCTTCACATTGCTTTTTTTCCCTAGTGTCTCCCATGTTGGCTCTCTTATTCCTCTGGGTTTACCTTTGCAAATATTCTCAAACAGGTTTGCAGCTTTCCAGCATCTCTCAGGATGATCCCTGGAGTATGGCAGATTCTGTTTAATCTATTTATGTGTTTGTTTTTTGTATTGTAATATGTGCTGAAGCGTTCAGGCATTTCACACGTTAGCACAGTACGCTACAGGGTAAATGGCTAAATAACTGTTACATGAAAAATACACTAGACGGGCATTTCATCATTATTTCCCTGCCTCTGATCTGAGAATAAGTGTGCACACATTCACTTTGTAAAAGGTGTATTAAAACATCTCTAAATTATAACGTGTTTAAGAATGGTTAAGAACAGAATCTAAGGTTTTGTGCTCTTTAGTAGTAACTTTAATAAAATTATATAGGTATACAATATAGGCTATATTGCAAGTCAAAAGGATATACAACAGCGATCCTGTAACTGTCTTGTTAGTGTGTTGTAAGTGTTCACTAATTAAGATTCTTCAGTACGAGATGGTCTGTGTTTACTTGAACTCTGCACCATTGTGATCGACTGTTGGAGTTAATGACTTGAGGGTAATGGCTAATGAGTGGAGGATCGACCTGTTGCCTAATTTTTACACTAATGGAAAACCAGTCGGTCAGCCAACCCCATTAAAGCATTTAGAGCTTATAAATAAGAGTAGCCTAATATCATCAGCTACCAGAGGAATAGGGAATACACTGTTAAATGACCTTTTTAGAAATATTGAGTTTGTGAGGAATGAAAGAGTGCATACAAATGTTTTGGCTCTATATATAGTTATATGCATAATATACGTATAGGCCTATTTATATTAGGGGTGTAACAATATATTGTGTCATAAAATATACTGCAATTCAAAAATGCAACAATATGTCTCGTGGATAGTTCACCCAAGAAAAAAATTACTATGTGTTAAAATGTTTTCAGAGTTTTAGTGTTAGTACTAAATAAAACTACTATGTTACATACAATGTATAATAATGCAATGGGGGAATATTTGTGTAAAAAGTGGCCTACATTATTTTAAATACAGTCAGTGAGAGTGCAAACATATTCATCTAAAATAATTATGTATATTCAGCTTCAGAATCATGAATTGTTTTTATTCTGGTGGCGCATTTGTCCTGTGCATTGGGTTACCAGCACCAAGTCCAAGTCTATTCATTTCCGCCCCCAATGTAATACCAAATTTAGCATTTGAATCAAAAGTAAATTTTTTGTTAACCTTTTATCATATGTCTTGGAGTATCGCAATAATATTGTATTGTGAGTCCAGTATCCTGATGTATCGAATCGTGACATGATCATCTCTTACAGTATAAAGTTACATGAACCTTTAGAAATCATGCTTGACTGTTGTGCTGCTTAAAGGGCACATAACACACATGGACGTGGCGCACGTGGAGGAGTAATGCATTTTATTGAAACCTTTTGAGATCGAATTAATGCTAGGTCATAGATGTGTTGATATAAATTACAGACATAGCATCTGGGGAATATTTCGAATTTTTCTCAGTTATTTGGCTTTATTTCCAGATTCAATCATAGGCTCGTGGCCTACATACAGTCGGCAACTAGTCATAGTTGGGGGCGTGGTCGGCGTGGGGGAAAACACCGCGAACATCGTGTGTAAGTTATTTGAATGACAAAAATGTCTTATTGTGAGGCATTGACGTCTGCCGACCGGCAACGTTACATTGCAAAATTAACTGCAATAGGATATGATTTCCCTTATTTAATTAAAAACTGGGTCAACGACCCAACCAAATGGCCGGAGGTGTCATTTCCAGATATATTCTGATGGTTGAATCTCCAGGTAAGACATCGCGGTCGGTAACATTAGCCTATAACTCAATCATATGTTGCACACTATAACTCCATAAAACCTTGTCACTTACCAATTGCTTTCAATCCCTTGACAAACACAAAGACGCAAATGACATGTGTATGTATTCTAAATAAAAGACAGGTTGTACTGAATGTCAGCTTGCTTATTTTGCTCAAGATAATGATTTATTAAGTCCACATGTCATGCAATCTAGAAACTATGCTTCACAGCTCGAGAGCTTCCAACCACACAACTTTGCGATGCTGTTCGCGAATGTTCGCTGGAACGATGGTTTCGGGAAACATCGACTCGTTGAACTATGCTGATAACGACGGAACTTGCGACCATAGTTGGCTAACGATGCTTTCGAGAACCGCAACCCTGGTTGATGTGTGCTCGTGGCGTGCTCTTCCGGGAGAAGTGCCCATACAAGGAATTACGCCCTTTATGGCGTCTTACAGGGCCATGCTGGAAAAAAAACTTTCCGAAACTTTTAGAATCCTGAAGTTGTATTTGTCAAAGATACTCCGTCATACGTCCAACTAATTTTTTGAAACTGGCCATGTTTAGGATGAAAATCCAACTCTTCAGAATGCATGAAATAGAATATTTAATATTTTTGTAGAATCCTTGATTAATTTTCATCAAGGATAACAAATTCTGGATTATTTCATAATTAGAAGTTCAAAATAACAGCATTATTTGAAATAGACATGGCGTTTGCATATAAATGTGTCTTTGCAGTGTGTGGACACAACCACCAAAAATAAAAATACTGTCCCGTAGTAGCATATTTCCGCCCTCAGCCATTTCTATAGGCCTACTGTCTGCCAAGGTGTCTTGTGTCGACACGCCCCACGGAAGAGAGGGGTGTGGTGAGCAGTTGCTCATTATCATTTAAAGAGACATGCACCGAAACGGTCGCTGTGAACAGTGCTGTTTTTGAGAAGGTAAAGAGGGTGTTGTTGTTTTACTCAACAATTGAGTAATTTTACCAAAGTATGTTTCAAACTTTACACGGAAACCTTAAAGAATCATACCAACTTGTGGAAAATGGCATCCAATGACCCCTTTAAAGGGGAACCATAGCAAGTGCTTGGGAGCACTTCGACTCTGCGCAGTAATATCATCACTCCGGAGAGAAGAGGGGGGGAGAGGATTTTTCAGGAGTGATGATATTACTGCGCCGAGTCGAAGTGCTCCCAAGCACGTGCTAAGGTATTCCGCCATACATTATAGTTATCCATTTTACACGCTTAGAAAAGCACGTTTTATTTTTCTTTACCATTTTGGTCAAGTTACACTACTCGTGTAACTGTATTTAAATAGTAGTTGCCCTTGTCTAGTTAGTGGCGAGTGCGCTCCAGTGTGGCACCAGAGCATATTGATGCAGTTTTACTGATGTCTTTCCATGGTTGAATTGAAGCTCTGATTGAGCGAGTAGCCTATGAGACATATGGATTTCAGTAAGTTGTACTGTAGGCTATCTGCCGATATGTTTATGCTTGTCTATTTTGTGTAAAGTTTGTGTAAATCTACCCGTAAAGTTTAAGAGATGATCGGTTCATGTGGGTTTCGCACTGCCGCACGTTGGCCACTTTAAAGAGCACCAAAACGGTATTTAGACTATTGCTTGAATTTCGTAATAAAGAGGATTGAATTTTAACGCTGAGACGTTGTTTCATATATAAGGTAACAAAACACAAAGCTATATTGCAATTTATTGGACAAACATTCATGGTGAAAACTGAAAAGGGATGCCGAGTCTCTGTTCAACTTTCTATTCATAAATAAATAAATGCATAGGCCTATTCTTGTCCTGTAAGTGTGAGAATAAAAATGAAAATGTAAACCAAAACACAAGCTATTAAATGTCTAATATTATATCATTGAAATATGAAAATTAAAATGACGGGTAATAGATTATGACAGATTTTTTATGACCACCCTCTACGTCAAAATGTCAGACAATGCCAAAGGCCTATAATCGCGACCTCTGCTGCCGACACATTTATGTTCAAACACCATGTAAAAGGTCATTTTGCATAATGGGTCTGTTTAAGGAATCCCAACAACCAAGGAATGTCGTTAATGTGGGTTTTTGTTTAAACTGTATAGAAAACTGAAGACTGTAAAGTAGAGTAAGGAAAGGGATCAGGTTGCGATGCAGGCCGAATTCGAAGTTGCATCCCAGTAAACTTTCACTATACTGTGTCATGGCTCCAACCCCAATGACCTTTAAGACACACATAGAGTGGAAATGTTCTGCAAAAGCTACAAGTAGATCTAATTGCAATGAATAGATACGTAGATACTGTTCTTTGAGTGACAGCAGCCGAATGTTTGGTTTGATATGGTGATGGCTGACAAGTGCTCTTGTCTTCATTAGGCTTAGGTAAAATATATAGCACAGCGGGCGATGTGTGTGTGTGTGTGTGTGTGTGTACTTGTACATCTATCTTTGTGAGGACGGTTTGAATTTTAGACAGCGGAGTGAGAACAAAGAGAGTAAAGTGTAGGACATTTATTTCTGAGACCCCTTTAAAGGCCTGTTTGACTTGGCTTTAGGGATAAGGTTATAATTAGGTTAAGGGTATGGGTTAAGGGTAAGGGTTCAGGTTGGGCACTTAGTTGTGATGGGTAAGCTAGAGATTGCATTGTGTCAATGAATGTACTGTGTTGTCCTGGTAAACCCTAAGATATGGGGACAAAATGTCCCCACAAAAATGGCAAAATCTGAAATCCTTGTCCTTTTGGGGAAATGTTTTGGTCCCTGTGTGGAAAACATCGTATACATCATACTAAGTGATTGTTTTTTTGTGTGTGTGTGTGTTTTTTTTTTTTTTTTTTTTGAAAACCTAAAAATGCAGAAAGTTTTCTGTGATGGTTAGGTTTAGGGGTAGGGTTACTGTAAGGGGATATAATATAGTTTGTACAGTATACAAATCATTATGCCAATGGAAAGTCCCCATTACACGTGAAAACACAGCATGTGTGTGTGTTATTGTTTAACATATATATTGTGAGGACCAAGTGTCCCCACAAAGATAGTAAAATGTGAAAATGTTGTCAAGGAAAACAGCTTAGAAATCATACAAAGTGGTGTTTTTTGAAAATGTAAAAATGCAGTAAGATTTCTGATGGGTAGGTTTAGGGTTAGGGGATATAATATGCTGTTTGTACATTATTAAGAACCATAAGTCTACGTAAATATATAAAAACAAGGGTGTGTGTGTTTGTGTTTGTTTATAAGGGTGATGGAAACATAAATAGATGAGCATGCAAGCATTTATGTGGGATTTTGTGTGTGCCTGAACATGAAGAGAAAGAGAGAGATGCCTGTTAACATGCTGCACTGTGGACAGACACACACTGCTCTTTAAACACAGATTGATGGAGAAATGTCACGCTGCTTGGAGGTCCATTCTGTAGAGGGCATGAGGGGGAACTGACATCCGGGCCTCCTCCGTAAGTATTTCCATGCTCGTGTTCTACAACACTGCATAAAACATAAATAAAATATATTTATGTATTTTTTAATCAATTATGTACTTGATGGTAATTTTGTTCAGATCAAACAGTGTTTGCATGCATAAAAGTGACTTTGAAAGGAATGTGCGAAGTGTGTGACACAGTTCGTCCGTTGATTCAAGGCAGATTTGGGCAGCAGCTGTGTGTGTCAGGCTTTCTCTTTTTCCATAGACATCTGCGACTGCTCGATGGAAACGTGTTTTTAACCAGTCGTCTCGGCTTCTTAAACACGCCGGCGTAGATTTTGCTTGATTCTTCACCACAAGTGCATCACTAAACTTTGTATTTGGGATAAAAATCAACAAATACAAAAGTGCAGAAAGACAGGACAAAAGATGAATATTTGGGTAGACTTGTATTATTTGAAATTGCTTTATGACTGAAAATTGATTGTAAGCAGTATTAGTGATCTTGCCAAAATTGCTAAATTTTTCCACTCTCAGAAAAAAAGGTACAAAAGCTTTCAAAAAGTACACCTTTGTACTGTACCTTATTTACCACTAAATAGTGCATATTAGTATACATATTAGTACCTAAATGGTACATACCTTTTTTTCTTCTTCTTTTAAAAAAAAAAGGGGGTACCGCCTGTGATAGCTTTTGTACTTTTGTTCTGAGTAAAAATTTGTGTCAGGACTACAGGTGTCTTGGACACCGGCACCTGTTGTCATGGGACAGATCAGCCTGCAATTCCGATAAACCCTGAAGCATTCCAGCGTATTACCGTCTTTACGCTACAGCCCTGCCATCCCACCCTGATCCCAACACAAACTTCCTGAACATCCATAAAATGATTTACTCACATGGAACAGTTGTTGCTGTAATGTGTGTGTCTGTTTTTTCCCCCTTCTTGTCTGGGCAGACACACAGTGAACTCACACACACACAAGACAAAGAGAGAGAATTGGAATAGCACCCTTCGGACCACACATCTCGCAGGCTGTGTAAAAGGACTTCTTCATGCTTAATGCTGTGCGGCTGCCCCAGAAATCACTCGTTCTCTTGAGCTGGTTCTATCATCTGAAAGGGCGAGTGAGTTAGTAAGTTAGTTGATTGAGTGAATGAGTCAAGTGGTGGTGATGTGGTGTACTGGTTAAAGCTCAGGGCTCGTAACTGATTTGAGAAAATCTAAATGTGCCTTTATGCAAGATCCCAGGTTACTACAGGTGAACAAGTGAGCAAGAAAGATAAAAACATACTTATACTTGTAAAAATAGATATATACTTAAACACTAATATACTTGCTATATAAATAAACTATACCGTTCAAAAGTTTGGGGTGGGTATACAATTTTTTTAAATGTTTTTGGAATAAGTCTCTTTTGCTCACCAAGGCTGTAATTATTTGATGAATACAGTAAAAAACTGTAATATTATTAAATATTATTACAACTTAATTTAAATAACTTGTCATGATGTTATATATAATATACATATAAAGTATAAATACTATAAATGTTATTTATTTCTGTGATGGCAAAGCTGAATTTTCAGCTGCTTAAGAAACATTTCTTATTATTATCAATGTGGAAAACAGTTACTTTGATTAACAAAGTTCAGCATTTATTTGAAATTTGACTATTTTTGTCTTTTCTATCACTTTTAATTAATTTAATGCATCCTTGTTGAATTAATCTAACTAAAATGATAGTTAGTTAATACGGTAGTGAGTACCCTAATCTAAAGTGTGACCAACATTTTTTGTTGATGTATTTCTTTCATTATTTTGCAAATTTTTTTTTTTGCCTTTTACTTTTATCTTTGTCTCACTTTCACTTCATTCATGAAAGGTAAACAACTGTCTCTATATACTGTTAGTTTATATCTGTGACTGACTCTCATCCAAAACTATTGAACTCCCATCCTGAAGTGATACTTTCAGAAAGGAAAACAAGCATATGCCTATTATCATGTTCTATATTTATTCAAAGACGTACACGAATCATCTTGCCAAGAAATGAAGCCTCTCTCTGTTAATAATGTAAAAAGCAGCCAAAAGGCAGAACAGAAATTGCATTCCTATGTGTTTGTCTCACAGTTATTTTATTATCATCATCAGATATTTAATTCAACATTAATCTTTGGTTCACTTCAAATGAAATCATCTTTAGCCTGAAGATGGCTTCCCACTTCTCTTCTCTTCTGTCGGCTTTGCACTTCAGCTGTATCGTTGATGCCGCCCCTTGACCCATCCCGACCCTGGAGTTTATATTCCTGCGGGTGAAAGCCGACGCCGCAGACCACCCCTCCTGTACGGTACTCCATCAGACCCTGGTACATATTAATGTTATTTTCGGGTCATTTAACTTCGCTGTGCAGGAGGGCTAAGGGCTGACGCAAAACCGTAAATCATGGAGTTGTGGAGCGGGCTGGTGCCATAACAGATCGTCGTATGGATTTTAGGTGAGGTAAATGTAGTCCCTGAACAGGACCTTATTTGGGTAATGATACAGGCATATGCAGATGCGTTGACAGACATGTTTCACCACTGACACCTACACAACTTACATTAACAGGCCTACCACTTTAAATCAGTTTTGAGAATTTAACAAAATGCAGTAATGGATAAAAACCAGACACAGACACAAATACACTAAGTGACAAGCAACTTTTAAAACATGCGTCTTTGTTGAAAATTTCAAAGATGGAGAGATGACACTTGTCTTGTAATAGGAATTAAATACACTGTTAGGATATTAAAGTGGCTAAGTTGTATAAGAGAGATTTAGACTTGGTTGAAATTAAATGGCTTTTGAAATTGTAGGCATCTTTATACACCATATGAGGTTGGGATTGTGCAGTTTTGCTCTTATTGCTCAGATAACTTGAGATAGAAATTGAGATAGAAATTTGACGTAAAAATGTGCGGTAACACTTTATTTTACATTTGACGTAAAAATGTGCGGTAACACTTTATTTTACATTGTCCTTGTTACACATGATACATTTTCTGTAATTACATGCAACTAACCCTAAACCAATCCTAATCCTAACAATATAGTACATGTGGTTAATTCATATTACTCAGTGCTTAAATGTATAATTACACTGTAACAAGGACACCTTAAAATAAAGTGTAACCAAATGTGCTTTGTGGTAACATCTAAATAAACTGTCTTTATTCAAATCAAAAATGTTATTTATAATGACTGAACCAACCTGATTTGCTATACATTAGGGCTGGGCACCAATAAAAATAAATGTAAAGGTTGGACCAGATATAGGTTGTTGCATGTTTGTGTTATACAAAATAACATAAAGAGGTGGCTAGTTATTAATGCATGTGCTTGTATGCTTAAACCATGCAAGTCATTTGACAATAGCCTATTTGGGTGATTCTTTAGCTAATTAAAGTTACTTTTGACTACTTTAAATCAGTTTAAAATGTTTCATCTTAAAACATGTAGGCCACATGTCATCATGCTTAATCAACTTTCAGTGATGATGACATGTGGCTCTTTTTGCAGAAAAATAAATACATGGAAAACCCTAGTTTAATGCTTTTTCGAAACTGTTTTATATAGAGGGGTTAAATTTAAGTTAAATTTTGGGTTAGGACAAGCCCAAAAAAGTATTAAAATGAAAATTAATTAAACGGTTTCCAAAGGCGAATTAAAGCTAATAACCTGTGCTTAAGAATGGTTGTGTTTTTGTGTTAAAAATCATTCCAGGGGACAGAATAGTTCCCCTAATTGAAGAATCGCCAATTCAGAAGCGCACTGTTTTAATATCCAATTTTTAATATACCCTAGGCTACTGATGCTCTGTGGTGGTGGTGCTTGTTTCTCAGATCATGTCTTCTCAAAGGTGGGACAATCGTTCATATAATCTCGCGGGGAATGACATCACGGCCTGTGACAGCCGTGTCCTAATTGAATATGACGAAGTGTTCTCCGGCTCACCTCTCTCCACCCCGGGACTGCACACAGCCAGCGATGAGAGACCGAGAAGGAGACTTCGCGATTTACCCCCCTTTTGAAGTGCAAGGCCGACGGTGAAAACATAGCCGCTAATGCTAGCGCGCATCGCGGAAGGCCCGGTCTGCCTGTCTGCGTCTTTCGGAGCCGGGAAAGTAATACCACATGTGCGAGGCACGCGGAGTGAAGAGCCTCTTGACCACCCATCGCATATTATGATACCAGGTGTCCCGCGCTTTGTTCTCTTTGTGCGTGTACCTTCATTATATAAAAAAGCGCCTTGACAGGATGGGCTCTGAAAAATCTGCACAGCAGATGCCATTGTGAACGGGGTGAACACCCACCGCTGTCCCACGATAGGACCCCTTCTGTTTGTAATTAGAATTCTTGTCAACTCTTCTTCCTTTCATATATGGGTCAATGACGTGGCACCTATTTTTGTCCGAAACTAGCTATTAAGTTATTTAAAAATAAATTAAAAATGCAATTCATACGAAAAACGGCTTATTTCTTCCTTAAAATAATTTTTAATATTAAGCCTAGCGATTTCAAAACAGGCCGACAGTATTTTGTTGTCAGGTGACACTCAAGATTGTCAAGGTCATTACGTTTAAAAAAAAAATCACATTTTGACATTTTATGAAAATGGATTACTAGACCTAAATATGTATTTTATCTTCTCAGACATTCATATTTGTCATTAAGCCACTTTGCGTTGCGACAAAACGAAAATTTTGAATTTTGAGAAAAGTGTTTTACGGCACCACTGCAGGGCCGTTCATGTAATGGGATGGGGTTGAATATGCTGTCGTGGATCACTGAAAAACTAGTAGGCCTAGTTTATTTAACATATCCTAAATATTGCCATACTACAAATCTGAAAAGCCTAGATGTTTTATCAGCATGATCGCTTCTAAACCGGTTGACTAAACTAACTAGACAGCTACTTGAAAAAATATAGCCATTTGAAAAAAATATAAATAAATACATTTTTTTAATTATGCATGCTATATGAGGTTTATGCATTTCGCAGACATGTAGGCTAATGAATGGACAAACTTATAAATTTACTGACAATAAATAAAAAGTAGCCTAAACAAAGTACATTTTTTCTGACTCTGAGGGGTTTAATTGCCTCAATAATAAGTGAATATGTTTAAATAATTTCACAAATAGGCCTATTGTCTCTGTGTTTTCCATACAAATGTGGTATTATTTTCTCTTATTATATGTAAATAATGTGTGTAATAAAAAAATCAGTAGGCTAATAACTTAAATAATTACAGAATAGTGTTTAGAAAGTCAGCCAGGAACAGATACAATGTTATGCAGATTTTTTTGTTCAATTGATGCATGCGTATCTCACCATACTCTTCTTTTACAAAGCCTATGCAGCAGTGTGTTTGTGTCTGGCCCTGTGCAGCTGACCAGTTTGGGGTGGGTGGAGGGGAATGAAGGTACTTGGTTGTATCCACCATGTAATGTTCATTTATCTGCTCCCATTTGTGGCTGCTCTCCCAGTAGTCCTAATGCCTACACTGGCGCATTGGGAGGTTAACATTCAATGCCATCCTTTGTTGAATCACCCCACCAGTATTGCCTCTGTATGCATTTGTCACACATTTCAACAGCAAAAACTCAAGTGATGTGGAACTTGAAGGAGGGGGGGGGGGGGGGGGGGGGGGGGGGGGGGGTTAGAATAGGACAGTGCATTTTTGCGAAGGCATAGGCTATTCTGAAAACATGAGAGAATTAACAGACGTTTGACCTCAGAGCACCTTTTATACTAAAGGTTAAATAGTTTTGTTATAATGCATGAAAAAAAATCAAGTATAGGCCTAGATTTGCCAGAGCATGTGAATTAACTTTTGCTTTATTTCTAAAATTTTGCTTTATTTTAGAAGTTTGCGACAGAAAGGCGTCCATTTTCCCATGCAAGTCCCACTGATTTGATGCTTTTATCACACTTTCTGCTCAGTAATTCCTTGGGGGATTATATTTGAGTTAAGCAGTGGGGCCGCGCTGGCGATGATGCCTCTGCATGCGTGCGCGCGTGCGCACAACAGAAACACATGTTAGCTGTGTGTGTACAAGAGCACTGCCGTGTGTAAGCATCAAGGGCTGGTAGTGTTGAGACGCGAATAGCCCCTGAACCGCTGGCCCCCCACCCACGGTGTTTTCTAATAGGATTACCAATCACTTAGCTCATATATTTGCATCCTTTAGTCCTATTCAGGGTCACTGGCCTCTTCCGCTGTTCTTTGATCAATGGTGCGCGTTCGCCTCTGGTCAACGGGGGCACAAACCGAGACAACCAAGCGATTCGAAGCGAGGCTGTGAAATTTGTGCAAGCTTTTCCTGTCCTCAACCGCAGTGCCATGGCCTTCGCATTTTCTCGTGCTTTCTCTTAAGTCCACTTGCCATTTTGCAAAACATCATGTCCTCCTCTCCTCCCTACTATTTTTCATTGAAAATAGACTGGCGTTTACATTTGCTTTGTCTGAAGTTGCTAAGTTTCTAGTGTTTCGTTTGCAGCTACCCTGCTAAATAATCTCCATAGTTTCGTCTTGTATTGCTTTCATTTGCATATATATTAAATAGATGTTTAATGGTAGCTGTAGGGCAGAGTGTAGTGAGCACGCGCCGATCTCAGTTGCCTTTTGTTTTAGCGAAGCACCTGCTGAACGAAGCAAAGCGGTTTTGTGCCGTTTTTGAATTAGTTCCTATATATTTTAACAAGGTAATGTCAATAATTGTGGTCCAGTAGATGTGTGGATTGAACCTTTATTTGGCCCACACAGCATTTACGGCTATCTATGGATAAAAATAATAGCCTACATAGGCTATGGGCTAGCCCAGTTCCCAACCTTTATTATATTAAGCCTACGTTCATGCACTTTACCCTTGATTTTGAGCCTCAAAAGGTTGACACAAACACCTATAGATATAATCGTATTGTTTGAACGACTGAAGGATATTTGAACAATATTATTTTAATGTGCGATATTTTGATGTGAACAGCTAGCCTACTGCGCATTCCGAAGGCTTTTCCCCAAACAATTGTGCAAATAGGATTTGTTAAAAACACTAGATTGTAGGTAAACGCATTAAACACAAATTAATGGGGGAATCTATATTGTAGCCTACTTAATATTTACCCGTCTATAGCTGTGCCTTGCAAGGATTTTTATTTGGATGGTCGGAGCCTAAATAGAATGCAAATTTCACATTCAATATCTCGCTGTTATTATTTCATTAGCAAGGGACATAATACGTTGAAAGACATAGGTTTCATTCGCTCTTTATTGTACGACGTAAAATGAATGATAAGGCCCTTCATATAGGCTAACATTTTATTAAATGAGCAGAAAAGCACGAGGGATTGGCTTGTCCATAAAGCAAATTAATAATCGTTCTAGACTGTTTAAATAAGTAATGTCAATCGGTTTGGCTATTAATAATTAATGTACAGGTGTTTTTGAAATGGTTCTCTTTGCTATATGTGAATTTGTTAATTAAATTCATCGAATATTGTGCGCAGCAGTTGGGCTATATTAGCAGCAGAATAATTACAAATAAAAGCCGCCTGCGGGCTCCTGTGGTGGTAAAACCCTCAAATTATTTATTAATTCAACTTTTTTTTTACGTTAAAGAAAGGAATTATTCTCGTCTATATTAGAAGAGTGAAAGAAAGTAGATTTAAATTAGTAAATAAATTCCCTGTTGTTCTATAATTTGTAACAATTATGTGTAAAAAATGCAGAACACTCAAATATTATAATTAATAATAATAAAACGATAAATCCTGTAAAAGCTTATAGCACTGCCTGTCTATTCCCATATTGTCATCGTTGCTATAAAAACACATTTATGACAATAAGCTCTTAGCTTCAATAGGCCTATATCATATCACGTCCCACAATGAATGCTTCAAGAACTGTAGGTTAAAAATTGGTAAACTTATAGTCGTGCAAGCACAATTGTCAAGAAATCGGAAATTCAACTAAACAATCGTCAAAAAAACAACAAAAAAAAAAAAAAAAACATTGCAACCACAACACCAGTCCCGTAAACTTATAAATAGACTCTTAACATGGAGACAAAATAGCTGTAAATCATTTTCTTACGAATCACCGGCAACAATGAATATTCCAAAACAATTTATTTTAACTAATAAATGATGATCCACTTCTGATGTGAACTCGCTCTGTTTATAGTCATGCCTTTTAAGTCGAAACATTCTAAGGCGGCGAGGCCTGCTGGAGCAAAGAGCAGATATTTTGTTTTTGCCACAAAGAGCACCTAGCCTGTAAATTTAGACAGTTGATTGTTGTTGTTTTGTTGTTATTGTTAAGTCTGGTTTATAATATATTTTAGTATTGAGTAAGCCTTCAGAAGTAACTGTGGGAATGAACCATAATTAAATGTGCCTATTTCTCATCCCATACCTGACAGCGACTTTTACATCAAGACTCATTGTATTATACATTAAGACTGATTTCTTGTCCCTTCTTGTATTGTTTTAGTCATCATCTCACTTGTCAAACTCGTGTAAAAATATGCACGTGCATGCATTGAATGCAATGCATTATATCTACACTAAGAGGTTATCGAATATATTTTGTTATTTGCACCGTTAGACCCTCAAGTTAAAATTATTATATGAAATTGTAAACAAATTGCTTACATTTTCTGCATATTTAATGATCATTACAGGCCTACGATACGTTCCACTTAAAAACAAATGTATTATTCACCCAAATACGGGCCGCCAGCATACCTTTATTAAACTAAAATGTCATAACAGATTCTTTAATTGCCCTACTTGAAACGCAATGTTCAATGCGCTTTGTCTTGAGATAATACGCGGACTGTTCAGAGAGAATGTAGTATTTTTAAACATCCATGATTTTGTTTTGACTGCTCAGCTTGACCTTTTAACCTCGTTGGGAGAGTTTTCTGAATTTGTTCTTTGATCCCCAGACTAGGCTCCTGCACACTGCCTCGCAAAGACACTCCTCTATCCGAGCGCTTTCTGCACTGCTGTTGTCATCGCAAGAAGTCAGATGTGTGACGGCAACATGAGAAAATTATTTAGGTAATCGACATTCAAGCAGTTCATTAAAATAATTTGCGGTCAACCACATGAGATACGTTGATGCAAATTCTGATAACCTGCTATAAGCGAAACCAGCAAATACAGAGATTAATGCAATCGAAGGCCTTCACGTGGAAAAAAAATGCATGTCTAAAGATGCCGTTCCATATAGGGGGGAGGATTAATCAGATTTAGCCTCGTCTTACGTTTAATTAAGTCTGGCAGATTCGCAGAGCCCAATTATGACCGGGTTGACCATTGACATGCGCAGAATTTTGGTTCAAGTCAATAGTTGGATTGTTGGCGTCATAATGCTGTCCAATTATCTTGCCTAAATTAAAATAATATAAAATGCGTTCCAAGATACTTTCATTTGGAATAATAGTAGCGTATATGTTTTTTAGTAGCCTAATATATATATATATATATATATATATATATAGCCTACACACACATTTATGTTATAGGCTATTATAGCCTAATATATATATATATATATATATATATAGTGGAATAGAACTACGCAATACTACCAGCAAGACTCAAATAGTATGCATCTATCATATATATTCTGCCCTTAAATTTTGTATTCCATTTTTTATACTTAATAATGTATCAAAATGGCACATATAGTTAGGCCTATATAAATAGAATAATCATAAATAGTAATGAGTTTAAGAATAAATTTAGATATGTAGACCTTATGTTATTTCTGTCTAAAACAGACTTGACTTATAAGAAAAATTCTCCCAATATTATAATCTATCCAATCATAAAAATTGCAATACGTTATCCGCAAAACACCTTTCTCTTGCAGTGCAACCACACTGCCTCATTCAAACAAATTAGAGTAGCGTAGAAAAGCATCGTTTTGTGATACATTTATTAAACAAGAATCTCTCAGGGGTTTGCGAGAACGACAAGTCAACGTAGCGTTTAAATAGCTACAGATCGTGTAATTATGTTAAGGGTTGGTAGACTAGGAAAAAAAAGCAATGGCACATTCTACCTTTTTTATTTCAGACAACATCATCTGAACATATTAAAATCTTTGGCTTGAAGCGTTGGTTCAGTCACGCATTTGAAGAACTGTGAGATAAGGGATTTAAGAGACAGGGCTATCACAAAAACTCTAACAAGCCTGACACTTAGGCCTACTGAAACGGTGAGCAACCACATTGGGAAAGGAGAAGAAACGTTAGAAATATACAGCAAGTAAGGAGTAATATAGACATCCCCTTACCTGGAATTAAATATATACATCTTACAGTTTTGGCTATATATAAATTTTCATAGTGTTCGTATTTAGATGCATGTCCATATACTGTATGATAAACAGAAATTTGCTTAAATATCGTATCTTCGTTTCGCAGAATTCGAAGACATTTCCTTTTCATTTGATTCATAAAAATATGAAAAATCACTTTTGTTGGGGTCAGCGTCCATGGCCTTTTCAAGAAGAGGACCCGGGCCATTTTATTCGCTATCTTCTTTTTCATCTTGAACTGTGGTTGTGGAATGGTTGTAGAGTCCTTGGGCCATGAGCTGAAGAGCGAGGCCGTTCTTATAGCCAGTGGCCTTTTTGATTTTGGCCCTCTTATTCTGGAACCAGATTTTTATTTGTGACTCATTGAGGTTGAGTTCCTGGGCCAGCGACTGTCTCCGCTGCTCCGTAATGTACCGATTCGCCTGAAACTCGGCTTTAAGTCTCTGCAGCTGTTCAGCCGTGAAAGCGGTTCTCGGTCGCTTGTCTTCTTTCTCGCTTTTCTTCTTTTTCAATTTTCGTGTCCTTGGGCCTAGTGTAGAAACAACAATAAAACGAAGACATAAATATCATAAAGCAGTAAACACTACATAGGTTACCCACACCTGACAGAGAATGCAACGATTGATGCGGTGTTAACATGAGGGCACTTCCGTATTGGACAAGCTATTTCGGCTGCGTTTTTTTTTTTTTTTTTTTTGAAATGTCGATAAAGAATTCATACTGCAGTTCATTAGGCCTACGCAGTCCTTTCTCTTTCGTTACTGAGTAAACAATGAGTGTTTGCAATGAAACATAATGAGTGTTGGGGTGTACTATATTACCTCAGCTGACAAGTAGACATATTGCCAAACAGGCAGTGAAACAAAATGCCGCTGAAAAATAGTTTAGTCAGTTTTATTTCTATACCACAAAATATAATAGCTGTAACCTTGAAATGCACTGTTAAATTTATAAGATATTTAATTATAAGCAAATCGTAGACGTGCAACGAAAGCTTGCATGTAGGCCTCAGTCCTCGGCTGTCACTTGAGCTTACACCCAGAGAACATGGCGGGAAAGCCGAACGAGTCTTTGTGTGAGTCTGCTTATTCTTTCAAAAGTTATTATTCATTTTTTTTTTCGGTTGCATTAAATGCACAGCGTATAATATAGTATATTATTACTACAAGCATATCAGACAAAATGACAACATGTAAACACATAGGCTAAGTAGGCCTATATTCGCCCTGTTTTCGACAACAATAGCAAGTCTAGTTAAGTTCGAAATCACCTTGTTATTGTCAGTCACACATAAAAAGAAAATCGATAGATTAATCAGTTTTTGTTTTTCTCTCTATAAAACATTTAAGCGATTGCGTATTATAAAAAAAACTATATTTTAATAAAACATTGAAAAAATGCAAGCTAAACTTGCAGGCCTAATGCACATAAAAAAACCATAAGCTCTGCAGACGAGCTGTGTTAATTGCAATAGGTAACTGTACTTTACTGGAAAGAAGCCGACATTATATTTTTAATTTTACATTTGTAAGTTTTGTTCCGTTGCAACAACTGTCTTGTTATTGTTCAAGAAATAGTTTTTACCTTTAATATATCCATGAATAATGCAGCTCATATCCAAACCCATTCATGCACAGTGCAATTAAAAAAAAATAATAAGAAGAAAGCTAAAGACCTGCTTGCATATTATGCAAAGCAAATATCACTACGCATGTGGCATTACATGCTCGTCAAGAAAACAATTTTCTGCATTACCAATCAACAACAGATCAGAACCCAAAGCTTTTCCTTCAGGAAACTGCACTCAGATGATCGAAATTCTGCTTGCCGTCTGTGAAAGTCCAGTGCCTGATCGCTCAATCAGTAAGTCAATCAGTGAAGTCAATCAAAGCATCTTTTCCAACAACCCAGCTGACTTTGTGGCAGGTATGCAGTGTAAAAATATTTTGCAGTGAATCTAAAAATGTACTTCGTGTGGAAACATCTTAAACGAACTGGCTTTTGTTGAAGTCAAACTATATTTTAAAAAAATATATAGCCTACTGAAACCATGGGAATACACTGGGTTTAAGACGGGTATAAAAACCGCCTAAAGGTAAGAACTGAACACATGTACAGCGTGATTATGCAAGGAGATTCATATCAGACAACAAAAATCAATCAATTCGAGAAGTTTTGTCCCTATAACAAAATAGCAATTAAAATAGGCCACTTATGCAGATATCTATTGAATATCTAATAATATCCTGAAATCATAAATTAATTACAAATATAGCCAGCAGCATTAAGTCATGGACGCCACAAAACTTGGTTGATTAAATCTCGGCACTTTCCTCTTCTTATCTTTCCTTTATTAAGATAAAGTTTTTTGTACCGAGATTATAAACAAACTACTTTCAGATTAACACATACCCATGATCACAGACTAAGATAAATTAAGCGCTATGAAAAGATATGCTCGTTATTGTTGTTATTATGAATAACAATATGGTGCTGGGAAACTATAGACAGACTAATTTAAAACGGATTACTATTATCTAAATATATGCCTACGAGTTATCTATTCCACATTAGCTATAGGCTACTTGACATTAACGTATCCACCATTCCCGTTATTGTCAATGATTGTAAGATGGTTTTATAACAGGCTACAATTATTTTGTATTGAAAAAGGTTAATACTTTACAGGTTTCATTAGTTAACAAAATTTCACATTAACCTAATAATGAACTACACTTCTACAGCATTTATTCATCTTTGTTATAAATCCAAAGTTGTATTTGTTCACATTATTAATGCACTGTGAACTAACCAACGCTGTATTTTTATTAACGTTAACACATACAGTAACAAAAGTAGGCCTATTGCTCGTGGTTAGTTCTTTATATTTAATATATTAACTAATGTTAACAAATTAAACGTTATTGTAAAGTTTCACCAGAAATCGGTAAGAAATTCATAGGGCGATCAGAATTATAATGTTTTGAACTACACAATGAACGTGAAAAGAAAGTGAACAAAATGGTTTGCGGCCTAAGTGACCATTGTTCGCTCATGCCTCAAAACAACCAAAGACTGCTTAATATTAGTGACAGCTTCAGACGCTGCCTAAAACGAGTTTGATTAAAACGCGCTGAACCCAATCATAAAAAAGAGCTCACTATGCGACCCCCCCCCCCCCCCCCCCCAAAAAAAGTTTTTCGCGTGCAGCGTCAATCGCTGTTTGTGAATTATGCATTGCAATTAAGAAACTAGCGCCTTACCAGATGAAGGTCTGTCCGAGTACCTGGTGCAGTACACCCACGCAGGCCATAGTAAAGGCTGAGACTCTTTAGCCGGCGGAGTTCCCCCGTTAGCGTTCACCACCACTATCGACGTCGTATTCTCCCCGTACCTTGCTGCGGTAGTTCCATTTCCCTCGACAAGCTTTGCCGAGGACTGCTTTGAGGATGGCGAAGACGACGAGGACGAAGAAGTGCTGTCACTACTGCAGTTTGAATCCTGGCAAAGGCTGCTATTATGCGACGGCCTTATTACCATAGGGTTAACATTCTCCCTACCCGAGGTTTGTGCGCGGTCCCTACTCCCAAGATCTTTCTTGCAGCCGAAATCTGGCCGTAGAATATTGTCGATGAAAAAGTTCGTGGTTCTGTGGGCTTGCTGTGCAGCCTGGTGAGGTAAAATCGGAGGAGATGGTATATTGGGTGAGAGCGAGACGCTCTCAGATTCAGTCGAATCACGACTATTTTGATCCTTTTGCTCCTCCATGACAAGCTGGATCGTGGTCTGCACTCCAAAATTCCACTTGTTGCAAAGAGCAGTATCCGGATAGCAACAAACAAGAATACAGTCTATACTGTTAAAATAAAGGTATACGAAATACCTTAAGAGGAGCGACTGTCATAGCATCGGAATGCTTTCCGCGATCAAGGCGTTTCAAGTGTCAAAACGCACCCGTTATTCATGTCAGACAACGCATCGCGCGATGCTCCGCAGTCCCCGACTCGCTGCCCCGTGTGACAGCTCGCGCTTAACAAACTCTTTCTAAAATCACTGTGCCCCTCACATACTTTTTTCCTTAACCGGAAGCACGTGAGCGAGACACACGTGCAATGGGCCAATGGGGTACCAACATCCTTGGTGTCACAAGAAGAGAATATCCAATAGAATTTTACAATCTTATGCAAATGGATGGATTTCCAAGACCAAATACTCTGGCGAACGGGAAATACACTCTAATGAGGACTGGATGTTTCTGGATCGGCATTGGCTTTTGACAGAAAATATCTGATGCTGCTGCCAGATAATTCATTATTTTAGTTGCTCGTTGTATTTTTGTCAAAACTACTAATAACATCGCGAATAGCTTTTTTTTCTGGGATTCTTAGTGTAAGGAGGCGATAGACGGAGTTAGTGAAAGAAAACAGTGAGCCTTCATAATTTGACCAAGATTATTATTCTTTGAGAAAATTAAATAAATAATGGTTAAGAAGCAGAAATTACCATAAAATGAGATAGATTGAAAGATAATATTAATATCAAAGTTTGCAATCATATGTCAACTGATAAGGTCGGCCTATAATTCACCCAATTATCGTAATAACAAAGCAACAGACTAGACCGTTTTTATAGCCCTATACTTAGGCTATTTACTTATTTTTCAGTCGAAACGTTTTAACCAGACATTGCCAAAAGTGGTCATTCAATTGCCATTACTAGCCTTAAGGATTTCTACCTGACCTAACCCATAATTCAACACACTTTTGCTGGTGTAACCTGGTCTAGTCATATTAATGCAGCCATATTAAATAATATTTTGGTTTGAATGAAAGCGTGTTAATTAGCCAAGATAAATTAATCGCATTCGGGTTACATTTATAAAACAATGGACAGTTTACTCGCATGATCCTTAAAATGATTCACAAATGGATGGCCACATCAAGAAAATGTGGCACCAGCCGTGTTTAGTTAAAACGAAAAAAGAATAACTCACAACACAAAAGCAGGACGTGTTAATAACAAGTAGGCTAAATGGTTTAAAGTTTCACCAATTAGGCTACGCAAAATAATACGCCAAGCAGGAACGCATGCACACAAAACATTTATAATAATAATAAGCGCAAACACGGAATTTTAGTTGCCCACATGCAGCATTTATTCATTTAAAACTGGTTGGGTTGAAATCTTTATTCGAAAAGCTTGAGTCGGTAGGGTACTTAATAAATTTCTAATTAGGACACTATCAATATGCTATTTGAGCCAAGTAGCCATTGTGAGGCACGCTCCTTTTCAGGCGGTAAATTAGCACTCCAGCTCTTATCTCGGCTGCATGCGACGTCTTGAGAGGGGCTGCAAAAGATAATTTATAGGTTTTAATTAGCGCCCATTCCGCCTGATCAGCTTGGCGTTCATCACTAGCGAGTGAATAAAAGCCGGTCAAAAGCACTGTCACTAGCCGCTGGCAGGGCGCTTTATCAAGGTAAGCAGGGCCGTATTACATGAGGTGTAGAGGCGACGTAATTTCCCCAGTGCTGATAAAGCCCGTTGAATAATGCCGGAGTCATCTGAGACACCATTTACTGAAATGACTTTATTGACGACTTAACGTCGGTAATTCATTTTACCCTTCACGAATCGGACCTGGATTGGGTACAGTAATGGGATGATGAATGTGGCAACGGGCCGCACCTCGTATTATTGAATATAATACACACGCCCTTCTCTAAATGTCTCGAAAATCATGTAAAAATCGAAGTTGTAACTATTTTAATTTCATTATGGACAGGTTGAAATATTGTCCGGTCTTGAATAGCTCTGTTGCAATGATAGCTCACGGGATATTTAATTACTCTACATAAAATATAGGCGCTCATAGCGAGAACCTGACAACAACACAATAGGATATTGGGTTAAAAAAATCATATTCCATATAAAAACGTATCCACACGCATCTAAAAGCGCAACGAAATTAGATTACAGGTGCACATATCGTCAATGAAATTTCCATTGACGAACCTAATTTTGAAATGAACCCATTTTCATCCCAGGTGTGTTTTATTATTGCTTTAGTTGTGCTTTTCAGAATTGTTTCAGCCAATTAGCTAACAGCATAATTGCCTTGATTAAACTATGAAAAATCCACCGCTGCCTACAAGAACAACTAGACCTTGTCGAGCAAAATAAATCAATGTGAAACGCTGCCAGTCGCATTCACTGTTTCATGTGAACACTTTCACTAAAAGGGATGTTTTAGGACATGTTTTCCCGCAAAGAAAATGTGAGCAGAAGCTCTAGGCTTTTCACTTCAAATCAAATAAAAAGAGGGGGAAAAAAATGAATTATGATAAAAAAGATAAAACAACTTTTAGTTAATTTCCTCCTAAAAGGGCTGGGGAGCAAATGTCTAAACTTGTCTTTTCAGATGTTGATTATAGGCTAAAATATTTCTAAATAATTCTAAATCTTCCTGTAGATGTTTGATCACGATAAGACGTTCAAATACAAGGTGAGAGTTTCTTGAAGAAAGATGGTGCTTCATCTTCTTTTGTTATTCGTTCTGCTTCAATGCGTTGGCTAACATTTGCAAAGATTTTACTGTACTATATCGGACATTCAGTTATTTGTTTAACTTCAGTTTTGCAAAACAGGTTGCTTGAACTTTACTTTGTCATAAAAATAAAAGGCAAAGTTTCAAGAAGTGCAGTTTAGGCACCGGTTCACAATAGCTAAAACGAATTCAATTTAAGCGGCATTATTTTTTAGCTCACGTCAGCAAATTTGCCGCTATTATTAATGTTGCATACGGGGTTTACATGACGTTGGCATATGGTGTAGGTGAAAATACCTTTATTACTTTAATTATTCTAGAGTAGCTTCATTTAAATATTAGATTGGCATGACTTAATCACAAGCGATCTGCATAAAAGTGACGCAGCCTATTCTATTGTCTAAAGGCCAGAGTTAAATGATGGTTGTTGTCCTTATGATTCAATTTCCTTTTTTTGTGTGCAATTTCACATGCTAATAATTTCATTTTAATCTAGGCCTATAGTTTACTGTGTAGGCCTATATAAAAACAGAGGTAATTCATTGAACAACGGGCCAGCTGCATGTAAGCAGAAAGGTGTCGTTTTTTTTTATATATATATTTTGCAATTAGGCCTACGTGAACGCCTCCCAATGGATGTGTAGGGTAGAGTGGGTACAGTCCTTAAGGCCAGTGTAGCCTATTTTTTTCTCTCTGTGAAACAAAAGTTAAATGTCTCAAGAATAGGCTAGTTTTCAGTGACAATGCCATAAATTATACACCCATGTTTTCATGTTATTAGATTTTATTGATTTTTTTTAATACAAATTTGTACCAAGGGGACGTTTTGCCCTACAGGTGGGGTAAAATGCCCCCACTCTGACAATAGGCTACATTTACAGCAAAATCAGAGTAGGCTACATGTAGCGGAGCTTTAGCTTAAAATGAAAAAGACAAGCCAAAATAACAGCAAGTTAGATAAATATGAATATTTATTAAAGGAACCATGCTAAAATTCAGCCTATTTGAAAAATATTGTTAGCTGATTCTAATTGTCTAGCTAACTAGCTAGCTAATGCTATCTTGAGGTAGCTATTTTTTTATATAATTCCAAATATTTTTATTCAACCACCAAGTTAGATTATATTTGATGGAAAAACAAAGGATGTGTTGTTCAGAACATAACTACAGTAATAATGATAGTGGGAAGCGATGCCCCCTGGGGACATTTTACCCCACAGACTAGCCTATAATTATGTTAGAAAAATGATTGTCATTCTCAAAATATAATTAGTATATTTTTCTTAAATAACATAGGCCTAGGCTACTCCCTGACTACAGGCCCCTTTACTATATTCATATCATACATAACTGTGATGATGAGGATGACAAAAACAACAACTTTAAAACACCTTTTTTTCTTACTGCTAAAAATTTGATCAATTAACGTGGAAACCTTTTTCTCTCAGATAAGCTAGCCTACGTCACAGCGAATACATTACTTGTACATAACTCTTGTCAACTTACTTCATAGCAACAACACAAATGTATCTGGACTCCATAGTAGCCTAGTTATTTTGGGATAAACAGTAGGGTGGGGGATCTGTTGAAGAAGGAAAAAAAATAGACATTATCAAGGCACGAGGATATTGAAGACTTCGTCCCTGATATCGTCCTCCAGCATTGGCATTTGGCGAAACTTGGCTGCCATCTTGTGGTCAAAGGAGTGAAGTCCACATGAAGAGTGTTGCCTTGCCAGTCCTTGCTGTTTCTGACATTAGCCTATAAGTGTTATAAAATGAAGTTAATAAATATTTCTTGCACACACATTCCATAACAACATAAAAGAAACAGCAACTAAGGGAAATTAATATGAATTAGTATAGCCTGGCTATGCGTGTGTAGCTTTACTCAACATCATGTTAAATAAAATATATATTGACAAATTATGTAAAACACATTTTTGTATAAATATAAAACAGTTTCCTGTACGACATACTCTCTTAAATATAGCCTACCACCTTGGAGTATTTACACAATATTTGGTTTTGCTCCATGTATCTCATAGGCTACTTGATTACTGACGTAGTAGCGTTTGGGAGGAGTTAAGTCTCATCTCGCAGTAGCTTTATTTGACCAGCAGGTGTCAGGGTAGTGTTGTTTTAGCTATGTTTTTGACAAAAACCAAGCTCATGTTGGGAAAGATATCATATGACAAATCCTTTAATGTTAAAAGGATCAATTAAAACGGTTTATAATGACTGATCTTCATAAAGGTGATATGAAGATAGCTAAAGTGTAAGTCCAAGAGAGTCTTTTACAAACATCAAGCTTTGTCAACGTTAAACAATGAATGTATAGGCAGCCTATAAGGAAAAGTGGATGCAAGAAGGGAAATAAATTAATAATTAAAATGATGATTAAAGTTTTAACAAAATTCCCTTCAATAGTTCATTTTAGAAATCTCTAAAGCCAGGGACACACTTTAAGAAGAAATATTGGTATGCTTTTTATTTTATTTATTAATTTGATCTCGAAAAGCCTGCATTTATGATACTATTTGGAAAATGCATTTTGACATGGATTTATTTGGAGTTAGCACCTCATGCATGTAAACTTCCCAAATGCAATTAATATCAATATTCTTGAATGGAGAACCTAATTTGATTTTCATATTAGACATGAAAATCTGTCTTTTTACTCCAACTAAAAATTGTAATTTGGAAAGCAAGCAAAGCACTAATCGAAGTGAACAACTAAACCCAGGTATTGGTAGTATTAATATAATAATAATAATAATAATAATAATAATAATGCCTTCTATTATTTTCTTAATGTGTATGATTAAAGGATATCTTACAATTCTGCATCTGCATGCTGTTACTTCAGCCTTTTTTGGCATTTGACATTAATTAAATATTCTGCTGTTTTCATTCATAATTGATGACATATATCAGATTGCATCAAGATCGTGCAGGCTAGGTTTCTTATCAATAAAAACAAAGCCTAGTCTTATCCTAATATTATTATAATGGCTGTATTTTGTGAAACATTTTAGAACACATAGGCTATAATATAATTAGGTGGCTTATAATCAACCTGCTGGATATGGTTGATGTAGGAATAAACCTAGTATCCACTAGTCACTACTGCACCTAAACACAGACAGTTTTTTAGGCAGCCAGTTAGTTAGTAATAAAGTTTTTTTATTATATAAATATTTATTTTATTTATTATAATTATAGTTATAGTTATAATGTTACAAGTTAAAAAAAATCTATCTATCCATCCATCCATCCATCCATCCATCCATCCATCCATCCAACCAACTTTACAAAAAAAAATAGCCGGGAGTCATGACTCGGTGCTGAATCGGTTCATTGAACAAACCGTCTAAATGATTTGCTAAAAATAAACAAGCTTCTCGTTTACGCTCCACGCCAGTTGATGGCAGTAATCGGTGTAACCAACTGCCGATCGTCACAACGTAGGAAATAAAATAAGAAATTGCATTCTGGGATCTGAGAACAGCCATCCTCCATCTTGCTTTTTAACCATACAAGATAAATGGTGCCATGCAGTTAAGCAATCACGTTCTTATTAAACAATTTATTTCCAAATAAGAGTTTCGTCTTCAAGATTATTGTCATGCAGTCGGGACTGATTCCTTAAGTGTGTAATTTGGGGCTTGTTTGAAAGACGACCAGGAGCTTGTACTCCTGTCCGATGCTTTAGAGGTGTTCAGTGTTCTGCTTACTGCTACTGAACTCTAACGGCGTTTGAAATGGGTCGTTCGCGGAGCCGCAGCTCTTCCCGCTCCAAGCACTCCAAAAACAGTAAGCACAGTAAAAAGCGAAGCCGCTCTCGGTCAAGGTCCCGGGACAAAGAGAGAAAGAGGCGCTCGAAGTCCCGAGAGTCCAAAAGGAGTCGGAAGAGAGAGTCGCGCTCTCGTTCCAAATCAAACACGGCCGCGGCTCGCCGGGAAAGGGAGAGAGCCGCCACGCCGCCGGAGAGAATCGATATTTTCGGCAGGGCGATAAGTAAGAGGAGTGCTGTAGACGAAAAGCAGAAGAAAGAGGAAGAAGAGAAGAGAGTCGAAATGGAAAGACAGAGGAGAATGTGAGTAACGTTACCCACACTTTACAGCATGACTGTCATGACGGGTTTCGTTTTGGAGAGTAGACATCACCTGAATAATGTGAGCCACACGAATATACAAAAGTACTGTGGAAGTACTATATAGCGAAGAAAGCTACCGTGGTTTTTTTGTACATGTATCATCGTATTATGGGAGTACCATGCAAATACACCAATTTCAGTACAATGGTGTTTACGTGGTAGTATATTCATGTGTGTTTTCAGGCCACATTTAAAAGTATCAGATACTAAGTTACCACTGTATCAAGATACTGCCATAAATATTACATTATCTCAATTATATTTACTATGTTTACAAAGCATACCATGGTAAAACTGAGGTGCATGTAAAAACGATGACACACTATCATTGAACCATGTTCAAAATACAACCGTAATACATTGTATTTTGGGGTTGTGGAGTGACTGGATTCTCAAAAATCTTATTTTTTCCCCCTAATTTGCAAGTATACACCCATCAATCAGCCAGGCTGGTTATTTAAATTAATCTGACAAACTTTTGCCACATAATAGGACATTGACAAATAAAGCTTCAAAAAAGGTGTTTTAAAAAATATATATTTTCAAAACTGATGTAATGCATATTTTTGAGCCATGAACAATGTGTTTAAACATTGTGTTCAGTTGATAGATAACATTTCAAAGTGTTTGTATATTTTTTTTACTGTTTTTATTTCAGGCGGTACAACCAAATAGTTGTAAAGGCCTTGACATAGAAAGTGTACCAACCTACCCATACTTGAAATGAGCATTTTTAACCAGTATTTGATAGAGTCCTACAAACCTTTTCACTCTGCCACAAGGATCAGTTGGGGACTTCTGGATGATGCATAATCATATTTACTAGGGGTGTAACGATACCCTCATGTTAAGATTCGATACATATCACGATTCTATTATTGCGATACTCCAAGACATATGATAAAAGGTTACATTTTATATTACATTGTGGGTGTGGAAATGAAAAGGCTTGCTTGGACTGATAACCTAATGCACAGGACAATGGTGACACCAGAATAAAAATATTCATGATTCTGAAGCTGAAAACACAGAATTATTTTAGATGAACAGGCTTGCACGGTCACTGACTAGATATATTTAAAATAATATAGGCCACTTTTTACTGGTAACATCAGACATTTGGCATTATCAGGACCCACAAATATTTCCCCATTGCATTTTGTATATATATATATATATATATATATATATATATATATATATATATATATATATATATATATATATATATATATATATATATTGTATATATATATATATATATATTTTATATATATATATATATATATATATATATATATATATATATATATATATATATATATATATTAGTTTAATGTAGCACTGACACTAAAACTCTGAAAACTTGATTTAGTTTTTACACAGAGAACAGCTTTAAAACTACCAACATTTAAAAATTTGTTTATAGGAAAGGTTACAAACCTAAAATGATGCCATAGTATTTAGTTTTTCATTTTGTTATTATTAAGACACCATTTTAAATTGATTTCTTAGTCTGTTCATTTGTTCAGACTGTTGTTTAGACATTTTGGGAGTTTAAGATGATCAAATAAAATGCATTATTTAAATGTAAAAATTAATTCAAACTAAATGGGTTTGATAGAATAAAGTAAGTCATGAATTTATCTAATTATTTTAAAAGGAAAACTGCCCTTGGACACAATAATGTGCATGTAATGTCATTGAATACATGCATAAATAAATAGCCTATTGTCTGAATTTGAACTTTGATTTTGTGTCCTCTAGGGAAGTGTTAGGCAACATTATAATCTTCATTCTTACTGTCATAAAACCAATAAGCAGTAGTAACCATAGCTATTAAGGTATAGATGAGATGCATAATTATTATACTCAAAGAAATGTTTCCCCAATCATTAAATTACCATTCAACATTGATAGGAGTTTCAATTTTGGACTTTTAAAAAGCCTATAGAAGTGGACTGCTACTGTAAAGCTGACACTTTGAAGTTGTTGATTTTCCATGCACAATGGTAGCTAGCACGTGCATTGCATTTCATTTCATGTTGTTTACCTGTCCTGCTTCATTTCATAATTAGCACCAAGTACATTTTCATTTTGTATTACTTACTGACTGTAATCTCTTCTTCCCTAGTCGACAGCAGGAGATCGAGGAGCGGCTGATTGAGGAGGAGACGGCGCGGCGCGTAGAGGAACTTGTGGCCAAACGCGTGGAGGAGGAACTGGAAAAGCGAAAGGATGAGATTGAAAGAGAAGTGCTGCGACGGGTGGAGGAGGCTAAACGCATCATGGAGAAGCAGTTGCTGGAGGAGCTGGAGAAACAGAGACATGCGGAGCTGGCCGCTCAGAAAGCTCGGGAGGTAACTTGCATGTGAACTGGCAGCACAGAATGTATGTGCTTACGAATGCTGGTTAAATGGGTAGGTTCCTGTAGTTTTGTTGGAATTGGATCTGTTTCCCACCACACACACACACGAAAGCAACAAATATTTATGCATTCATATTAACTGTGCTATAGGAAATATTCGATTTAGTAACTCGGAAATCTTCTGAGTTATTTTCTGTTTGGATCTGCAGTTTAGTGGATAAGCGACCTGTGTAAAGCCTGATGTTGCTTTCTTTGCACACTGTATGAGTGTGTGGTGTAAAACAGGCCTTAAGGCTCTGATATACTCACAGCGAAGTTCTCTTTTATTCTCCGTTTAGGGGTAAAAAGAAGTTTCAAATACCGTTGCAGTGTTAGCGAACATCCCGACGGCGCCCACACTGCTGAGAGCGACGATTAGATGAATATGTAAATATATGCTGCGCACTTTCCATACAATAACTAAATAAAGGCACAACAAAAATGACAGCTGTGAGAGATCAGCTGCAGTTAAGAAGCATGTGATCTTAGCGAACAGGGGTGCGTTTCGCGAAAGCATCGTTAGCCATCTATGGTCGCAAGTTCCGTCGTTATCAGCATAGTTCAACGAGACGATGTTTCCCGAAACCATCGTTTCAACGAACAATCGCAAACAGCATCGCAAAGTTGTGTGGTTGGAATGACAGCTCTCAAGCTGTCGTTAGAAGCATAGTTTCTAGATTGCATGACATGTGGACTTAATAAATCCTTATCTTGAGCAAAATAAGCAAGCTGACATTCAGTACAACCTGTGTCTTTTTATTTAGAATACATACAAATGTCATTTACGTCTTTGAGTTTAAGAGATTTAAAGCACCGTTTTTGAAGACTGCGCATGTGCGAACGTGCTCTACTATGTAAGAATCTGGAAATAAAGCGAAATAACTGAGAAAAATTTGAAATATTCCTCAGAATGCCATGTCTGTAATTTATATCAAAACATCTAGCATTAATTCGATCTCAAACAGTTTAATTAAAATAAGCTATTACTCCACCACATGAGTGACGTCATAAACCAACATGGTTGAACGGCCACTTTGCGACAATATGGTTTCGGGAAACAGTCGTGACTAGCTAGTTGATTTCTTCAATGATGCATCGGACTATGGTAGTGAAGCATCGAGTTACGTCGTTTTACGGGAAACGCACCCCTAGATATGTATGCACCAGCTCTGCAATTCGGGACTCCAGTAAAGTCACGTCACGTTTATCTATCTATCATTTTGTTCAATAGATTTCTTTAAAGCAAGCAGCTTTACAGTATCAAACATGAAAAAACTGTGTCGGTGTCGCTTTCAATTAGAAGTACAACTTCAGTTTCTTCTCTAAAGCAGCTCTCCAATGTTTTTATTTGCAGACATCTGACTTCAATTTTCCACATAAAAGAAAGCGGAGCCTCAGATTACACCTACCTATTACATAATTTCCATGGGCCAATTGTAGTTTCAAGGCTTTTACCAGCTGGAGTGAAAGTTCAAAACTCCAAACGAACTACGTTTTGCCTGATTTTGTTAGAAATTACGTTCAGTTTGTTCTTCGATTTCGCTTAAAGTATGTCAGGGCCTTTAGCCTAATTCCTCTCAAAATTAAGTGAAAATTATTTTTATTTATTTTTTCGAATTGTAGCTCTAATCTTACGCACATCATAGTAGTACGGAGTATGACAGTTCTACCATTTTATTATCTTTAAATTTCATGTTTCACAGTTTTCTTGAACAAAACAGCTCATGCACAACTCCTGTGAGTTCCATGAGCTTTGGTATTCGCCTGAACTTCACTATCCCTCTCCTCTCAGTTGTTTATGAATAGAAGTGATGAAAGTTATTCACGCTTCTGTTGGTCCTATACATCATTAAAGCTGACTGCTCCTCAGACGGCACTTCACTGTGTGGCCTTTTTTCTGAGAGTGAGATGTAAGTAGAGAAGTACCAAGAACACAGGTCAGTGGTTTGAAAGAACCTCCCTTGCTGATTGGTGGTACATCTATCGAAAAAAAAAAAAAGTATTCCCAATATGACCCTGACTCCTCTAGGAACTTTATTCGTGAGTGAAGGACAAGTTTACTGTAGGTTTATCCATGTCTGGTGAGCTGAATGTATCTTTATTATCTATAAATTTATGTTTACTCAAGTTTTGCCACTTATTTTCTGGGAATATTTATGATTTCTGCCACTACAACTCACATTAAAGCGGATTGACTTTGCAGGAGGAAGAGAAGTCAAAGCGTGAAGAACTGGAGAAAATTCTGGTGGAGAACAATCGCAAGATAGCAGATGCTCAAGCTAAACTGGTACGTGTGGTTTTGTCATGTTTCATTTCATAAAAAAGTTTAATTGCACAGTTAAAACAATGGTTTAAACAAAGTATTGCAAAACATTATAATTTAAATAAATGCTGCTCTTTTAAACTTCTGTTCATCAAAGAATCTGGGTAAAAAAATACCACACCAAATCAGCATATTAGAATGATTTCTGAAGGATCATGTGACACTGAAGACTGGAGTGATACTGCTGAAAATTCAGCTTTTCCATCACATAAATAGATTATATTTTAAAATATATGAAAATAGAAAACATTTATTTTACATTGTAATAATATCCTACAGTATTACTGTTTTCACTGCATTTTTTATCAAATAAATGCAGCCTTGGTGAGAATAATAATAATTTTAAAACAATCTTACCGATCCCAAACTTGCGAAATTAAGGGCAGAGGAGCCATTTAGTTTGATGTTAAAGTGCCCCTATTTTGCTATTTTAAAGTTTCCTAATGTTGTTTTGGAGTCTCCTACAACAGGTTTACATGCATCAAAGGTAAAAAAACTGTTTCATTTTCTCATAATATCCATTTGCACATCACCACATTTTCAATGATTCTCAAACGACTCGTCAGATGAATCGATCTCTCTAAATCCCTCCTTTCCACAAGCTACTTTGCTCTGATTGGCCAGACAGCTCAGTCTGTTGTGATTGGTCTACCGTGTACGTGTACGTGCATGTCGAAAACAATTGCCATAACAAAGTCAGCTCTGCTTGTCCTGAGGCTTCCTACACCGTAAACTAAACACAGTAACGAACGATGACATCGATTTTACCATATCAATCCGAGCGCCAGTCCGATGATGAAACACTGGAAGAACTTATTCAACCCGAACCTCCGTCGCAAGGACAACTCGAGCAGGACGTTTCTTAGTGATACACTTCTCAGTTTGAGGTACATTGTGAGATGTTGCAACTGTAATTCCTCAGCATCAGCATTAACAAGTGCATCTCCATCAACAAACCGATTATTTTACTTGTCATTATTTATTTACTGAGTATTTTTCTAATTTATTGCGATGAACACGTGGAAACTGTATCAATAAGAGTGTATACATTAGCCGAGCTCTAGCGTGAATGACTGATTTAACATAAACAAATCTTGCTACATGCTTAATCTTTCCTCAAAGTAGTGAGAAGAACGACAGCTGATCAGCAGAAGTATGTTAGTAAGATAGTAACAATGTGAGTTAACCAGTTAGCAGGAGACCTACACAATATAAAACTCAAAACTAAGTATTTGAACACCATCTTTCAAAAACAAGTGGTTTTCGAATTCTGCATGGAACTCTGAGATTTGAGAAGTAGTTGTCAGAAAAATAAAGGAAACGCAGCAAAAGTTTAGGATTATACTGCCGTGGTATCATGGTAAAGATGAATTTTAACCACTGATTCTTCTAATGCTCGTCCTTGGGCAGTGAAAAAAAACTGGCTTTACCTTCACATTGTAGAGCACAGCGTCTTCTAGACATGATGCTGTCCAGTGTCCCCAGGAATCAGCTGCAGTGTTTGAGGTTCAAGTTTTCCCTGCTGTCTGCGCGCGCAATAAGTGGGCGGGCAATATGCTAATGTTTCGTCTTGATGTCACGATGAAACGGCTTAGGACTCGTTTGAAAAAGATTCATTTCATTGACTCAAGAGTCGACTCTTACTTTTGAAAGACGGTAACTTTATACGGTGCACTTTCAGATTTAAAACTTTGCAGGATGTTTTCATTCACTTAGAGCTATGTTACACACTACATGAAAGGTCATTTTCAAAAATCCATAATACGCCGATGTCACGCATCCCGCACCGTTATTTTAAAATCGAAAGCGAGGCTCCGGTGGGAAGAAAACCGGAATTGCCGCCTTTAATCTCAGGAGAGTCACGATGGCGTATTGTTGTTTAATGTAGAAATGAGTTCTTCTAAAACTGTACATACATTTCTTTCATACTTTAGACTATATACAGTGAAATTCAGTAATAAATAAAATTATTTTTTATATATATAATTCAGAACGTAAAAAAAGTAGCAGAAACGAACTATATACATATCCTATATTGGATATTAGCATCCAATAGTGTAAATCGCGGCAGCAGCTTCAGGTTGTTGTCTATCTGTACTTCCGGGGTTCTTCCCACCGGAGCCTCGCTTTCGATTTCAAAATGGCGGCTGCGTGAAATCAGCGTATAGGGGCACTTTAACAATCAAACCTTTGTTATGCTTGCTGAACAAACTTGGGTCATGTTCAGAATTTTCAATAAACTGTTCTTTGTGTACTTGAATTCTTTCTAACTAGCACTCTATTGGCCTTGCTGTCTTCTCATATAGAATGAATGTCCCCTGCTCTATGGCCATGTGGAACATTAATGTTGCATAAGCACTACTTGACATGTTTTGTTTTGTGGAGTTCTCTTTCTTAACAGAGCTGCCTTTTAGAAAAGGGGAGATCAATTTAGTTACAAAGCAGAGCTTATATAAGGGATCCTGTCAGTTACAAGCCATAAAGGTTAAGAGCAACACTTAAAAGTGAACTGACAAATGCGGTCTTGCAACTCTTTCAAACATTTTTCACAAAATTTGGTTTGTCATAAACGACTACATATTGCAAATTATATAACATTCGAAGTTAAACAGACTATTAGTAAAGCACTTTTGTACATTATATTGAACGTCACAGAGCACAGAACAATTGCTTGAAGCTTTTTAATTAAAGCATGGGACTAGTAATTATAAATGCATTATGCATGAATAGTGTAGTCTTGAATGTTTTTAGTATTTTATACATCTTTATTTTTAACAAATATAACTGCAAAAAGTATATTGCATGAACCATAAACCAAGATAGTCTGACACCATTTCAAGATATGGCGATGCTGTTGACGGTTAGGTCTCAGCCAATATAAAATTCGCATTACGGATGTCAGGGTATCAGATTTTTCACTACACTATTATCATGGCCAAAAGAATTCACAATAACGATATCTATAGAAATCTTGAAAAAATGTAATGCTATTGGTCAAATTCATCTTCATTTATTTATTGAAGAATCAAACCATTGCATACAAAAGGAACAATTACACTTAATGGCAACCCAGTTCCTTCAGTGAACTGATGTTGCTTCTTATCACAGAACGAGGCAGAAATTCTATAATTTTATAGTATTCTACAGTGATAAAGGCTATGTCGATTGGCATTACATTTGAAATATAAATGATCCTGATGAAAATACCCAAGATGGCTTGAAGAACACAGATAAACCATATACTGTTGCAATGGTGTGTTAACATAATGTCTCTATCTGTGTTTTATTCAGCTACAGCGTGTGATATCTGGATGTCTTTGTCCATATTAGGGTTGTATTACTCCTATGAGTCTAACTTGTGGACTTTCTGTGCGATTGCTACCTCCAGCATTGAGTATGAATGAAACATCAATTACATGTGAAGCGTTTAGTGCACAATAATGCTCACATCATCCTTAAAAATTGGTAAAAATAGAGAAAAAAAAAGACTGCTCTCTAAAGATATGTGAAGTAAACATACGATAATCCATAAGTTTTATCTGAATAAGCACACATTTGGACTAAAAGCCCCAAGGGATGTAAATTTAATAAAACACAGACAGGTTAATGTAACATTTCCCATTTCAGGACTAGCAAAATAATTGCAATTTACTGTCTGTACAGTGGCCAAATCTGCAAGATAACAGAGGCGGAGGTGGGCGAACTGGTTGGTTGCATTGCCCACCTTTTGCGCTCAGTGTTGTTTGGCAAGTCCTGCAGACTGGGGTGATTGAGTCATTTTGGAGTGCGGGTAGAGTGTCTGTCATATCTGACGACATGCTTCTGCATGAAAGTAGCACACTGTCTACTTGTGTTTTATGACAGTTGGCACCCAGTGTAAAGGAGCAATACTGCCACCTATTGTACGTTGGGATGTCAAACAGATACTGGCGTTGGATTATTTATATCATCATATGTGTACTATTAATTTGAAATATGATTATCGCCAATACTGGTATATTGCATCATCACTAATTAACACGATATCAATATTAAATGTTTTAAATATCACGATCAATACCAGTATATTGCACTTGTTTATCTCCTAATAAACACCTTTTTCTGGCCTGCAGGCAGAGGAACAACTACGAATAGTTGAAGAGCAGAGAAAAATACACGAGGAGCGCATGAAGTTGGAACAAGAGCGACAGAAACAGCAGAAAGAAGAACAGAAGATCATTTTGGGGAAAGGGAAGTCGAGGCCTAAACTGTCTTTCTCTTTCAAAGCCACTGAGTGATGAAAACAATGTGGCCAGAATTCCTCCAGACTTTCTCCAGACCACCTCTCCGTGTGAGGCGTTTGTGCTGCAGCACAAGTTCTTCTTCATAGGTCTTGTGTGGTGTGTTTCAAATTCTCAGAACAACGGGAACAATCAATTTGTCATATTTCCTTACGGTTTCCCTCCCCCGTTTTACCTGTCTGTTTTGTATTACTGACTCCTTGTATAGATAACCTCCACTTGTCCTCCATGTAGTATCTGCAAACACATTTGGTGCATCGCCACGGGTAGGGTAAAAAAGGACCGGCCTGACCTGCTCTCTTATCCCAAATGCACGTTATGGTTTCCGATGTCACTAATTCAAGACCTCAACAGATTTTCCTGGCTGATTCGATTGACGTATTTTTATTTTTTTTAATAGTTTATTCATAGTATAAAGTAATTAGAATGAAAGATTGGTCGGGAAATTGCTTGAACTGGAAATCCATCCCTCTATTTTGAATGGCACAGACCACTATGATTTAAATGGTAACCAGTCCAACCAAGAAGCATCATAAAACAAGAGTAACCTCCTTTTATCATTTTTACTTGCACATTCATAATTGTACATTCAAGAGGTAAGGTGATGCTGTAATAAAGGGTACCTGGTCGTTGCATGTCATTGAGCTTCTTATATGTTAGTGATGAGATGCTTTTAGAGGTGATTGAGTGAAAGGTTGCTGATTGGCCAGAATTTGTGTTTGTGGTCTGGTTAAATATTTGACCCAGTTATCAAGGATATGTCAAGAATCTCCAATAAATCCATGAATGTGTCGTGTTTCTGATATCTATTTGCATATTTGTATTAACTTGTGTAGTTAATCAGGATTAGATTAAACACAACTATACATAAAAAGTAGCAAGTATCTAAAATCAAAGGATTATAGGGATAGTTAGCCAACCAAAAAACTTTATTCTGTCATTTACTCACTCAAGTTGTTCCAAACATTAGTTTCTTTCTGCTGAACACACGCGCACACACAATGATATTTTGAATATGGGTAACCAAACATTTGTTCTGCCCCATTGACACATGGAAGTCAATGAACTGTTTGGTTACCCATATTCTTCTAAATCTTTTTTGTGTTCAGCAGAAGAAACTAATCCATTCAGATTGAGTAAATCATGATACAATTTTCATTTTTGGTTGACCTATCCCTTTAATATCCCCTTAATTGCTTAATGCCTACACCATCAAAAAATAGCAATCGAGATATCAACAAGGGATCAACAAGACTAAGTAGGTTAACATTTTGACGTCAGGATGTCAACACATCACCAAATGCTATCAAATCCGCAGCCTAATTAATAGTTTGTTTGACACCTCTGTTATTTCGGCACAAGCCCAAAGCGCAAATACACAATTGAGTCACGCTCGAGCGCAGACCAGACGATGGAAGTGCAAACGCATCACACCTTAACATCGCTCGACATCCAATTATCTCTTACCTGTTAGTTTTTCCTTTTGATTATTGTCCAAACACGCAAAGTACAATAAACAAAAGTTGCCCGAACCATCGAACAAATGTTTTGATTTATCTCAGGCATCTAATGTGTAAGATAAAATGTGCGTAGGGAAGGCTGCTTTTTTCTAAACATTAAACGGATGAAGAAATTGCTCACACTGTAGGCCTATAATACATATTTTTAAGACTTTTTGAGGTTTACGTGACTAAGCGGGTTAAGTTCGGGGGAAATGCCTTTAGTACAAGCTTCCATTGCGGTTTAAATTAAAATAAAAAGATTAATCATTCCATTTCGAACGCGACGCCACATTCGTGCGTTTAGGCCTACACTATTATTTTCAGTGTATGTATGTGCATTATGCATCTTGTTTGTGTGTAGGTAGGCCTATGTACACACACACAGGCTATACACACACACACGCGTTCTGTTTTATGGGGACTCTCCGTAGACATGATGGTTTACTGTACAAACTGTAGATTGCATCCCCCTACAGTAGCCTACACTATTATCACAGAAAACTTTCTGCCCCAAAAAAAAAAAAACTTTTTTTCTTTTTTTTTTACAATCTCAAAAACATCACCAAGTAGGCTATGATTTCAGCTGTTTTCCTCATGGGGACCAAAAAATGTCCCCACAAGCACAATTTCAGATATCGCCATCTTTGTGGGGACATTTTTGACCCATAATGTAAGGTTTACCAGGCCACACTGTATTCAGAAATGAAAATACGTTAACCAGCAGTTCTTTATCAATTTAATTGGTTTTATCTCTATCTGTCAATTGAATATTATTTTCCTTTAAACTTACCTTAAAGCTCAATTGCTGCTTTGTAAAGACAGCATGCTTGAATATCTCTAAGGATAAGAATGTCTCAGTCTGCTTAGAATACAGTCGTTGATAGGACGAATTGCTCAATTATTTTTAATTTAAAGGGTTAGTTCACCCAAAAATGAAAATTAAGTCATTAATTACTCACCCCCATGCTGTACCAACCCCCAACCTGTTCGTTCGTCTTCGGAACACAAATGAAGATATTTATGATTAAATCTGAGAGGTTGATCACTCCTTCATATAGGCTGCCTAAGGGAATGAAACTTGACGGCTCAGAAAGTCATTAAAGAAAATGTTTAAATATTCCATGTCGCAACAGTGGCTCAACTATAAGTTTATCAAGCGACGAGAATACTTTTTGTGCGAAAAAACAAACAAAAATAACGACTTTATTCGACTATTCCTTTTCTTCCTTGTAGGCCTGAAACGAGACTTCAAGAGATTTCCACGACGCATGCGCGAGAATTGCGATCTCCTTCAACTACTTCAGTTCAGTTCTCGCGCGTGCGTCGTGGAAATCTCTTGAAGTCTCGTTTCAGGCCTACAAGGAAGAAAGGAATAGTCGAATAAAGTCGTTATTTTTGTTTGGTTTTTCGCACAAAAAATTCTCGTCGCTTGATAAACTTATAGTTGAGCCACTGTTGCGACATGGAATATTTAAACATTTTCTTTAATGACTTTCTGGGCCGTCAAGTTTCTTTCCCTTAGGGAGCCTATGTAGCAGTCATTCACCTCTCAGATTTAATCATAAATATCTTCATTTGTGTTCCGAAGACGAACGAAGGTCTTACGGGGTTGGTACAGCATGGGGGTGAGTAATTAATGACTTAATTTTCATTTTTGGGTGAACTAACCCTTTAACATGGCTTTTTTTTTAAGTTCACTGAGGCCCCCTAGTGGGTCACGGCCTCCTCCCTGTTGAAAACAATAGCATTCTGATCATTTTGATACCGCTTTGCACCTCAGGAAAACTTTGTGCTCTGGTAGTAGCCAAATGTAGTACAGTTTTTTTTTTTTTTTTTTTTTTTTTGACAGTTGTAAATCTTTTTTTTTTTTTTTTTCTTTTTTTAAAGTTTAAGTTGATATCAATTTTTTGACATTTCTTTTGCACATTTTCACATTTGATAAGTGTAACTTGAAACAACAATAATTTGGAAAAAAAGAAAGGAAAAGAAAAGAAAGGAGAAAAAACGAGAAAAAAAAAACAAAGATAAAGGGCATCCCAAACATATATTAAATTCCTTTAGCAGAGATACAGCAGTACAGTTGCCAGACTTCTCCTTCAATTCGACTAGGTGTCACTCATTTAGCGTCATCCAATCGAGTGTGATGTGGGCGGGGTCTAACCGCAACACTGGGTTGTCCTAAGAAGTCTCTGAGCACGTCTTGAGGGCACTCCAAGACTGGCAGAGTTGAATGCAAAGACGAAGAACAGGAGAAGCACTGATGCCGCCTTTAGAGTTGAGAGCTCAGTAACATCAGAATTTTAGAGCTGTGCTGATATCCCACGTAACCGGCACTATTTTACTGTTTTCTCTACAGAATGTCAATCACTGGTCATCAAAGGATGCATATTCATGTCTAAAAACCCGATTACATGGATTGTCTTCCGCTGTCCGGCTATTTTGTTAAATTTGTTCTATAGAGTGCCAGTTGCGAAGGAGTCTTAGCGAATTGTGTTCTTTTTTCCGTTTCGAAATAAAACGCGTTTTCAGCAGAAGAGAGCGCCCAACAGCATCGGATTCTCCTCACATTAAGCCTCTGGATTTCTCACTTGTTATAACCAGATTTGGACTGCTGAACTCTTTTTGCATCGCAATGGATACATCTATGTGGACTTATATATTTTGTCTTTTCGTGGTTGCTTGTCGAGTAAAATTGGCTCGATCAACAGTTTTAGAATCAATATACTGGAATACTTCGAACACCAAGTAAGTTGTCTCTACACTTAAATAAAGGCTCCAAATAGAACCCCAAAAAGCGTTGTATGGCAAGCAGCTTTAACATTTATTCTTCTACACAAACTACAATCTATTTTGTTACTGGTGGTTATGGTATTTTTGTGAATTAACATAATTGTGAATGGTTTATAAATTATAATTCTATAACAAGTATTGCATCTATTAAATCAGTCACTTGTAGGCTAATTCTCCATTTGATACTAGTACTTTACTATATCTTTACTGTACCAATAGGGACACATAACTATTCCATTTGGAACTGGAGCGTAACAAAAATGATTTGCCTAACAAATTGCGAATGATTTGCATTCAGAGTAACTGTAGCCTACTAGTAATTTTCCCAAATGTACTTTACCATTTCTGACAGAAGTGTCTAGTCCAGATGCTGAATATTTTATGTTCCCCTATTTTATCTATAATCAAGTGCGTAGCTATAGCAACATAGTCCTCGTTTTTACAACTAAATAATGGAATACATATGCTAATGTCTAATAAACAAGTACAACAAGAATAGCCTATAACGAGAAATAAGTTCTAGTAGCCTACTCAATGAAGTTGCCAGTCGAAAGTTGAACTGAACCACAGATGCCCATATAATTCAAAGGCAAACATATGTACTGGAACTTTAAAGAATCAATATGCTGACTGGTAGGAAATAACCTATAATGTCACTTAACTATTTTTTTTAATCTTAGTCTTAATCGTAATTTTTTTTTTTTTTTACTTAGTCCATACAAAATATATACAGCTAAAAAGAGGTAGTTGAGGGTTCTGAAGGTGTAGCAAAGAAACATTGAAGAACCTTTCAGTTTAAAAGTCTATCTGTAATCACACTTTCATTTGCAGTTTTAATTAGTTGATTTCTCCATTGATTTTTATTACCATGTCATAGTCATTTAAACACAAGACAGCCCACTAAACATATTCGTAATCCATGCCATTTTGTTGGTGGACCACCCACCTTTCCAGACTGCAGGGTATTAGTTACAATGATGCTTTATTGGCAGTAACATTGAGATGCAAGTGCATTCATTTGCAGAAGCAGGCTAAAAGGAGATCACCGCATAAACTTTAAAAACATATCAGTTGGGCTATCTTTTACGAACTTCCACATCATAGACGCTACCACTATTTGTAAATGTTAATATATATGCATTTATGTAATTTAAGCAATTAGCCTGCACGCCCTGTCAAAAATCGCAGGTAAATGCAATGGTTTATACAAATTATATGGCGAGATTGCAACATGTATTGCGAACTCCATGCACCCTGGTATTTGCTGAGGAAAAGCTGCAGAATGAATCTGCACTTAGAGCAACCAAATTTGTGGAGACCTTACATCATGGTTAATATCGTGTAAGAGTGCTGAGCCACAGCCTAAATTTAGGACTGATTATAAGCTGAGAAATGTTAAATTGAAGAGTGGATTACAACCTCTCGCTGATTGCCACAAGGAGAACTGTTGCCTGAGCTCCTTTTTTCCACTGTGAAGTGTGTCTCCAAAGTCTTGTGATAATTATGCATCTGTTACCCACGCACCTTCCTGCGTCAGGACAAACAGTCTCAGTACACTGTTAAAAGAAAGGGAAATGCATTTAAGTACTACTTTCTGAGATTGAGACACCCAGCCTGGTGTTTTCTCAGCTGCCACATACTCTCTTCCTGCCATTGGGAGGTCGATTGGTCAACTTACCTGAAACATGTTTGGACATTTGGGCAAACATTTCACCAAACATGCACTTAGATTTCACATTTTGTTAAAAGTCTTGTGTTTTATTTCACCATCTGATCGCTCAAGAGTGAAACTGGTTGCCTTGGTAGCATCGTGGCTGTTTCTTCACAGTGGTGAACCTGTATTCAAATAGATCAGTTTTGTTTAGATGCAGGATAACGCTCTTTTAAGATGCTAAGCCGTTGTGCAGCAGAGCTTTGCTGCAGGTTGTAATCGGTTTTCATGAGTTCCAGTAGCTCAGTGGGTCATCTTTGTCACAGAGCTTTGGAGACAAAAGGTGCGCTGGGATGAAGGCACTGTTCAACCCCCATCCCGGTTTGTTCTCCGCAAGATCCACACAGAAGTTGGTACTGCAGGGGGGCGGAGGAGGGGCACTTAAGCTTCCTGTCTTCTCAGGACCCCCAGCAGAACCTCGAGGGTCCCTTTCTTAATGACTTTATGAGGATGGAAGCTAGTCTTAGAAAGTGACTCTTTTATTCTGCCTTAGGGTGTTAGTGAGAATGAGACCATGTCTAACTTTGTCATGGTAGATTTAAAATATAAAGGGATAAACCCAATGCACACAAGTCTGTTTGCCATGGAATTTGTGTGTTTAATGAGAAATCAACTTAATTTGAGAATCTGCAAATGATTGAAAGGTCAATTTCAGAACCCCTTTACAACAAGTGAATATTGTAATAGGAGCTATAGTAAGGTTGTAATAAACATTCAGGGCAGATTAAGGACTGCCAGCAAACGGTCAGGAGTGAGCAATTGTTAATTGTGCAAATGCATTACAGAATAGAGAAGTATGTAATGGGGTGGGGTGGGGGGGGGGGGGGGGATGGGGGGGTATAGGAAGACTACAAAGTTGCAGACATTAGTAAAAAAAAAAAGTGTAAGTAAGCCAAGTTCCCAAATGCTTTATATGGATTTGCGTTCTGCTTCAAGACAGAACTCTGAAAATTAGCCAAAGGAAATTGCTTGTCTCAATCCATTTCAGTCAGTTGCTTGTTTTACTATGAATGGAGGGGGCAGCCATGGCTTCTTTGTGTAACTTTACCTAAGATATTTAGATAAGTCTCTTTTTTGTCCTTTTTTTTTACCATACAGAGAAATTCAATGGGGTCCAATGTTGTTTTTGACCCAATTGGACCCCTTTTTGGGCCAATGTTGTTGTTTTTGGACTGCTTTGGGTGAACTATCCCATCTATGAGAACTGACCCTTAAAAGACATTATTGAAGCCTGTGATTCTTTGGTTAATTGAATTACCTGAAGAAACCCCCTGATACAGATTAACTTATTAGACGTCCAAACATGATATATTTTACATTATCTTTAAAGTTCTCATGCTTAATTGATTAATTATTATTAGTCATGCTAATCATTACGTTTTTTTCACCATCTCTGTAACACTATAAGATATTTAACATCCCTTGTTCCCTACAGGTTTGTTCCAGGAAGGGGTGTAGTGCTATACCCTCAGATCGGAGACAAAATTGACATTGTGTGTCCAAGAATCAAGGCAGGCTCCACCGAGCAGATGAACATCGAATACTTCCGGGTCTATCTTGTTCCCAAAGAACAATTGGAGACCTGTAGTGTTACTAAAAGCGACATGTTACTGCTCAACTGTGACAAGCCGGACCAGGACGTAAAGTTCACCTTCAAGTTTCAAGAGTTCAGCCCCAACCTGTGGGGCCTGGAGTTCTTCAAAGGAAAGGACTATCACATCATCTGTAAGTTTATTTCCATTCTTACCCAAGAATTTTCCCTTTAGGTGCTGATTCATGATAGTTTTTCACCTCCATTGCCAGCTGGAACACTATGTTGAAGGAGCCAAATGCAGAACTGATCCCACCCATGGGAATTTCAGCCTCCAGCATTGTCTCCCAATATATCTTTTCCGTCTTTTCGTCTGGGAAGGCGACTGACTAGTGTAGCCTTCCAAAAATAATGAACAAATCAAGTTTATAGTTAATGGAAATGTGTTCAATTCGTTGGCAAGTGTGTTTACCACACAAGATGTCTTTGTCATTAACATAAAGATATTTATGCTCATTAATCATTTTATTGTTTAGCTTGCCTAGCACACATCAATTCTTTGTTTTTTTAAAAATGTAGTTTTTCCCAGGTCTATTTTTGTCCTCTTCTCATGTGGGGAGGGAAATGTCTCAAGTCTGAGATGTTCTCTGTGAAGCAAGTCTTGTTGATGGCCCTTTACATAGATGTTATTAGTATCATTCAACCTCTTCGAAAAGTGGTTATCGTTCAGTTTAGCGTGTGTTGATCTCAGCCCCTTTTCAGTTGGCACCTTCCTTAATGGCCGTTTATGTGATTTTAAGATTAACACGCTCTAAATCCCCCAATCCTTTGCCAGTATGAGACGGATCGGTTTGATGTGATTTTTTAAGGCAGCTTGGCCTGCAGCCCGAGGGATACGGATATCTGACCTAAATGATTCTAAAGAGACTTACCTCCATGTTTGAGTGTGTGTGTGTGCCTTGTGTGCATGTGAATGTCAGAACGTGTGCATGTAACTGTGATGTGTGTGAGAGTTGACAAAATGAGAGGAAGAGAACACTTTTTTAAAAACTTTTTTTAGGCGTGTTGGAAAGTCCTGACATGCACTACTGTTCAAAAGTTTGGGGTCAGTGCGATAAAAAAAAAAAGAAATGAATACTTTGAATCTGCAAGGAGGCATTCAATTGATCAAAAATGACAGTAAAGACATTTATAATGTTACAAAAAAGGTTTGTGTTTCAAATAATTGCTGTTCTTTTAAACTTTCTATTTATAGAAGAATCCAGAAAATATTAAGCAGCGCAACTGTTTTCAACATTGATGATAATAATAAGAAATGTATATTGAGTAGTAAATCAGCATATTAAAATGATCTCTGGCGGATCATGTGACACTGAAGACTGGAATAATGATGCGGAAAATGCAAGTTTGCCATCACATTTTGCTTTGGTGAATAAAGACTTAAATAATTAAAACATTAAATAATGGTACTGACCCCAAACTGTAATTTATATATATATATATATATATATATATATATTTTTTTTTTTTTTTTTTTTTTTTTTTTTGTGAACAAGATACTAGCTACTATTAGTTTCTTTTCAATTTAAGTTTCTAGAGAGACATTAAAGGGATAGTTCGGCCAAAAATGATATTTAAACCATGCATTACTCACCCTCAAGCCGTTTGAGATCCATCTGTCAATCTTGTTTCAGACGAACACATTTTCAGTTCTTTTAGAAAATGTCTTAGACCCTTCAGTGGATATAATGTGAAGCAATGGGGTCCACCTCCTTCAAGTCCCAAAATGTGAATACATCCTTCACAAAAGTAATCCATCCGGCTCCAGGGGGATAAACGAAGGCCTTCTGAGGGTAATCCGTGCGGTTTTGTCGTAAAAATATACATATTTAAAACTTTATAAATGAAAATATCTGACTTCCGGCAACGATCGACGCGCGTGCGTTCGTGTTTTGTTTTGCTCTGCTCTCTGGCTGCGCTGGCGCGTTCGTTCTACGTCACAACAGTTCCTACGCTACGTCTTACCTCGTACGCCGACTTCCATCACCCGTGAACGCGCGTCGATCGTTGCCGGAAGTCAGATATTTTCATTTATATAGTTTTAAATATGTATATTTTTAGGACAAAACCGCACGGATTACCCTCAGAAGGCCTTCGTTTATCCCCCTGGAGCCGGATGGATTACTTTTGTGAAGGATGTATTCACATTTTGGGACTTGAAGGAGGTGGACCCCATTGCTTCACATTATATCCACTGAAGGGTCTAAGACATTTTCTAAAAGAACTGAAAATGTGTTCGTCTGAAACAAGATTGACAGATGCATCTCAAACGGCTTGAGGGTGAGTAATGCATGGTTTAAATATCATTTTTGGCCGAACTATCCCTTTAAGGTTTTTGTAACAATGAATATTTAATTTAATGAATTGACTTTTGGTACAGTAAATTAAGAAACGTAAATTTACTTCATGTGGAACTTAAGTAACTGAAAAAAATAAGTCATAATGACTGAATCAACCTGGCCAAAAAAAGTAATTTCTATTTCTTACATATTCAACAGTGTAGTTTTAAAAGTAAAAAAAGAGAGACTGTTAAATTGCATTTATATGTTTATGACTCAATGTATACCAGCAAATAAATAAGTAAGAAATTACGAGCAACCATTGAATATCTGCGCAACCAGTGCAATACGTCATTATGTCCTGCTGCAACTTACAACAAATAATTAGCATTTTTTCTAGACATACAGTCAGACAGGATATGTTTCACTGTGTGTATGTGGTTAAAATATGATCTCTAGGATAGTTAGACTTCTTAATGTCTGCTAAAAGCTAAAAAAAAAACTACTGAAACCATAACATCTGCTTGGATACACTTTTTTTGGTTGTGTGCGTGCAACTTTAATTTTCCACCTCCACTTTGTTGCTCGTCGCCGGCATCGTGACTGGCTGAGCTGCGCTGGCCCGAGGCACTGAATGTGCTTGTTGTGGTTAGGAAATGAGCGGGCTTCATTCAAGCCGAAGAGTCGGGTCACATCTAGAGTGGCCGCTGCAGATGAATGTGGGAATGGTTGCAGCGAACTGGGACATGTTGGGTAAAAGCTCTCTCTCTCTCCCCCTCTGTTTTTCCCTCTTAGCTCTCTCTCTCGTTTGCTTTCTCTGCTCCCCCCCCCCCCCCCCCCCCCCACACACTCTCTTGCCCTTTCACTTGCTGGTCACTCAGTTCTTTTTGTGCCCTAAGCAGTTTGGAGGGGAAGTCCATTTGTTCATGTGGGATTGGTCTTAATCCTCGCAGGGAAAGAGAGATTACGGCCCAATGGAATTCTTTAGCTCTGCTATCAGAGGACACAGCATGGGTGCCCAGGCACAATGGTGTTTAAATCGTTCCACCAAGCCACTCCACTAGCCGTGGATTGGCGGTCAAAGCAAATCCTTGATATTCTGTGATAATGATGTGAAAAGGCTTTGGTAATATGCTTAGTTTCTGTAAAGTTCAAACCTGTGTGATTACACTGGGTTTATTACTCACAGTATGAGGGTTTTCTAAATTAGCATGCACGTGAGTGCGTGCGCGCCCCTTTTAATGCTTTTTCGTACGGATTTACTAGCAAACAAACCCAAGCTTTTAAGAAGCTTTGCCGTGCTGCAAAACTGTGATTTTCTCTTTGTGCGAGCAAGTTGAACCTTCACCTTCTGCATACACATACACAGTGACTGATGAACATGTGACTCATATGTCCGCAAGGAACACTTTAAAGATTTTAAAGCACCTGTGAGTACACTTGTGGAAAGTTGACCCGGTCATAAACTAGCTCACTTAGTGCTACTAAACTGTATATGGCCAAATTCATCCACAAGACTGTAAGAGAAATGAGCCTCGAGAGGAAAGAATAAATTGGTGGCATGCAAACGTTTTTAAGATGGATGATGGCTATAAATATTCAGCATCAGAAATGTAAGCTACTAAATGTTGGATTGGTGACTCTCATAAAGAAAAAAAGGAATCCCATTATTTCTATTGCATTAGAAATGTTCCTATTTCAACATTGCTTTTACTTTTTATAACAAAAAATGTCCTCCCCATATTGTCATTACTCTAATCCATGCAGATATCTTGTTATTCTCATTATAATCTCATTGTTGATTCTTATTCACATTATAATTAGCAATAATAAAAATGTAATATGCATTACATCATATATATATATAATAAAAATATAAACAATTTTTTTTGTTTCAAATAGAGATCACTATTCTCCCCGGATTCTGAATAGACAACTAAACATAATAGCATAATTTACTATAGGTTCTGACAAAATGTTATTTACTGCAGTCTATGTAAAAATGTTTAATTAAATTGATTTAATTTGGTTTTTAACCAGTTTAAATGAATGATTTAATGACTCACTCATATTAAAGACTTCACTTGCTTCATTACTGGATGAATCTGCGTTTTGGAATGATTCACTCAAATACATTTGTAACACTTACTTGTCGCCACATTCTGGTGCAATGATGTAATTGATACCATCTTTATTTGAAGCTTCACGTTACTTTCTAAAGGTGATTTACTCTATTTTGATCGCTACTTTAAACATCAATGTTTATATTTGAACTTTTATCCCAGTACTTATTTGATAATCTGAATCATTGTAACCCAGAAATAATGATACTGTGTGGTTGAAAAGACTGTTTCATACCTATTACACGATAAGTGCTCTCTCTGGGTCAGCGGCAGGCGATTGTGATCTTTTAACGATTAATCGCGCAGCTCTTATGAATATATTATCATTTTTGATGCATTATAATGACATTTGAATGTGTTTAATTGTGTTGAAAATAATGTCACAATGCACATTTAAAAAAGTCTTTATTTTCATTAGGAAAAATATGATCCAGACGTGTTCTTGACAGATTTTGTGATATTTTAGTGTGTGTGATTAACAAAATGATATCAATGGCTAATTCATTTCTCCTTCTTCCCTCTCTCAGCCACATCCAACAGCACATTTGAAGGTTTGGACAACCATGATGGCGGTGTTTGTAAGACCAAATCCATGAAGCTGGTTCTGAGAGTTGGACAGAGTGAGTACCACCCACAACCTTTCTCTCCATACCTGCAATGATGAAGATCACTGCTTCCATAACAGTCTTTCATGTCACTGGTCTTCTAGTGGGTGTCCATGCTAGTGTGCCTCAGCGTGTAATTGAAATGTCATGTGAGCTTGTTTCCTATGGCTATGCCAGCTGTCCCTTCTTTGGGCTTGTGGGGAGATACTTGCAGCTTTACGCCAATTCATTAAATTCTCTCTCTCAAAACCTGGGGCATAATGCCTAGAAGCCAAAAAGATGTAAGGGTGGTCCGATATTATGTTCAGATCAGTTTTTCAGTTCGATGAACATTTCGCACTGCTTTAGCTCCACTAGTCATTTGTGTTGCTGCTGTAAATATTTAATTTTCTATTTTGTTTTTAGGTCCAACAGATTCAATCTCAGCAAAAAATCATCCCACAAGACATCCTCCGAAATACCCTGACAATAAGGACCAAAACACCTTCAGCAAAGAGAATGACGTTGTCAGCAAAATTGGTAGGTATTCATGTATATGAGGGTAAATCTCATTAAATCATAAATTATGCAATTCAACTTTAACCCCAAAAATCAAAAGCAAAAACAATATTATGCCTAAATAATGGGAATAATATAAATAATAATTCAAATAATTAAATATACTTAATACAATATGTAATGTAATTAAATAGAAATAATGAGGATTAATGACACAATGCAAAAAGTCTTAATAAAATGAGTCCTAAAATGATTTTGATTTGAAATATGACCCAGATGTACAATATGCTAGATGGTAATAAATCAGATGTCAAACTTTTCCTCATTTTAAACTACAAAGAGTCATTTTGGAGGGTGTGTGACCAGTTTTAGCCCTTTTTCTTAATATGACAATGGATGACTGATATAAAAAAATGACAAAAGTCTAAGTAAAACCTTTTGGATGTAAAATGATTACACTTTTTGGATCTGTATCATGGATTGCAGATTTATGTAAAAAAAAGAAAATAAATCAAGTGCTGCCAGTTTAGTGTGGACTTGCAAATCCTAACTTGTTTGTATGATGTTAAACTATTTCCACTTCACTTTGATTATCATTATGTCTCTACCCAGCAAAGAATAAACTACATCTGATCATAAACTCTTTCTCGTTCCCCAGACTCTATGCAGAATGGCGAGTCCGGAGGGAAGAGCGGAGAGTCTGTAGGATCTGCTGGATCGGAAGTAGCCCTGTTTGCTGGTGTTGCATCCGGTGCCGTCATCTTCATCATCATCATCATTGCTCTTGTAGCACTCCTTCATCGGCGTCATCAGAAACACTCCGCGCAGTGCTCTGCCCAGTTGCCGTTAAACACGCTGCCCAAACGTGGAAGCGCCGCCAGTGGCGGGAGCAACAATAACGGCTCTGAGCCGAGTGACATCATCTTTCCACTGCGGACCTCAGGAAGCATGTACTGTCCGCACTACGAGAAGGTCAGTGGTGACTACGGACACCCTGTCTACATTGTCCAAGAAATGCCACCACAAAATCCTGCAAACATCTACTACAAAGTTTGACAGAGCATGGACACTGAAATGGTGTTGTTTTTAATGATGGACATCAGTCTTTTGATGCCGCTCAGATCAGTTGCTTGTTGCAGTTGATTTAGCCCTGTCGGCTGGATGCTACAAGGGCCGAAGTGTTGTCTAGTTCAGAAGAACTCGTTCTTTGTTGGTCATGAGGCCTGGTTTCTGGATTAGATGCTGGTGCACATGGGAATTTGCTCTCTGTTTATACCTTAACATGGAAAACTGGATGACTTTCAAAGCATCGAACAAATGAACAAGCAGTGAAGAAGTGCTGCAAAATCATGCTGAATAAACATCTCATGTGAAGAATCTGAGAATACTCTAACAAAAAAAATGGTTTTGTTAGGAAAATACAGGACTTTTTTTTAATTTATTGTTTTTTGATTGTTTTTATGTTTCTCAACTCCCAGATCTTGAATATTGAACTTTAATGCACGAGAAGAGGCCTTGCAGTTCTTTAATGCATTTGAGTCCATCCCATGTAATTGTGGCTGCCTGCATCCCAAAGCTGGCCTGATGGATGCATATTACATATCAGTTCAGACATTTGTAGCCCTTATGCTGTTGATGTGCAAGCCGGTGTGGTCCAAAACGCATGTGGTTCTTTTATCCTCATTTGCTTATAACTTTTCAAACATTTATTCAAACAGCAAACAAACAAAACTAAAGATCAACATACAGAAAGATCCTTTGTTGACTTGGTGATGTAAATACAATAGCCATGCATTGAAATTATGCTCTAAGTTATGTTTTCTATGAATCTGAATATTTCTCGTCCGTTACGTTTCATCATTGAATGTTCAGTCAATTTTGTTAAAATACTTCAGGGTTTTACTTCAGCAAACGTGAAGCAACATGTTGGATATAATGGAATTTTTTTTTTAAATCTTGCATTAGTTAAACTTGTTTGTTGGTTCTAACCAATAGTGTGTTGAGTAAATTTCACATTCCAGATGGCTGATAAGGTTGAATGAAATGATTTGCCATAGTCACTTGAGCTGCTCTCTCTCAAATAAAATAAATGGCCTCTTGTCAAATTTTGACTCAATATCTGAAATCATCACTGTTAGTAAATCATTAATCATTAGCTTAGAGGATTTTAGTTTGAAAATTGTTTAAATATTAAGATAGATGGATATAGATAGATAGTGAAATGTGATTTGTATAATTTGTGACAGTTATTGAGATGTGCCCTCATATGCATCAATACTTACCAATACCAGGTTTGCTGATATTCAACCAATTTTGAAGCAAAAAAAACAAAAAACAATTCAAGGTCACACTTTAGATAGGGGTGCAATTCTCACAATTAACTATGACTTTTGCCTCAACAAACTGCTTATTAATAGTTAGTGAAGTATTGTGTAAGTAATAAACAGCCAATATCCTAGTGATATGCATGCTAATAAGCAACTAGTTAATAGTGAGAATTGGACCCTAAACTAAAGTGTTGCCTAAATCAGAAACAAGACTGTCCGATCATTGTCCCTGATGACAACATGGGAAGCACATACCATTTGGCTTGATTTCCAAATGACGCATTGGGTCACAGGACACTCAGAGCTCTCCCACGGTGGGGAGTGTAGTGTGATGCATTTCAAAAGAAGCACTCACACCTCATGACCTCAGACACACTTTACCGCCTCACACAATCCCGGCTACACACATAATGTTCTCACACTGCGTTTGCGCTTTTTCTTACAGACTCAGATAAGGACCTCTAACCTTCCACAGCACATTATCTGTGGCCCTTCCTCTCCCCTCGTACGTTACAAACAATATTCCACCCTGAATACTAAGCATGGTTAGAACAGAACAGGAAACAGTGTGTTTTTGTTATGGACGGACAGAACAATGGGGTGGTAAATCTACAAGTCAAGCCAGCTGCCTGTCACAGACGGCCAAAAGAAACACTTCTGTCATTTTATAAAAACCTGCATCCTGGAATGCACACATTTATGATGTTTTTGTGCAAAAATACTTTTCTCATCTCCACAATCATTGAAATGCGAACCTCAATTTCTTATGTTGCAGGATTATGAAATGCTGACAAGGTCTGGAGGTCTCTTAGACAAGGTTTGTTGTACTGATAGGCCAATATACCAGCCAAGCTGTTTAATAAGCTTAGTTCAATAGTTAATAATCTTAGTTCCGTTTGTTAGTTTCCCCATGTGTCTGTCAAAATGTTTTCCGCTTTCAAATATTGCGTAAAACAAGATCAGTATACATATCATTTGCTATCATTGAATTGTATTATTTGTTGTTAATGTTGTTGTCATTAGTTGTTTGTTTCATATTGTTAATGAAACCTGAGAGAATTCTGTTCCTCCATTGAAAGTCCATTCGCTCAAAAATGTGGCACTTCAAAAAGTTCATAAAGAGCTCATAAAAGAAATCCATATGAATTGACCAGTCTTTTGAAGAAGATACATGATTGCCTATTACGATGAACGGATTTAAGTTAGGCTTTCGAAGTTGAATGAAAGTCTTATGGTTTTGGAACAACGTGAGGGCGAGTAAATGATGGCAGAATTGTCAATTTGGGGGGAACTATCACTTAATAACCCATATCAATCAAGCTATAATTTGTAGTAATGTTTCTTGATTTTATTCTGAAGAACCTGGCAGGAAATTAACGCAGTTTGAAATGAGAGTTTTAATTCCACACTCTTTAAAACCAACAATGACTGAAATACATCATCCGCAACACAATGCTTCATTAAATCAGAGAGAACAGCTGAAGTCGTATATCCGGAAGAAAGCACACATCTGGACTAGAAATGACAAAAGACCTTTTCTAGTTGCCTCAAACTTTTACAGCTGGTTAAAAATCAGGAACAATTACTCAGAGACCACAATGCCTTATGCCATATTGAATAACTTTTGGAGACGTGGTTGATTGTGCGCCTTTTTGTTAATGTCTGTGAGTCAGAACTCACAGGAAATGGGAAACTTTTGGGGAAAATCAAGATATCATCATGTGGCAGGCACATTTCCTCCCCACCAAAGCGTGTAGGATGAAATAAAGGACCGGTGAGGAAAAATAAGGGTGCTGGAGGGGGAGTTAGTGGGGGAAGGGAGACACATCTGTCATGCAGGGTGAGAAAAGAAAAGGGAGGAAAGGCCTTAAGTATGTTTTTACTCTGGAGGAGAGCCATAGATCATTTGAGACCTGTCACAAAGGCTCTGTGTGAATACACTACTGTACACAAGTTTGAATTCCTTAAACGACATGAGGTCGCTTAACCTGTATTGGACTAAATCGAGGTGCTCACTTAGACTCCACAAAATGTCGAGCAGGCTGCTGGTATATCATTGGGCTACGGAAACATGTTTGTATAGTATTTTTATTATCATCACTAGTCATTAAATAAAGGATTCTATCTTTTTATGTGATAGTTCCAAACCTGTATGACATCCTCTTTTTCTGTTGAACACAAAAGAAGACTGATATTTTACCAAAGGTTTAGAACGACATGAGTCATGACTGTGAGTAAATGATGAAATTGAAATTTTTGTGTGAACTTTTAACTTGTAATAATTTATATTGGTTCAGTGCACAACGTTCTCAAGGTAACCGGTTTGCTGGGCCAATTGGAAAAATAAATGCAATGCTCTAACAGACAAAATCGTCCCTCGATCTCGAACGGAAACCTTGTAGGCCTATGTCATTTTTCTTTTTCTTTCATAGATCTTTACTGTTGGTCACCCTTTATGTCTGCCCGTGGGTTTTCCACATATTTAACCGATGAAAATGATTAAAAACAGCTTGTGATTAAACCTCGTGACTCCATTGGATCCTCAAACTGTCAGTCAACTCATAACTCCACCCGCCTCTATCATGAATGAAGTGCCGCAAGCAGTTTGTCAGTGATGTCAATTTGTCCAGCTTCGTCTTCGACACAAGATTTTGGCCAAATGACAGAAAAAAAGATGAGCTACAGTAAACTTTATAACATGTAAGTCGATGAAAACCTAATGCAATGCACTTACTGCCTCAGATGCGGCCTTTCTAATAATGGACCAAACAAACGTATGTCCGAATTCCTCAGGAATTTCGCTGGTCAAAAAATTGTAACTCCATTTTAAGTTGATTTTGGTAAAATGTTAGTAATATAATTGCACATTCAAGTATCTCACCACAAATAAAGCCCCAATATCAACTTTGACAACGCAGTGTTTAATAATTGAAAAAATACAGTGTGTTTTTTTTTTTTCATTTCCTGTTGCGTTAGTAGCTTTTTTGGAGATAGGCTACGCACCCGCCAGCAACGATATGGAGCCCTGCACAGGACATTCAGAGAGAAAAAAAAAACAATAAGATATCATGGCCATGAATTAAGAATTTGTTCCCACAACTTATTAATTTGTTTTAGGTAAATCATGGCCACATTGTACTACTTAGTTTCCTAATTTTTTAGTTCAATCGTGACCAAACAAGGGGACGAATTTGTTCAAAGTGGCCACAATTGACCTAAAACAAGGGAACAAATTAATAAAACATGGTCACGAATTTAGCCATGGAAACAAATTCTTAATTCATGGCCATACATAAAAAAAATTCTGCATGACATACGCTGAAAAATATCCAGACTCTTTATGAAGTGCCACGCAAGATGCAATATTCCAATATTATATTGGAAGCAATAAGCTGGCGAGCACAAAAGACAAAAGCAATCACTCAGACCTGCAGACACAGTGCCTGCGGATGATGCCTTCAAAGTTACCCGAAATTTCAGTGTCTCCCAACGCCATATATCACCCTCCTTACGTTCAAGTGACAGGGAAAGTGGAGGAAAGATTAAGGGCTTGTGCACCGAGGAATGTTAAGTGTGGTTGAAGCATGTGTGCTGAGTATAGACTAGCGCACGTTCAAGGCCAAATGGTTTGGAAACAATTAAAGTAATGGAGAAGAAAAGGTGGAACGCCTCCTCTGTCTGTCACCCCAAGCCCCCCCTTCCCCCCTTCCCCCCCGCACACACACACACACACACACCATCCTCACCCAAGCAGATGACTAACAGTCCCACCGAGGCCTCAGCGTCACCTTTTTGATTGTGCCTTCATCTCATTTCTCACTTTCATTGCTGCCACGGCTCGGTGCATCCCGCAACATGGAGTTTTAATAAAGTGTGTGAAAACATTTAAAAAACACGTCCATTTTTACCTCAGCTACACTTAATGCTCAGGGCACGGGGTTAATAGCTCGATTAAATCTCATTGCCTTTCCGGCATGTCACCCCAATGGATTGAAGGTCAAAAAATTGGTTTTCTTTCAAGGAGCCTTGCGTCTGCAGGTAATAAAGCAGCAACCAGTGTTAAAATTGCAAATACTTCTACATTGTTCCACCACCCAGTAAAAGCAAACCAACATTCAGCTGAAAGGAATGCACATTGACAGCCAGATGTGCTGTCTGTCGTTTATTTGGCACTAGAAAGACTTTGGCCCAAGGGTGTGGAGTTCCCCTTCTGTTCAATCTGTGATGTGACATCCCTGTCTGGAGGCCTTTTTTTTACATTTTAAGTATCTGCCGCTTTCATTCACGGTGTCTGTAATTTAGTCTTTGTAAAGTTAGTCAAAGCACCGAATTCAAAACGTGACTCAATGAAAGCAGTTTGAAAGAGATGTAGACCTCATTCTAGGGAGACAATTAGTTGAGTTCAACCCCTCGTAGCTGAACCTTGACCTCGTAACCCGCACAGGCCTTTCACAAAACAGGGTTTAGAAAGCCATCTGATTGCATTTTGTTACAGATCATTATGGAGAATGAGACAGAAGGGGATGAATATTTAATTAGACCGCCAAGGAAACAATCAAACTTTTGTTCATCTATCTATCTATCTATCTATCTATCTATCTATCTATCTATCTATCTATCTATCTATCTATCTATCTATCTATCTATCTATCTATCTCTCTATCTATCTGGTTTGTTTGCTCTCCATTAAGCGGTGCTTGCAAAGACGAGCCTCAATACTATATATTTTCTGCAGAAAACTTGCTGTGTAAATTGTGATGCATTATTTGTGCTTCACATGACTGTCTCAACACTTTTTTTGGAGGATGTGCGATTACTTTTCGCAGTAAATTGTAGGGCTTACAGAAAAAACCTCATCATAGGCTCAATAAAAAAACGTGAATCTACCCAAATTTTTGCTTCAAAACGTACCCACACACAATTCAATTTCCAGCTGAAATAAACACTAGTGGCAGTAAAACACCAACAACCTTTATTCCTTTTCACAAAAGGGCCGTTTTTTGTCCCTCCATAGACCGATACGCAACAATTTGACCCTTCAAAAAGTTCATAATGTGATGTAAATCTAATCCATATGAATTGAGCGGTTTAGTCCAAATTTTCTGAAGAGACTGTATTGCTTTTATTTGATGAACAGATTGAATTTAAGCTTTTATTCACATATGAGCATTGATCAGCGACAGAAGCTCAACCTAACCTGCTTAAAGTGTGAGAACAAACCTCATTGGTTCTTGCTGAAGCTCAAACGTGCTGTGTAACACGAGAATGAACCTCATTGGCGAACATGCTTGAGCTTCCGTTTACCACAACTGATGTGCGAGTTCATGAATGTTTATACTGTATGTGAATAAAAGCCTAAATTAAATATGTTCATCATATAAAGTGATCGTGTCTATTCAGAAAATGTGGACTAAACCGCTCAATTCATATGAGTTAGTTTTACAATTGCTTTATGAACTTTTTGAAGCGTCAAAGTGGTAGTTGCGTAGTTGTCTATGGAGGGACATAAAGCTCTCAGATTTCATCAAAATATCTTTAATTGTGTTCCGAAGATGAACAAAAGTCTTGTGGGTTTGGGATGACATGAGGGTAACACTTCATTTTTGGGTGAATAACCCTTTAAGACTATCGATTAGGTTTAGGGTATAGATTTAGTGTAGGTGGTACGTTATTTAAAACATCATCTTTTAGCACCACTCACTGGAAATTTCACTTTGAACGTGTTGGGAAATATAATTTAGCCGAAATGGAAGTTTTTTTTTCTTTCATTTGTTTTTCTCTAAAGAGCCTGGTTTGAAAAAATGTAAACTAAACTATAGCAAGACTCCCTCAGAACACCCTAGAAACCATCGGAATGCCCTAGAAACCATTCAGAACACAACAGAAAAGAATATACTGGGAAATGTGTCAGACCAACTTCAACAGTGTGGTAGGTGAGTTTTGCACAAGAAAGAACTTCCACTCTTTAGAAAATGTAAAAAAAAATTTTTATTAAATATAAACAGCTAAGACAGAAGAACAAAGTCCCTAGATCAAACCTCAATAGGGAGACTAGCTTTGCAGAGAAGTGTGAAATGTTCGCAGGGAAACAGGTGAGAGCCAAACCCGCTGTGAGAGCCTTACGGCACACACCACAAACAGTCCTCCTGCCACCTTCATTTCTGTCCTCGCAGCCAACTGGTTTGTCTGTTGTCACTTGCTCAGTAAATCGCTCTTGCTAGTAGATTTCACACCCAGATAGAAGCAGCTCTAATTGGAAGTGTGTGGACCACAAAAGAAGATGACACCTTTGAGCATTTGTTCTTTCAACACTGCAAACCTTTTGTTTGCCACTTTGTAATTGAATTAGAGAGCCTGCTAAAGTTGCCCCGTATGTTTTGATGAAAAAACGAACAGATGGAATCCGCTATGCAAACATCTGTTGCAAATGATCACCATTTTTTCAAGTGAGTATTTGACCAGATATATACAAATGTCTGTAGAGAAGCGCTTCCTGGACTCAAGTGGATAAGCTTGAGGTGCTCTTTGGATAGGAAAAACATATGGAAATCAAACAAGGAACATCCAAGGCACTCTCTATGGAACAGTTAAAAAGCCTTTATTTCTATGGCTTGGTCATAATCAACACTATAAAACACTCCGACGCGTTTCGGCACACAAGCCTTCAACCGGGAGTCACTGAGTATTTGACCAGTTTCCATTCTGATTTGAAGTTTCTTTGTTGTGACAGGTAAAAGGTTACAGAATGGAAAGGTTTGCATCTGGAGCACACTTCTTCTGATATATGTAGTTTCAAAGTAATGTCTTTATTGGCTCTGTTGCATGTGCCTTTAGCCAACAAGGTTAAATGTCATCCAATATTCAAAGACCAAAATAAGTGTAGAATTGTCAAAACAATGAGTAAAATGAAACTCGGGATAATTTGCAGGCAATTGCAAAATTCTGAATACAAGTTGCATTGAGCAAAGAGGAACTGCAATGGAATAGCAATCATTTGGGTGAATTTTCTCTTGCTAAAAGTCAAATCGGATCATCGTTGAAGCATTTTGATACAAAAGTGGCCTCTTGAGTGAAACATAGATCATGACGGCATTGTTTCTTAAAATTTGAATCGGATCACGGATTTATGGCTGTGGAGTTAACAAGCATTCAGGGAGCTTTTGATTCTAATAGCTTTCTAGGATAGCTTTCCGAGGAACGGATCTCATCCTGAACATCTGTGTGACATTGACTCTAAACAGGCTTAAATGCCTTCCACCGTGCCTTTCACATACTCATGAATTCCCTCATCTCGAACGTCTTCGATTTCTGATTGAATCCACAATATAACCTATCACTCTCCATTGTGAGTAATTCTTTGCCTGAGAATAATGTTCAATCACGTCCTTTTCAATCTTGCGGAACTGCCGCTGGAAATTCAGCAAGATCCATGTAACATGCCAGCAGGATTTTGGATGTTTCTGCCGATTCGACAGAATCGTGAAACACGACTCAGTCCAACAGCAACCTCCCTTTTCCTCAAGCAAACGTGTGATTTGACACAAAAGTGCCACTCCAGTGAGCTTGAGGCCATATGGGCGCCCTGTTGTAACAAGCTTGCAATTAATCCTGAATTAGTCCACCCAATCTGCCACACGCTACAGTCTGACGAAGACTCTGTGTGCACCCTGGGAAGCGGGCTGGAGAAGAGAGGAGAGCGTGTTAACGCTACGGTACACACACGGCTTCCAGGAAACATCAGAGCATCCGTTCCACATTTGCTTGACACCAGAGCGATCATTCCAGCTCCTGCCATCTCCAGAGATTCAGCACGGCAAGACACGACGATGAATAATTTAAACAAATGACAAAATCCATCCTGAGTAGGTGAGGATGGACTGCACGGAGGGATTACGAGGTTTCAGCAGAATATGATGGATTTGGCCTGCTGCAGGATTTTTCTAGTCTGGATTACAGTTTTAATATTTAGCTTTATAGTCAAGATAAAAATAAATAGATAAATAAAAGACGCTTTGGCATTCAAAAGGAGACTAAATCTATTGTAGGTTGTTAAAGCTGGTGTGAGGATCTCAGGAGAGGATCTTTAGATATTCTATTGTATAAAGTAAGATTGTCTGAGACATAAGAAATTCCTCTTTTTAAAAATCTAGAAATGTCACCTTAAAATTCATGTTGATTTCAAACATTTTTGAAAAACAAATGTTGATTTAATGGCTAAAATGTCAAGTGGTGTAAATATAAAAGCAAATCTCGAATACAAGATTGAAGTGGTTTCAAACACATTTTTTTCAAGGTAAAAATATACATGCAGCGTTCAACACTGTTGTTTTGTTCTCACTTTCAGAGTGATTCATTTTCTTTCACAGTAACAACAACACCATAGTCTTCTGTTTCTGCACAAACAGATGGTCAAAAATAAATGAGTCACCATGAAATCAGAAAGGACAATTCTTGCGTTTTTATGGAATTTTGTAGTATTTATTATAAATGATTTATCCGTGCACTATATTTTTATGTCATGTGCCCTCATAATCTTTAATCAAAATAAATTACTTCCCTCCGTCTTGTAGCGTATCTCTTTTCTTCTGACGTGTTTACTGGCGCAAGGGCGGGGCAACCTGTCACTCACATGAGGTCGACCAATAGCAAACAACAACCATTCAATCAATTCCAGATGGACAAAATCAAGTCCCACCCTACATTTCTTCTTTCTTTAAGAATCTGAACTTATACGTCACAATAGGGATGAAAATACTATCGCAACATCTGTTTCATGCCGTAAAAGAAACACCATGTGGGGTTCTTTTTACCATCTTACATGCAGCACTATGACACTCCAACCACATATATAGGCCTAACTTAAGTAGCTTTAAGGAAAAACTCATCAATTTGTGGTTTAGAGCAACAGCAGTTTTTAATGGTAAATTTTTATTACCTTACTGCGAACGGAGGTAAACAACCACACTGCCGGCTCTCTCTCATGTAGCGCTGCTAAGTCTGATTCATTCTACACTCTTAGAAGAAAAGGTTCTATATAGAACCTTAAAAGGTTCTATCAGCGCTACGTATTTCGAACCCCTAAAATGTTCTATACAGAACAAGAAATGGGGGTTAGAAAATTTATATATTTATATAATTTTATGTAGTTAATCAATATCACACGAAGAGTGCCATTTCGGTTTTTCTCCTCCAAAAATCAGCATGATTAAAATGTGATATTAAGTTACTACAACAGTTTAATAAACAATAATTTAATTACAACTACAAAATGTTGTAGAATAATTTAATATATAAATGAATAATAGCCTATAAAGAACCTTTGTGCCAAAAGGGTTCTTTCTTGTTATTATAGTACCTTTTTTAGCATTTAGGTTCTTTGGAGTTGAGTAAAGAATCATTTGCTTCATATATAGAACCCCAATGAACCCTTTTTTCTAAGAGTGTATTCTTTCGGTGCGTCTTAAAACAGACCTCTTTTTCTCATACAGTTTTTCAAGTCTGATACATTTTAGTGAATTAGTTCATCCTAGAATCACATAAGTAGCTTTGTAAAGTCTGATTCATTCTAGTAAGTCAGTTTGTCCTAAATGTTCATCACTCATTTAATGAACAGATTACAAAAAATTTAATTCATTGTGAGGCTTTTTACATTTGGTCAATTTAATTTACCTAGGACGTGTATTTCAACCAGACAACGTGCAACATTTTAGACCTGCTAAAAATGTGAAATGAAAAACAATTTAATCTGTTCAGATCAATATATAGAATATAGATCTGCACGCTTTTAAAGTCAGTTATGTAAACAAAGTAAATGTTCTGTAAACTATATTCCTACATCAGGCCGCATTCAAATATCAAGGTAATTATTAAAGTCACCATGAAATGCTATTAGCAGCCCATGTTTATGGCAACATGACATACTTATGTGAAAGAGTAAATTCAACAAGAAAAAAAAAGTAGGACAGGATTTGGATATTTTCTTGCAGGGGATTGATTAAATGGTGAAAAGTTGACTCTATATGACAGGTGGTTGGAAGATGAAGGATTGCAAAGACAAACATTTTTTTTTCTCTGGAATAACTCGTGCTGATTAATCATTCACAATAAGACCAGTGATGTGTACTAAGAAAGTAAATAGAGTCAATTTGATTTAATGTAGAATAAGTAAATCAAATATGTTGGCCACAGTAAATCAAACTGACTGTTAAGGCTTTAAAACATTTTTTTCCCCCTGAAGCTTTTTAAGTTTTCGTTTTTGTCTCTCATGATTAGTATTAATCAAAGTCATTATTAAAAATGTTTTAAATAAGCAATAAATCGTTATTGGCTGGTCAATATTCCTCTTTTGATCCATCACCTTGTTGGCCAAGCTTGGGAAAACATTTAAAGCCACAGTATATTTCCAACTTGGCCACAACCACCATCTTTACTTTGTTTAACTTCTGTGTTTGTTTTGAAAAAGAGACCACTACTGTTGTGTCTAAGGAACCCATGAATCACAGAAAACCACAGCCATGCCACATACAGCACACTTTACATGCACATCCTGCAGTTATTGCGATGCAGGCTCAGATACTCACCTATCTAATTACTAATTATTATGGTGGCTATATTCATTAAACAAAAGTTTACTGGCACAAATCCATAAATCAATATGAAATGTATTTTCCTTCCACCTTCGATTAAATATATATATATACTTGCCTAACATCAGTAATGTTGCATGCTTCTTTTGCGATTTTTTCTTGCTTAATCCACCAAATCTTACACTTCTCCAAACTTAGGCCTTTAACATGCTGGATCACCCAAAATGTGTTGTTGTTGTTGTTTATCCCCCAGTATGTGTGTGTGCTCACAAAGCTGTGTCTTTCTAGACTTACCCAGAAGGCAGTGGGGCAAAGGTCGATTGCTGGCAGGGTGTGTCCACGCAACAGTGCACTTGCATGGGTGCATCCCTGAAGCCCATGCTGCTTCAAGATCCTGTTTGGTTTCCCTGAGGCTGTAAAACACACAGTTAATATGTGGAGGAGACCCAGCAGTAGTTCTGGTACTGGAGAGGCTTTAAATCAACAGATCTGGCCAAGCTGGCCAAGCTAGCCAGCAGCAGAAAGCTAAAATATATGTGTTAAACGAGTCACAGCCTATAGCGGCAACACATGCACCCTTGTGAATACCTGCAAACACACAGTGACAGCTGAAGGCAAGTCATTTGTGAATGAACGTGAGACAGCGAGAGAGAAATTAAAGAAGTAAAGAGAAAATGTGAAAGGGAAAAAGACAGAGGGTAAAAGAAACAAAGAGAAAGAGCCTGGAAAATATTCTGTGTAAAAAAAACATAATTTCCTGTGACTGGCTTTTCCAGTGCGGGGGAAGGGAAGAGTCGTTGTACCAAGGCTGACATCATGCCACGGCAGTGGCACTCTTATTATATTACTCACTTATATACATGCACATCAGTGTTGAGAAGTTACTTTTAAACTGTACCTTATCAAGCTACAAGCTACTCACAATTAAAGTTTTACATTTTGAAAAAGAGTAATAGAATGTTTGTTCTGAGTTATCTGGTCTTTAATAATGATGTTCTCAACATGTTAGCATTTTTATCATTCACAAACATTTTGAAACATTTTAGTTGGATGTTCATCTAACGTTTTTTAAACGTTCCCAGCTAACGTTTGTTGGTTCCCAAGACATTCTGTGAACGTTAGTTTTTTCCCCAAAACATTTTTAATATATAACTATTATCATTGCAGATAGATAGATAGATTGCACATTCTCCAAAAAGGTGCAAAAGTTTGAGATATTTATGTGAAGCTCAAATGATGCTTCACAATTTACACAGCAAGTTTTCTGCAGAAAATATATAGTATTGAGGAAATGTTTACTCATAATTTTGAGAGAACCTTGGCAGAATGTTATCCAAAGTCCTGAGAACATTCCCTGTAAGCTGAGTTAGCACTGAACAGCAATGAATGTACAGTAAACAATTAATAAAGGTGGAAAAACACTCCAATCTTTACTCCTACGTTGAAAACACACAGCAAAATCCCCAGAGTTAAATTAACTCTGCTCAGAGAACATTTGATCAATCTCTACAGAGAGTTAAAATAACTCTGAATCAGAGTTAAAGTTAATGAGATACTTAAGTGATTAATTAAGTGATGATTGGGCATTAGTGATGAACACCTGCTGTCAACAAGCAGAATCACTGAAGGAAAGAGAAACAACAAGAACAGAAAAAAGAGAAACACAAGAAATGAAAGCTTTAGCTTAAGTTCTGTCAGGAAGACTCAATCAGCGCGTCATGTATTACCTTATTCCTATCCAATCAGCTGTTAACAGTCACAGTATAAAAGATTGGTACTTACACTTGTCTGAGTTCGCAGATGCTGACGCTGCCATTCACCTCCATCCTCCCCAACCACCACCAAGATGGTCCCCTCCTTACCTCCAGGGGGTCGGCTGTGCCCGCGTCTTTATCTCAGGCGGGACATGCAGATTCGACTAACCTCGCTTTGCTCGCTAAGGACGGGGCCTACGCCAAAGAACTCATAAATTTATGCTTGCTGAGCTGTCAATAAATGTATACAGCTTTTCAATTTATCTCCCGAGTCTTTCTGGTAGAACTACAACTGACTTCCAGCCACAGCCTTAGATGAAATCAAATGAAGACAACAGACAATACATCTCTAAAGTTCTCAGCAGAGGAGGATTAAACAAATTCACAAACAGCACCAGCTTCACTTATTACTAACCAGATTTACTTTATTTCTGTCATACGTCTACAGAAGGTCTTATTGAGAATTAACAGAGGTTTAGATGTTGACGATTTATTGAAAATGTTTGATCAACATTTAGTTGGGCAGTTTGACTCTAGGCTTTTTTTGCGAGTTTGTGGTTTTTGTAACAGTTTTTACCAAAACACGTAATTTGTTAAAAAGAAACCCAAAAACAAAGATGATCAGGTGATATAGTTTTCAACAACAAAAAGTAGAATAATGCATTAACTCATCACTGTCCAAGAGTGGTTATTTGATGTTAATAGATTATATTCACTAACAATACTCTCTTGCCACAGATCGGACATTCTGAATTTTGATTTTTAAAATATATTATGGGAATTTTTTTTTTAAGACACAGACGTCAAGAATCAGCATATGAATCTCAACAATGGTGACATGCTTCATGCAATGCATGCTGAGAGCCACAATAGTATAAAACTCATGGCTCCAGGATGCATTGCGGCATGAAACATGCACCATTGTTGAGATTCAGATGCTGATTCTTGACGTCTGTGTCTTAAAAAAAAATCCCCATTATGTATTTATATTTTTTTTAATTAAAAGTCAGTTGTTCTTGTGTTTCTCTTTTTTCTGTTCTTGTTGTTTCTCTTTCCTTCAGTGATTCTGCTGGTTGACAGCAGGTGTTCAATGCCCAATCATCACTTAATTAATCACTTAAGTATCTCATTAACTTTCTGAGAGGGACCAAATGTTCTCTGAGCAGAGGGATTTTGCTGTGCAGGGAAAGCAGCATTATTGTTGAAAATAGCTTGTTACTGTAAAATCTACACTGTTTTTAAAGAAGCTGGGCAACTTGGTAAGCTACTTCCCAACACTGACGTAGACAGTGTATTAATCATATAGATGTTAAAATGAAAGCAAAACATTCTGTTCAATTTTGAATTCATGAAATGTTCCTTATGAGACACCTGGCTAAATATATACCCATCCTAAAGGTTGTATAGGCTTTAGTACAAAATAGCACATCACATTACTACTTGTACTTTATTTGCAGTATGCAACATGTAAATTGTGAAATAGTGTGTAAATGTAAAAATGGAGTGCAAACTGTATGTAACGCACACTGTCAATGATGCATTGGGCTTGACTTGTGAGGAGTGACCTGGAAGTGATATTAACATTTTTGTAATAATTTTTAATCAGGCAAGACATTTTAGATAAAACTGGATTAAAAATGCAAAATAATTTTTTTGACTGCACTATATGCCACTCACTGAATTAAACAGTAATGAGGTCATATGGCAATTAATGTAGCATACTTCTGCTTGAAAGCTTTAACGTTACATATTTATACCTCATAGTGATTAAAAATAAATAGCATAGGATGTACCTCCACTGGGTAGTATGCAGTCAACAGGACTCAAGTTTTGACTTTAGTTTGTCGTTTTGGTCTTATTTTTCTTCACTTCCTCTCTCTCTCTCTGCCCTAAAGTATCCCTGTGCCTTGCACTTGCACTTAAATACCTTTTTTCCACTTGTGTGGCAATTGTACATAGTGAGCTGTGCACATAAATGGATTTCAGGCCTGCCGTGAGGGGACTGTTTCATAGTCCAGAAGGTTCCAATTTAATCACACAGAATGTATATTTTGTATGGGGGACATTCTCAACATGTCAGAGAAAAATGGCTGGTATATATCTGTAAAATATATATAATTATAAGTCGCAAAAATCGTTTCAGACTGTTTCGTTTGCAAAAAGGGGTTAACAAAACATTTCACTGTCACAAGTGCAGGCTCCAAGCGTCTAGGGAGTGAAAGTTAATAAATGCTTTTCACAGCTTGTGTTTTGCCTTCCCGCTATACTTTGACTAGGCAGTCAGCATTCGCCTCAGCGGCCATAAATTACAGTGCGGTGTGTTTGCCTCGGGTCCTGATGGTTTATTTCAACCCTGTGCCTTCATGACAGATTTGACAATGTGGCTGTGAGATCCTCTCTGTTTCAGCTTTTTAGCCCCGTCAGATTGCGTGTGATTCTGTGTCAGAACATCTGTGAAGCCATGGAGGAAATACTATAAATTTTGTCAGGTGAGCACTTTAGCATCTGACTGAGTATGTGGCACAGTTGCACTCGCTACAGTTTCTGTTTGCCCACCGAAAGTCTCAATGGCATTGATGTGTGTGTGTGTGTGTGTGTGTGTGTGTGTGTGTGCGAAAGAGGGAGCAGGAAAAATGATTTTGCCCCAGAGTCAAGTCAAGTCAAGTCATCTTCATTTATATAGCGCTTTTAACAATGGATTGTTTCAAAGCAGCTTTACAGAGATAAACATATCATTTAAGGTAACAGATTGTTTTGGCATTAAAGCGGTTCTTGAATAATGTTATTTCCAGCTAAAGTTAACTTTGATTGATTCACCTCCGTCGAAATGATCAGACTTTTAAACGCGAACCTGTGATTAACGCTGACGGCGTTCACATGCTCATTCAGAATTGATTCTATAGTTATGTGCTTTTTAAAATATGTGCGCAGGTTTATAATTCATACAACCCAGCCTAAACAAACTACTTTTCTTGCCTATAAATTTTGATACAGAATTTTGTTTTATTTTATCACTTCGGGGTACGCGAGCCGGAATTCACAACGCTTTATCTGTAGAGTGGGAAAGGGATCCTCCATAGGGAGAGGATAGTGGATACTTCAGCACTGCATTGTCATCGGGTCCAGGCGGATCTCCTTCGTCAGATCTGGACACGGCCTGGATCCGGCAGGCTGCAGGAAAACCTCGGGATAAACAAAGACACTAATATTAGCGTAGATGCCATTCTTCTTATGATGTAGCGAGTACATCAAGATTTAACGGAAGTGTTCCCAGTTCCGGCTGACCTAATCTATGCAGCCTAACATTGAATTTATAGAAGTCTATAGTGCGTTATGTGTATGCTAGGTCAAAGAGATGTGTTTTTAGTCTAGCTTTGAACTGACAGAGTGTGTCTGCTTCCCGGACAATGGTAGGAAGACTGTTCCAAAGTTTTGGTGCTAAATAGGAAAAGGATCTACCGCCTGCAGTCGATTTAGATATTCTAGGTATTATCAACTGACCGGAATTTTGAGATCGCAATGGACGTGAAGGACTATAATACGTTAAGAGCTCGCTCAAGTACTGCGGAGCTAAACCATTTAGTGCTTTGTAGGTAATCAACAATATTTTAAAATTTATACGATGTTTAATAGGGAGCCAATGCAGTGTTGACAGAACCGGGCTAATATGGTCATATTTCCTGGTTCTGGTAAGAACTCGAGCTGCGGCGTTTTGAACTAGCTGTAGTTTATTTATTAAGCGTGCAGGGCAACCACCCAGTAGAGCATTACAATAATCTAGCCTTGAGGTCATGAACGCATGGACTAATTGTTCCGCATTTCCCAATGAGAGCATATGGCGTATTTTAGATATATTTTTAAGATGGAAAAATGCAGTTTTACAGATACTAGACACGTGGCTTTCAAAAGAAAGGTTGGTATCAAAGAGCACACCCAGGTTCCTAACCGACGACGAAGACTTGACAGAGCAGCCATCAAGTGTTAGACAGTATTCTGGGTTATTACGTGCGGAAGTTTTTTGTCCAATAATTAGAATCTCTGTCTTTTCAGAATTTAGTAGTAGGAAATTACTAGTCATCCAATTTTTTATATCAGCTATGCATTCCGTTAATTTTGTGAATTGGTAAGTATCGTTGGGTTTTGAAGAAATATACAGCTGAGTATCATCGGCATAACAGTGAAAGCTAACTCCATGTTTCCTAATGATATCTCCTAATGGTAGCATGTACAGAGTGAACAGCAGCGGTCCTAGTACTGAGCCTTGTGGTACGCCATACTGAACTTGTGATCGATAAGACATCTCTTCATTTACTGCTACAAACTGATAACGGTCAGATAAGTATGATTTAAACCATGCTAGTGCAATTCCACTAATGCCCACATAGTTTTCTAGTCTATTTAAAAGAATGTTGTGGTCAATTGTGTCAAATGCAGCACTAAGATCGAGTAACACTAATAGAGAGATACAACCACGATCGGATGATAAGAGCAAATCATTTGTGACTCTAATGAGAGCGGTCTCAGTGCTATGGTACGGTCTAAATCCGGACTGAAAATCCTCGCAGATATCATTTCTTTCTAGAAAGGAACACAGTTGTGAAGATACTGCTTTTTCTAATATCTTTGACAGAAAAGGCAGATTCGAGATCGGCCTGTAATTGACTAATTCTGTAGGATCAAGTTGTGTTTTTTTAACAAGCGGTTTTATCATAGCCAGTTTAAAGGTTTTTGGTACGTATCCTAGAGACAAAGATGAATTAATGATATTAAGAAGAGGATATATGACCTCTGGAAACATCTCTTTCAGTAGCTTAGTCGGTATAGGATCTAACATACAAGTTGTCGATTTAGATGAATTAACGAGTTTGCAGAATTCTTCCTCTCCTATAGCAACAAATGAATCAAATTTTTCCTCAGGGAGACTACAATGCACTTCCTGATGCGATACTGTGGTAGACGGTTGCATAGTTATAATTTTGTCCCTGATATTATCAATCTTATAAGTGAAGAAGTTCATAAAGTCATCACTGCTGTGTTGCTTGGACACTTCTGAGCTTGAAGCTTTCTTTTTCGTTAGTTTAGCCACTGTTTCAAATAAATACCTTGGATTATGTTTATTTTCTTCTAATAGGTTTGAAAAATAAGCAGATCTAGCAGCTTTTAAAGCCTCTCTGTAAGCAATCGAGCTCTCTTTCCATGAAATCCGAAATACCTCTAGTTTAGTTTTCTTCCAGTTGCGCTCCATTTTTCTGGCTGCTCTCTTAAGGGCCCGGGTGTGCTCGCTGTACCACGGCGTTGGGCTATTTTCTTTAATCTTCTTTAAGCGCAACGGAGCAACTGCGTCTAAAGTGCTGGAAAAGAGAGAGTTAAACGTTTCTGTTGCAATATCAAGTTCTTCTAAGCTATCCGGGATGCTGAGATGATGAAACTGATTAGGAAGATTATTGATAAAGCAATCTTTAGTGGCAGAAGTTATAGGTCTAACGTATTTATAACACGGAGTCGGCTTTGCAGCCTTGGCTAAATGTAATTTACATGAGACTAGATAATGATCTGAGATGTCATCGCTCTGCTGCAGAATTTCAACGGTATCAACATCTATTCCATGTGATAATATTAGATCTAGAGTATGATTACGACGATGAGTAGGTCCTGACACGTGTTGTCTAACTCCAATTGAGTTTACAATGTCTTTAAATGCCAATCCAAATGCATCTTTTTCATTATCTACATGTATATTAAAATCACCAACAATTAGTACTTTATCTGCAGCCAATACTAATTCTGATAGGAAGTCCGCAAATTCTTTGATAAAATCTTTATGGTGCCCTGGTGGCCTGTATACAGTAGCCAGCATAATTCTCAAATGTGATTTATCGTTTACACAATAGATTTTTACATTAAGCACCAATACTTCAAAAGAAGTATATTTAAAGCTAGATTTCTTAGTGGTTTTGAAAATATTACTATAAATTACAGCAACACCTCCCCCTTTGCCTTTCAGACGAGGTTCATGTTTATAACTGTAATCTTGTGGGGTTGACTCATTTAAAATAATGTAATCGTTTGGTTTTAGCCAGGTTTCTGTCAAACACAGCATATCAAGATTATAATCTGAAATCATATCATTAACTATGAGAGATTTTGAAGTAAGGGATCGAATATTCAGCAACCCAAGCTTTATCATTTGCTCATCTGTATTATATCTGTTTTTTATTTGTTGAACATCAATTAAATTTTTAACCTGACGTTTTTTGGAGTTCCAAATTCGGGGAACAGACACAGTCTCTATATGATGACATCTAGGTGAAAGAGACTCTATGTGATGGGATTTATCTGACCTTGGTGACGTGAGGCCGCTAGCAGACGGTCGGTTTAGCCAGTCTGTCTGCTTCCTGACCTGAGCCCCAGATTGTCATGTTTTATCTCTAAGACTATGAGCCAAATTACTAGAGAGAAGAGCAGCACCAGCCCAGGAGGGATGGATACCATCTCTTTTCAACAGATCAGGCTTGCCCCAAAAACTTTTCCAATTGTCTATGAATTTTATATTATTCTGCGGACACCACTTCGACAGCCAACCGTTCAGTGAGGCCAATCGGCTAACTATCTCATCACTCCTGCGTACAGGAAGGGGGCCAGAGTAAATTACAGTGCCTGACATCGTACTTGCGAGTTCACACACCTCTTTAATATTAATTTTGGTGATCTCCGACTGGCGGAGTCGAACATCATTAGTGCCGACATGAATAATGATCTTAGAGAATTTACGATTAGCATTAGCCAGCACTTTTAAATTTGCTTTGATGTCAGGCGCTCTGGCTCCCGGCAAACATGTGACTATGGTGGCTGGTGTCTCTATTTTCACGTTCCGTGTGATCGAATCACCAATTACCAGGGCACAATCAACAGAATTCTCAGTGGGTGTTTCACTGAGTGGGGCAAATCGGTTTGTTATGGGAATCGGAACGGAAGAGTGGTTCTTTGATCCACGACTAGAACGATCTCTCACGGTCACCCATCTGCCCTGCTGCACGGGCTCTACTTCAGCCGGAACCGAATCATGTAAAGAGTTCACTATGCTAGGCGCATCCAAAACACTATCTAAAGATCTAGCATTCTTACCATCCTCAATTAAAGTTTGGATGCGTGTCTCTAGTTCTGAAATCTTCTCCGTCAGCCTGACTGTCTCCTTGCATTTATCACATATAAATCCTATATTGCCATCGGAGAAGGCTATACTAAACATATGACATGTGACACAGGTGACAATAACAGGACAAGAAGACATTACTCACCGTGTTTGTTGACTGATTTCTTACTTACCTGGACTTTATGAACTCAAAGGCGCGGGCGCGCGAGAGAAAATAAATAAATAAATGAGCGCACGGGTGGCGCGTTAGCAGGCTAACGTTAGCGAGTTACTAGCGTGCTGTGTTAAGAATAACGGAAGCTAGAGATGTAAGGTTAATCTGAGATGTTGGGTAAGCTGTATTTAGTAGTATAAACAACTAGATAGTAAATGATGGCTCAAAACATAAAGAAATACGAGGCTCAGGCGAAGCTTACAGCCTCGAAGCAAACAAACACACAGCAGGCAGCGAGGCAGACAGGAGCAATCGATCAGCGATCAGGCAGGAGCAATCGATCAGCCAGAGGAGACTCGCCGTATTATTTCAAGACTGCATTAGCCAGATTCTGCTAATGGAGCAGGACTATAACTCAGCAGTTTGAAAGAGCTGTTGCCCTGAAGCACAAGCATCCCTTTGACCCTAAATTTAAATACAAATTACAATGTTGATGTGCAGTGACTGTACATAAATAGTGTTCACATGCAAACAAATATCGAGGGGCAGAAACAGATTTGCACTATCTGCCATGAATACAAACGTATATACACACTATGATGTAATGCATTGCACGTTTGGTTGTATGACCTTTATATATACACACAAATGTTCTAAAGTAAAAAAAACACCCCGAAATCATAGTTTCCACTAAAATATTAAGCAGCACAACTGTTGTAATAATAATCAACACAAATAAGAAATGTTTGTTGAGCACCAAATCAGCATATTAGAATTATTGTAGAATGATCATGTGACAATGAAGACTGGAATAATGGTATAAATTACAGGATATTTCGTAATATTACTACTTTTACAGTTTTTTTTTTAATCAAATAAATGCAGCCTGGTGAGCATAAAATACTTGTTTCAAAAACATGAAAAAATCGTTTGATCCCCACTTTTGAACTGTAATACATAACATAATTAACAAGCTATCTACAGATTAGAAGAGAAAATAAGTTTGCTTAGAAAATTCTGTCATTTACTCATGTCGTTAACAGGTATGCTGATAATGAAAACATTATTCACAAAAAATATTCCCCTCTTCACAAAAACTATTGTGTAATCATGTATTATAACATATAGGGTTAGGGTTTAATGTAACTGTTATATTTCCAATTAGATTCCAAAACATAGATTAAAATGACTTTTCACTCTTTGCATGTTTGAAGATTAACCACAGAAGTGACTGTTGCAAAGCAAATCTCTTGGCCGGATAGAGCCACCAGTTTCATCTTGGTTTAAGCTGCTTATCAGTTCAGAGTTCTGTAATTAACAACAAATATTGTCCATAGATAAGAAGTGAAGGGACCAGAAGTCTTTTTCTGGTGCAGTCACTTTCTTCAGCTGCTCCTCAAGGCAGAGTGGGAGGAGAGGAAAAGAGCACAATGTGGCGACAGAGCGCTCTGGTCCACACCCGGGCCCAGACAATAGAGGAAGTCCTGCCCCATAATGTATTGTGTTTAATAGAGCCAGGACGGGGAGAGGGAATTTGTCAATCTAACTGTGGGCTGTAACAAGGTACACAAATCAAGCTGCCGGCATCGAGCCAAACCTTTGGAGGGTTCTCATGTTAGAAAAAAACAAGCGATTTTTCTTTGTGTTGTACAGTTCTCAAAAACACAAAAACACTGCTTTAATGGGTTCGAACAATACTCTGTAAACAGGTGATTGCCATATGCACCAAATACCCATGACATGGCAGACGTTTTTGATTTAGTACCATTTACAAACTTTGGTGGGGGAACGAATGTGGTGTAAACATGTAGACAATTGTGCACATTAAATAGGAAAAGCCTTGTCTTCATTATTTAGGCTAATGGGGTTGCATGCAATGAGCACATTGTTTGTATTGCTTACTGTTTAATGTAAAGTTACTTTACTGAAAGAGAACTAAAAAAAAAATTCTGTTTATTTGGGAAAAGGTTAAAAACTATATATATATTTTTTTTTCTGTTTTGTTGCCAGTTAGTCATGCTGGTCCCAACATAAAGAATTGATCATACATACACATATTTTTTTTCCCCATGTACTGTGTATTTGTGCATCCTCATGTCATCATATATAATTAGTTGAAGATGTTTGGTACACTTTGTCAACAAATTATAGATTAAATATATGTGTCCTATTTTACCAGTTTAAAATTGTGAACACCAAAGTTACCATTAAGAAAACACAATAAATTGCAAATGCAACATTACTTGAAATGTACTTGAAATTACTTTTTTTTTTAACTATTAGTAAGTACATTTGGGGTCAGTAAGATGTTTTAATGTTTTTTAAAGAATTCTTTAATGCTCACTAATTTAGATTCTATTTAATAAAAAGACAATAAAAACACTAATACCGTAGAATATTATTACAATTTAAAATAACAATTCAAATAACTACTAAAATGTATTCATTTCTGTGATGGCAAAGCTGAATTTATTTCAGTATCACGTGATCCTTCAGAAATCCTTTTAAAATGCTGATTTGGAGGTCAAGAAACATCTCTTATTATTATCCATTTTTAAAACAGTTCATATTTTTGTGGATACATTTCAGGATTCTCTGATGCTCAAAAGAACAGCATTTATTTGAAATATTTAAATTGTCATTAAAGTCCCTATTATGCTATTTTAAAAGGTTCCTAATTTTTTTTTGGAGGTCTCCTACAACACGTTTACATCCATCCAAGGTCAAAAAACATTTTAATTTTCTCATAAAATACAGTCTCAAAGAGTTTGAAAACAGGGTCTTCTTGACATGTCGACAACACAAACCAGACTTCCAGTCTCGTGGTCCCAGACAGCAACATAGTGTCGAGATACCAGATGTGGGCCGGATCTGGGCCGACACTATGTTGCTGTTTGGGTTTGAGGGCGGGTCAAAGTAAATGTCATTCGCGGGCAGCCAATGAACACCGGCTGGCATTATGCAAATGTGTTACATTGTTACGTAGGTATCTAACATGAAAGGAAAACTGGAATTGCTAAAGACTCAGCAGGAGACAATAATTTGTATCTGTTGTCCACTTTGATAGTTTATACTTTTTACATTCACAAACATATATATTACACACTGCATTAAAGGTAAATTTGAAAAAGCATACTAGAACTTTAAGGTTCAAGTACCATTATTTGAAATGTCCTCACAAAAAAAAATCTAAGCAAGTGCCATACACAAGTTTCATAAGGAATTGCATACAAAAGGGATCTGGTACTTTATTATTATTATTATTATTATTTTTTTTAAACAAATCCTTTCTTAAAAGATCAACATTTGAGTGTCTTTTCAGACATAATTTGAAAGACGTTGTTGTATAACGTTTTCAGCAAAGGGGAACACATCTGTTCTTTGCCATGCAATATGAGACCGTTCTATATTACAGCACAGACAGCAACATAAGCAAACTGGCAGTTGTTATTGCAAATGAATTATGACAGCATAACAGTGATTAATCAGGAGAGAATTCTTTTAATGCATGGCTTTACATATTCATCGCATAAATCACCACGAAAAAAGCCCCGCGCACATAACGAAGACAACGAATGAGGTGTTTCATGTTTTAATAGAAAGAAATAACAGCTTGTGGTTAACAAAAGCATAAAAGAGATGAAAAATTACAGCCTGTTCAGCAGTACACAAGTGGTGATCTCACATTTAGAAGGTTTTAACAAAGTGACCAAACCAATGCACAAATAGAGGAAGACGTTTGAGCTTAGAGGTAGTTTCGAGTCTCAATATGAACATGGTCTCCGTGGGCTACATCAGACAGGAGCGCGTGGGTGAGACAGTTTCATGCTTCTTGGACTATGTCATGCTTCCCATTTTCAGCCTGCCAGCATCTATGATCCCAGGCAACTGAGGGACCTTCACTCAGAGTGGTGGGCGACAACAGTGTAAAGAAGTACATGGGATGAGATATGCAACAATGTAATGCCGGGGTTGTGAGAACTGATCTGAGCTGGACGATGACATCTTTTTTTTTTTTTTGTAGAACTGCTTTATAGATGAAATTAACTAATTTAATAATTGATGATCTTTACAACGGAACTGAATCAACACTGAACTGACTTGAGCTGAAAAACAGCCGAAATGCACAATTTTCCTGTTATTACTGTAAAGCTGCTTTAAAACAAGCTCTATTGTATAAAGCGCTATATAAATAAAGGTGACTTGAACTCTACAGTGATTGTGGGAAAGGATGCAATAACACTAACATTGTTTTGTTAGTTCTAACATCAAGAAGATTCGACTTAAAAAAAAAAAATGGAAATAAAAACATACGCAGCCCGTTGTTTTTAAAAGCCGAACTTGTGCATACACACAGAGAGACAAAATGTATGCATTTTCTTAAATATGTTATTGTCAGTGACAAAGGTTATAAAAATAATGTCATTTTGTATTTCTTTTGGGTTGTGGTAAAAGAAAGGAAAACAGTGAAGAAAAAACAACAGTCCTGGTGTTTGTCAAATTCAGCTCTGATTAAAATGACAACTTTGATGATAAAAATGTCCCTTGAGGAGGGCCATATGCTTAGACTAGTCTTCTTTCCATTTCCAAGTAAATTTGACCTTTTTAGATAATAACTTTGAACTAGACGTTGGAAATGTCTTTGTGAGTATTTTTTAATTTGTGTTATTTTACTTTATTTCAAATTCCGTGCCATGCCCAAACATCTTCAGCACACAACATGTGACGCTGGCATATTCCATGCGCCTGTTTCTTGTTATTTTTAATCTCAGGCTTTCTAAACAAGGGCCTAATGGACTTTTTAAATAACTGGGTGGCTCTCCATACAAAAGCATCTGGGAAAAGGAAGGAAGCATGGCTCAATGAGGGGAAGATGCGTATATGTGTGTGTGTGTGTGTATATGTTTCATTTGCATGGGAAAGGATTCAAGTAATAGCAGACTGGACATTGCAGGTTCCGCAAACACATGTGGTCTAGTCTGCTTTAAAAAATAACATCTGTGGTGTTACAAACTTTTACACATAAAAAAAAAAACCCTGATCCTGTTCAAACTCAAAAGTGTCAAGTGTTTAGTGTATATGTATTTGTATGTGTATATATGTATATAACATAATGGGAGTAAATGGGAACCAAAACTGTTTGGTTACCAACATTATTCAATATATCATCTTTTGTGTTCCACAGAACCAAGAAAGTCATACAGGTTAGGATAGAAATGTCATGAGAGTAAATGATGACAGAATTTTCATTTTGTGTGAACTATCCCTTTTACATTTTAGTGACATCTTGTTTATCATTGCCAGAAAACATCCAGGCATAATAATCAAACCCCTGATATGTTTATTGATTAGTCGATTTCTGTGAAAGTGAGGACACAAATTATAATAAAAGTACAGAATTGATACACGGTGGTCTGACTAAAAAAAAAATCTTTTTTTCAGTTTTTTAAATTTTACGAGTTTCAGTTGGAGTGTAAAAATACTGAATAAGATTGTACATGTGAATGAAATTTGAAACCAGCTTTGTTGAAGATTCAAAACATGAATTGCATAGATGAATAATCTAACAGCAAAGAGACGTGTTAGGAAACAACATTAATCAATTAAAAATCAATAAAAATAATACCCAGTTACCGAATGTTGAAGGAATGGTTGCTTTTGGCGTTATTTGCTGAATAAACCATGACAGGGTGAAAAATACACGTATAAAGAGTCTTGTATCACATTAAACAAGGGGTTAAATTTGCGACAAACACTGTTCACGGCAGTCCACTGGTTGTCTATGCGTATTTGGGACAGGGCCTTATTGGCAAAAATACATTGCCATGGTCAACGTCATGATTCAAAACATATTTTATCACTCAACACTGCCAATGACTAATCAGTATAAAGTAATCTAGAGAGACATGTCACAATTAGCTGTATTCAACAGATAAAAATGTCGAACACATAATCTCAACATATCTTTACAGATATCTTTGACTACATCCTTCAAACTACTTGGCTGACTCTAAAACTGGAGCTCAGTTTCCATTCCACCCAAGCTAAAACTTCGGGATGGCTTGTTTCAGCAGCCTGACTTTCAAGACACATCCAGTCATGCTAGCACCACATGCAATGTCTAATACTGAGGCTTGGGTGGGCTTGGAGAGCCAGCTAATGTATAAAATCACACGATCAAATGGGGTCACAACAATGCTTCCTCAAGACTCTAGACGTAATGGGAAATATCTGACACAGAATAAATATTTTAAAAGCTCATTTATAACAATATTTACAACATCTTTCAATGTCACTGAAAATGTGTTCTGGTCAATAAACACTGGTCAAACAGCCAGTGATACTAACGGTCCTCCAAGGCATTGAGCAAAGCTTGTACATTACTTTGAACTTGCACCTGGTTGGTTTTGAGAATAGTCCAAAAGAAAGCACAAAATGAATTAAAACCATTCTTTGAAGCAGTTTTGGTAAACAAACAGTATAAACAACTGCTATACTTTTTCAGTAACAATTTACAAAAACGTCATATTTGAAATTATGCAGAATACAATGTTGACAGAAGAATTCCGGTCCTTTTACACCAGTTTACAGTGTTAAAAATGTGATGACCTGTGTTCAATGAAAAGAATGCACTTGCCAAGAGCTATACATGAATGAATGTCAGCTGTTAGGGCTTGCGGTGGTACAAATGATAGGAATGGTACAAATTATAAGTCATGATACATACATAGACTACAGCATGTAAGGGTTTAAACTTTTGAGATGACTTATTATTGTGGGTGCTTTAATTATCATGGTCAGAAAACCTGCTAGTCAGACAGTGCTGTTCACCTAATCATCTCTGTATTGTGATTATAGATAAACACCCCCCTCTACAGGGCATTTCAAATACTATTTCTAGAGGTTATTTCTGAGGTAGCCTAGCAATAGATATATTTTGATTTCAACTGAAACTTTACCAGAAAACAGAAACTTCAACCGAAAATTCACAATAAAATAAAATATTTCTTGAATTAATTCTATTTATGAATTAATTTAATTATTATTATATTTCAATATCAATCATTTTGCAAATAACACAAGGGTATAACTTTAAAAAGTAAACGATCATATGGGAAGATTAGGAGAGCCCAGAAGAGAACAGTAAGTATTCACTGATACATTTTAGAAATTGTCATTTAGATGACTGAGTTTATAATCGCAGTCAAAGAAAATGCGGTATGGCCTTACGTGAAATTGGATGGATTGTCATATGTGTATGTAAAATATGCAAACTAGGCGGCTAATTATATTATTATAAAGGCACAGAGCTTGAAAAACTTGCAACGCAATAAAACGTAAAAAGGTCAAGTAAATAATTCCTTCATTACCTTACATGCATTTGTAGCACTGTATTGCTTGCTTTTATGCTAATTCCTGCGGTTGGCCACATACACAATGCTCGTAGGCTAGTCTACATGCTAAAACAAATAGGAAAGCATTTGTCTATTCATTTGAATAGAAACAGGATATTCTGGTATCCAAAGTTAGTCTAAAGCGTATTTAAAGGTGTGAAACGAAACTATTGTGATACCCAAGAAATGAAACTTACCCACGTACTATATAAACGCTCTAGGATTCACTTTACCGGTAAAGAACCAGCATCACTCTGAGACAATCCGTTCGAGGAGTGCGCGAATAAACAGCGTCTGACATATCAACAACCTCTATTTACTGTTGACATTTTGACGTTGTTTAAGGATGGATAAAATGAGTTACACGTTCAGTCAGCATTATGAGGAAAAAATCCGCCCTTGCATCGACACTATCGACAATTTACGTTCTTTGGGAGTCGAAAAGGACCTGGCGTTGCCTGCCATCGCCGTCATTGGAGACCAAAGCTCAGGAAAGAGTTCTGTTCTGGAGGCGCTGTCAGGGGTAGCGTTACCCAGGGGTAGTGGTAAGGAGAACACATACAATTAAAACATACAACAATATTAATTGTATTGCGTTTTACATAATTAACTTTTAACTTTCTATCAAATACTGTGGATGTACCATGGCACAGTGATGGAACTCGATACAGAATGATTGCCTTCATATGTCATGGAATGTAGCACATGGTAGCCTACTGTATGACACTTTGAACAACACCATATCTCTTACGAAAATTAACCTTGGTTTTGCTACAAATAAAACCAAAAAACATGGTTATTATAATTAAACAAATTAGCCAAAAAAAACATGGTTAATTTTTCATAAGGGATGCTGAAACTATGTCTGGCATCCACCCTTTCATGTTTTGTAAGGAATTGTTACACGATGCCCTCTTGAGCTCAAGATGATAAGAACTAAAGGCGAAGAGAAATGGCATGGGAGAATCAGTTACAAGAGCTGCGAGGAAGACATTAATGACCCAGCAGAAGTGGAGAAAAAGATTCGTGAAGGTAGAAAATGCTTAGAATGCACTTTGAGGTCTTCCAAAAGAGTATAGATACATTTCTTAAAGTCTTACATCTAATTATGTTTGTAGCCCAGGATGAGATGGCTGGAGCAGGTGTTGGTATTAGTGATGAACTCATAAGTCTGCAGATCCATTCTGCCAATGTTCCTGACCTCACTCTCATTGACCTTCCCGGGATTGCACGAGTGGCTGTCAAGGGTCAACCTGAGAATATTGGAGATCAGGTAAACTTTGTATATACTATATTTTTCAAATTACATTTTGTTGGAAAGACACGATCATTAATCAAATGCCTTTCTTCTAGATTAAGAGACTGATCAGGAAGTTTGTTACAAAGCAAGAAACTATCAACCTGGTTGTGGTGCCATGCAATGTTGACATCGCGACCACTGAAGCATTGCAGATGGCTCAGGGGGAGGACCCTGAGGGCGAAAGAACTTTAGGTGTGCAATACTCATTTCATTTAAATGCTATACATCCGTAAAACCATAGGTTACCATGCATTAAGATCATTAATATTCTGATCATATTTTTACTACACAACAGGCATCTTAACAAAGCCGGATCTGGTGGATAAGGGCACTGAAGGGACAGTGGTAGACATTGTGCACAATGAGGTCATTCACCTTACTAAAGGCTACATGATTGTAAGGTGCAGGGGACAAAAAGAGATTATAGATCAGGTCACTCTTAATGAGGCCACATTAACAGAGGATGCCTTCTTCAAAGACCATCCACATTTCAGGTGGGTAAATCTGTTGAGAGTTAAGCTGAACAAATGGTTTAATGTCAAACCTTTAATCTACAAATACATATACCAAACATGATATATATATATATATATATATATATATATATATATATAGACATGATACGATTAAATACATATATCAAACAGCATAGTGTTTACTGAGAACCTTCATGTGAGCGGCATGGCTAATGTTTGTTTTTCTTTTTGAACCGTTTGTTTGCACAACTGTACTTAGTAAATCAGGTAGTGTATGTGACCATGCAATCATAAGTACAAACAGATTAGTACCTGTTATTTGAGATTTTAGTAAATCTGTGCTTTTATAGATTGCATGATGTATATATGCCATTTTTCCTCAGCAAACTCTATGAAGAAGGTTTTGCTACTATTCCGAAGTTGGCTGAGAAACTAACAATTGAATTGGTTCATCACATTCAGGTGAAATAATTAATTTTAACATAAGATAACTACAGGATTATTAGACTTATAATAAACAGCTCATTTTCATAATTGCTATGTAGAAATCCCTGCCTCGTTTAGAAGAACAAATTGAGACAAAGCTTGCAGAAACACAGAAGCAACTGGAGGCATATGGCAACGGACCCCCATCAGATCCTGCAGAAAGACTGAGCTTTCTCATTGATGTGAGTACAGCCTTGATCTACTATATCAAAGTATGAATATTTAGGAAAGGGTCATACTGATATCTCAGAGTCACTGCAATCTTTCACATCTTATCACTATTTAGAAAGTTACAGCTTTCACTCAGGATATGTTCAACCTGACCTCTGGGGAGGAATTAAGGTGTGCTTCAGATCTACTGATTTTTCCAGAACTTCGGGAAGAATTTGAAAAATGGAATGGCTTCTTAAATCGTTCAGGACATTCCTGTGAGTAAAGCTTGTACTTGGTATCTCCTGATTGTACTCTTGCTTTTGGCCAATGTCCTATGTTATTACTTTGCTAAAAATGCTTTATCATTTTCACATCTGATGCATCCTGTTTTACCAGAGTTGCAATCAATAAATTACCAGCCTAAATTGCTAAATTAATCTTAAATTACTTCAATTCACAAAAAATTCACTTTTAGAAGCCAAACTCATAACTGAGTTGTGGAACTGAATTTGTTTTTCTGACAATGTTCAAAAACTCTGTGCAGTCAAGAAGAAGATTGAGAAAGAAGTTGATAACTATGAAGCCAAATATCGGGGAAGAGAGCTTCCAGGATTCATCAATTACAAGACCTTTGAGGGGCTTGTCAGGGAACAGATCAAGCTGTTGGAGGAACCTGCATTAAAGACACTGAAGACTGTCTCTGGTTTGTGTTGTTTTTTTATTTTATTTCAAATCTATTTATGCAGTTTTCAGTCTTTTTCTGGTTGCAGACTGTACTGTTCTCCTTTAGGGATACTCTCATAATGCACTACATGACCAAAGTATATGGACACTTGCACATTGATCATTAACATCTTGGGGATATACGGCATTGACAATTTTCACATGGGCCTCACTTTGTGCCTGGGCTCTTGGTCATGCTGAAAAAAAGGAATGTTCTTCAGACTGTTGCCTCAAAGATAGAATCTTAGAATTGTCAAGAAAACCAGGACCAGGAAATACCAAACCCAATGAACTTTCCAGTTGGCACAAAGCAGTTGTAGGTAGTTTTGTTGCCTAGTGGATAAATATCAAAGATTACATTGAAAGGTAACCCATGAACTTAACATTCTCTCCTTGAGTAAGGCATCTGGAGGCATGTAAGGCAACTCGATTCATTGGATAATCAACATTGAATGTGAAAGTTTGCTAAAGCAGTTGTACCAACAGTGTGTTTGTGTTAAAATAGATGTGGTCAGAAAGAGGTTCATCCAGCTGGCCCAGTGCAGCTTTATTGGCTTCCCTAATCTTCTGAAAATAGCAAAGGTACTTTTTTTTTTCAAGTGTTGATGATGCTAATAAATTGCACAGAATTACAAGTCACATTGATTTTCAATGTTCTATTATGCCTTTAAATCACAATACAGATTTAAAGAAATTGTGTTCTTGTTTCATTTTTCAACTAATCTTTTATTTACTTTCTTAGACTAAGATCGAAGCCATCAAGCAGGATAAAGAATCCTTTGCAGAAACCATGCTGCGGACCCAATTCAAGATGGAGCTCATTGTTTACAGTCAAGATGGCTCATACAGCCAGAGCCTGCAGTATGCAAAGGATAAAATGGAAGAGATGGAAAATTACACGTTCTCACACAAAACCCCTCAAAAGGTGACACCGATTGTAAACGTTAGCACAGGGAATCATGCCACCTTGCGAGAGATGAGGTTGCACCTAGAGTCCTACTTCACAGTAAGTGTGCCAACTAAAGCTTTATGTGCCATCAGAGGAAGCTCAAAATGTTATATCTGAGATGCTGTCTTATATACCTCACCAGATTGCAAGTAAGCGTCTAGCCGACCAGATCCCAATGGTGATCCGCTATATGTTGCTCCAGGAAGCAGCTTTGGAGCTGCAAAGGAACATGTTGCAGTTGCTGCATGATAAAGATGGTGTGGAAAACCTGCTTAAAGAAGACTTTGACATTGGACAAAAGCGGGAGGGCTTACTGAGTCGCCAGAAACGTTTGATGAAAGCACGAAGCCTCCTGGTTACCTATTAGAAACCACTTCATAATATTGTCGATTGCAACAGTTTTAATGCAACAAAATCATATGCTGGTTGTCAAAGAACATGAACAGCATTAGCAGCAAAGAATGTAAATGGGGAGAAGAATTTGAGCACTTTATGAAAAAAAAAAAACAGGCTGCATTCCACCCCCTAGCTACTTTTTTATGCCTCTGAAGTGCCTCTTTAAGCAATACTATTGTACTTACCATTGCCCAATGTCAATAAAGTTGTGTACTACTTTTGGGTCAAGCGCAGTACATTGTAGTGTCTTATCAGAGTATCTATTGGTGAAGCATCAGGACTTTTTTTTCCAAAAAACAACATCTCACCTCAAAATTCCATTATAATAATGGCTATCGTAAGTGGAGTTTAATGTAATTGTAGATTTGTTGAACTTTTACAACCAAAATGTCAGAAACAGTATAGGCCTACAGCTATTGTAGTCTTTTGATTACTAAATTCTTAAACTGGAATATTGCAACATATATTCATTTAAATACTACTATTCTTTAGCCTGGTTAAAACCAGACCATTCTCAGTTGTAACTGAGTTATGGTCTGGCAAAGCGTCATAGAGAAATCATTTCCAGAGGGGCGTCACCAACGGACGTCACGGATAGACCTAAAACCGATCAGAGCGATGTAGGAGATGACGTATGCAGAGCGGCGGAGAAACATCTCAGAGTGTTGTTCATTGCTCGGTTTTTAACAAAAAGGAAAGGTTCAAGTCGCTTAAAACAGACGCGATAGCTGATTCGAACGAGTGATGTTCGACGGCGGCATCCATCTTTGTAATGTAGGCTACAAAATCTGCTTCAAAATCCCAGCGCTGTCATCATCGTGTAAATCCCGCCCCAACGTTTCTGATTGGTGCCTCGATTTCGGCGGATTGGAAATGAGCTTGAATGAGCTCTTTGCCAGACTAACTTTCAGAGCAAATCTAAATTTGCCGGAAGTTGTCTGGGTTTTCCCAGGCTAATTATTCTTCCTATTTAATAGGAATTCCAGAGTTTAAAGTGGTTGTCGCTGCACACTTATCTTTATTAAAGCAGTTAACCCAAAAATTAAAACTCCATCATAGAAGAAAAGTCATGCAGGTTTGGAACAAAAAGAGGATGAGTAAATAATGACAAAGACCCACTGATTACAACACACTAGAAAAAAAGATCCTTCAGATCCTTAAATTGATACCACACTTCTCATTTATTAGTGAATTATAAACTACAGTCTTCTTTCATTGCTATGAATGAAACTTAATCCTAAATGACTGGACCACTACATTCCTTCTCTGGAGAACAACTAAACTATAGGCAAATTATAACTGGGGTCAATGCGGCACATACCATTGTACAGCAATAACGATTATGCTCATTTTCTCTGTTGTGATTTGCACCTTACACAGGAAGGCATTTTTAACCACAGCATGGTTAAAAAAAAAAAAAAAAAAACTAAATGGCTACAATAAAAAGATGCTTGATAGCATAAACATTCATTACATATATACATTTGTACAATGTTTTTCAAACAAAGACAGATAGGACAAATATATCTCTGTGCCAAAAAGCAAGCTATTGAAGAAGCCAGAAACTACTTGTCTGTGTGGGATTTGAGCTTCCTCTCCCAAAGTTTCTGATGGTCTGAGAATCCCTGCTTTCCTTTGTTGAAGGAATTGGGTCCAGCTGATGTGGGCGTTTCTCTGAAAATCAAAAGGTTGTCAACAGTACTGTATTATACAGTACAGTAAATTTTAATTGAATTAAAATGAAATCCAACCTGCCAATATTCTTCATCCTCATCTTTGCTTCAGGTGGCATTTCTTCAGGCTCGCTCTGAAACATAAAACGAAACTGGCATTTAAACCCAGTGCATGCAAATTTATTAGGCAAGTTGATATTCTGATCCTATTTTTTTGCATTTGACCAATTCCAAACCACATCGATCTTAACTTCTAATATAGATCATATATAATCATTTATAAGTGATATATAATTGTTAACGAGGGATGGAAGTGAAAAACGCCTAATATTCTGATGTGCTTAATAAACAGGTTCTCTTTTACAGGTAATTTAACTCAGAGTGAAAAGTCAAAAATTATGAAATGTCTATGAGAAGGATGCAATGCTACAGAAATTTAAAAACGATAACGAGACCAAAAAAAAAAAAAAATGATCAGAATATCTAACTTGCCTAATAATTATGCACGCACTGTATTATATTATATTAAACATTCGTACTACTATGCCAATACGGTAAATATGTAAGAAACAAATTTAACGAGCACAGCACATAATCAATTATTACACGACTTCACACATACAGCATTATTATTAAATTACTATATTAATGAATGACACGTACATCATCATCCTCGTTAAAAACAGATGCAAGTCCAGCTTTCTTGGCAGGTAAGGCAGGTGTGGGTTCTTTAGGTTTCTAAAATAGGAGGAACAAAATTTTTAAATGTTCAAAATTCAAAAACTCAAAGTAGCATTATTTAGTTTAAGAAAAATGTATATAGAAGCATGTACGCAGAACAACATAGACATACACTTGCTCCAAGCTTGATAGAGATGGACGTAGGCTTCTTCGCAGTCATGGTAAACCCCGATTTAAACATTTTAGGGGGAGCTGGCTTGCTTTTAGCCTCATCTTCTGGATCGATCTCATGAGCAGGCCGCTTTCGCAGACTGTCCCCTGATGCCGTGCTGGAAGAGACAGTCTTAGTTTTCACACTGCTTCCCTTCTCTTCTGGTCCTGCTGGAGGCGAAACAACTTACCAAGGTGAGCGACTGTTGCCTTGGAGACCAAAGGTGAGCTAGTTACCTGAAAGATGAGGGACGCCAGGAGGACCTGCTCAGAGAGAAGCTGTTGAGCCTAAAATCTAATTGATTAGCTTTATTCATTTGATTAGAACTAATTGTCAGATACAACTGTAATACCAAATCAAATGGAACTGGCTGCTTTCAGCAAAACACTGGAATTTGAAGTTAAAATGTGCTATTGTCTAGTTACAAACATTACAATATTGCAGAACCATGGTACAGGTATGGTAATAATTCCTATGGTATATCAAAGTACTATGGTATTACTGTCTGATGATACCACATGTGTAACATGGTTCTGCCATAGTAATGTTTGTAACTGTAGACAGTAGCACATTTAAACACTTCAACCATACTATTTCCCATATGAATTATTACCATATGATATCAGCTATAGTATTTACATGATACTTTATGGTAGAATCACTACACCATGTAATTACCATAGGGGTTAAGTAAAAATTTTAGTACCATGGTATATTAATTTTAGTAACTTGTTATTTATGTACTTACTTACCATCTTATACTATCATTGAGCTATTCTTATAAATGCATTTGCGTAACGTTACATATAGCTATGGTAATAAAATGGAGCAGTGATTCTATCATAGAGTACCATGTAAATACCATAGGTTGTATGGTAATAATAATCCATATGGTAAATATCAAAGTACTATGGCAGAACCATGGAACAGATATGATATCATCAAACACAGTAATACCATAGTACTTTGATATTTACCATATGGATTATTACCATACAACCTATGGTATTTACATGGTACTCTATGATAGAATCACTACGCCATTTTATTACCATATATGTAACGTTACATAAAGGCATTTCTAAGAATACCTCAATGATAGTATAAGACGGTAAATGCACAAATAACAAGTTACTAAACTGCATGTATCATGGTACTCAAATGAACTTCCACGAATGAATTATGGTAAGTTAAAAATCCAAAAACTCATGGTACTTATTTTGAGCTTGTGTTTGTGAATGGATCAAAGATCCACCGATGAAAATTCAGCTGGGCAAAATGCAACATTCTTATGCATTTGGTGTTGTTAAGGTACATTAGATAGTAGTGTTAAATATTACGCATCTGAAACCACAGCATGGAACAGAAAACAGCTCGTTACCAGCTAACTTAGCTAGCTTGCTAAATTTAGTTAACAAGAAAGTCAAAATCTATGGCTATAACTTTATTTTTTAACTACATTCAAAAATAAAAGTAGTACATATATTCCCGAAGACTTTTAAGAGTGAATTAAATGCAAAATTAAAACAGTTTTGACAGTTTCACCTCCTTCTTTAGAGGGGCCTTCGCTGCAGCACTTCACATTCGCCATCGTATGAATCTGCTTTGAGCAAGTACGGCTCGCGGATAGGACAAAATACCTCTGCAGTCGCAACAAGAAAAGAAAAAAAAACTCCTTTGTACTGCTCCTGCTCTTCCACTGATAAACATCGCCATCTAGCGTACAGAGTGAGCCAACGAGCTTTGTGCTATATGGACAGAAGCACATGTGCCAAGTGAGAAATGTTACCATATCCATATTACATGGTATTTAGATTATATTCAAGGTAATTTATAGAAAACTACAGAGTTACCATGGATGGTATCATGTCCAAAATACCTTGCTTTTGTCTACTTTTTTATGACGCTTTGACTATCTGTTTGAGAACTAAGTCTGACTGCTGCTTTTTAAAAATATATATATTTCTGGAGTGTTCTATTAAATATGGATAACAACGGCACTGTAAACACCATTAAAACAAATATATATATATACTGAAAATAGGCTGTCTACATTTTTTAAAGATTTTTGCTCAGCATTTTACATGTGGCTTTTATACACGGGTTTCTTGTATACAAACAATACCGGATGCGCGCGCATCCAGGGGGCAAAAAAACGCTATCTGTTATGCCGAGTTCTGTAAAAGAACATTGTAATTAACGTAGATTTCGCATCGTTTGTAATTTCTTGTTGACTCAATAATAAACTGCAATTTTAGAGTTGGATCTGTTTGTTTGAGTTTCATATTAATATAACATTATGTAAAACGCCCAACTGTTTACGAATCAAAATCCAGACATACTGTGATGCATGTATGAATTATCATGTTAGTTAGTAATGTAATTGCCTCTATAGAGCCCGAATTTGCTTTTATATAAGTTAACCCGTTACTTTACGACCTGCAACATATCATGACAGCACACATAACGTTACTTTAATGTAAATCAAAGATTTGACGATGGATTATGTGGGAAGCAGTACCTCCGACCGTGGCGATTATATTAAAAAAACTTACTCTCAGCAATGGTGAGATCTTGCTGGATCCCTACGCAATACCTGACGATCTTTGGATTGTGGATGACAAGAAGTGGCCAGCAATTGTATGGCCATATATAATTGTCTAATTCAGACACCAATCGTGTATACAAGAGAAATGATTAGAGCGTACAAATCCCTTGATGGATACAACTACGTGCTATGTGGTCATGTGCAGCTCGTCAAATACTTTGATGCTGCACCGGATTTTTGCGTGTTGAGGTCAGATGTGCTTCCTAGTCAAAGGCAAGGCATTAAAGCCGAGCCATACGATGCCTGGGTGTATGTCCATAAGGGCCTTGGTTACATCCTTACGGCTAACTGCAAATGCATGGCAGGGTACGTCTATCAAAATGTATCTGCCATCAACCCTTTACTCCGGTACGAAGAGTAAGAAGAGTCTTTTGCCCCCTGGCTGCGTGCGCAAGCAGTGATGACGTCGCCGAGAAATCCATGTATTGGTGTTGTCAAGTTTTATTTATTTATTTTTCCTGTCATCAATCAAATATTTACATTTTAAATTAGATCATTGTATGCCATTTTATATCTTTATTAAATGTTTTCTAAGAGAAAACATTTTTTTTTTTTTTTTTTTTTTTTACTTTGTTTCCAATGAAAAGTTTGCCTATAAGTTGACATGTTAAGGCCAAGTATGATAACCCATACTTGGAATTTGTCCTCTGCATTTAACATTAGGAGCAGAGTAGTGAATAGTGAACACACACACACACACACACACAGCAAACCGTGACACAGTTGCTCAAGGGCACCTCAGTCATTTCCTACCGGTACCAGAATCGAACCAGCAACCTTTGGGTTACCAGTCCGACTCGCTAACCATTAGCTGCCCCAGTAACAAATTTGTTACAACATTTATTCATCTTTCTTAACGTTGGGCCTACTGCGATTCATTGTTAATTTATGTTAAGGTCCATTAAATAATATTAACAGACAGCTTTTGTTGTTAATTATGTAGCCTATTAGTAAATGCAGAAATGAACATTAACTAAGATTAGGCCTAATACATGCTTTGGAAGTATTTTTCACTGTTAGTTCATATTAACTAATAGTAAACTAATCATAACAAATGGAAACTTATTGTAAAGTCTAAATATGTTTTCTTAGTTTCAAGTTTGTTTTTATTTATATAGCACATTTAAAACCAGCAAACATGGCTGACCAAAGTGCTGACCAAAACACAAGATAAAGAGACAAGGGCAGACCACACATTCATGACAGAAGCTCACAATGAATTAAAAGCTAAAGAAAAAGAGAAGATTTAAAAACAGCCGATCTGATGTAAACCGGAAGGCTGTTCCACAGCCCAGGGCCGGCATGCACTAGCAAAGGCTCTCCTCTATGCTTTAATCATGATCTGGGGACAGAAGTCTCAAATCACCAGACCTCAGATTCCGTGTGGGATTGTATGGACAGAGTTGCTCAGACAAATAGCTCGGTGCCAGATTATTTAATGATTTAAAAACAAAGGGAAGAAATATAAACTCAATTCTAAAATGCACAGGTAGCCAATGCAGCCATTTCAAAACTGGAGAAACGTGATCAAATTTACGTTTTCTTTTGGGGAACTTTGCAGCAGCATTTTGTAATTGGAGACGAGCAACAGAGTAGTTGGACATGCCTAAAGAGAGTTGCAATAATCCAAACGAGATGTAATGAGCGCATGGATAGCAATCTCTAAGGTTTTCTCCGAAAGAGAGGATTTAATCTTAGAGAGAAGACGTAGCTGGAGAAAAACAAGAACTAATCATCGCATTTATTTGTTTTTCAAATGTGAGGTTCTGATCCCAGAAAACACCTAAGTTCTCAATGCAGGATGAAGTAAAAGGAGCAAGGTAATCCAGGTCAATGTTACTGCTCTTAACGTTTTCATGGGGGCCAAAGACTATAATCTCGGTTTTAGATTATTCAGAAATAAGACATTTTGAGAAAACCACATTTTCACTTCATCTAGGCATGCAAAAAGATATTTCAGAGCAGCCTGTTTGTTCCGTTTCAGAGGTAAATAAATGTGGGTATCATCTACATAGCAGTGAAATGATACACCATGCTTTCTGAAAATGGAGTCCAGATGAAGTAAATACAGGGAAAGACTAATATGAGCATTTAGCTTAGATACAGTTTGATAAAAGTCACTTGAGATATTGAGTTTTCTCTGAGAACCATGTAGATATTTCATATGAAAACAGGCATTAAAAACCATTACCATACGTTTTAGCTTTTGGATGGGACCTTGTTGCGTATGAAACCGAGACTTGAATTCTCTATATTCATGTCCAGCTTCATTTCCTCTATGTGGTGCTATATTTTTCCTTGCACAGTGTTGGGGAAAGTAATGTGTTGTGCTACCTTTTCTCTTCTCTTCTTGGCTGGGTTTAACTGTTTGTTTCTTAATTAAAAAAGTTCTATTTTTGGCAAATGTAAAGGCCCTTTCACACCAAAAGTGAAATGAATAAGCCCCAGGGCTTAAGGAAATGCAAATTCACATCTGTACAGTGGAGCGCACAGCTCAAACAAACCCTGCAGGTTTGCATAATATTCTGAGTTTGCATTTCACTGTTTTTATTTATTTTGATGAATATTGAATCTGTTTTTGTGCAAGTGAGATGAGTAAATACATGCTCACATTAGTCTAGAACTACAATAAGCATCATGTTAACACCACGCACACAATGCCTCTGCATTTACTCCCGATTACTCTCAACATGAGGACAAGAGAGCTGTCAGTCAAGAAATGGAAAACAAAGTAACGCGTTACTTATTTGTAAAAGTAATTCAGATATTTTGTTGTAGTTTCAGAAAGACTGTATCCAGCATGGAAGATTTTCACCTCCAACATAAACTATGCTTAATTCTTTTTAAAGATACATGCATCAGCATTTTTATGTTTATTTTAGATCTGCAAAAGATGCAAGCCAAATTCAAATTTGCATCGCCCATATATATAGGCATCTCTTATCTAGAATTTGAACAGACACTTGTGCTTCACATTGTGACCAAATCGGTTAGCATAAAAAGAGAACTCTATGTACTTTTGGAAAAAGGTTTATTGTGAAATGACTGTGTGAAAATTGGGATGGGGGAATATTGGCAGCCTGGCCACAGCAATGTCATGTGCCTTTAACACACAGCTGGTGGTGCTGTTGTTACCCTGGATGGGTGGAGAAAGAGGAAACCAACCCTCACTTCATGAGTGGCCTTTTCCTTCTTCCCCGGTCTCCATCCCACTGTGGACAGCCGCCCCGGGCGGAACTAGAAGGCAAGGAGGGTCAACTGCATGACGATGTAACTTCCAAAAAGGTGGGCGAGAGGGGAGAAAACAAATAAAGGGGGAAAAAAAACCAGAATGGTTTAGAAGTGACATCCCATAGTCATTTTTATTGATTGGTCTTCGAAACAGAATGGATGTCCTGACACCATGGGGTCTGCAGATATATTTCAGTCTTCTTCACCACTCCCTCAACAGAGGGCCTCTTACACGGACAAGATGTGCTTGACGAAAGCTGTAAGAGGAGAAGCAAGACATGCATAAGGAAAGATCATCCCTACTGGCTCGCCATACAAGGCCTGAGGTGGCTTCTAAAAATAATGGTCGTAATGATACAGTGACAGGTGAGCTTATGATATCATTCCAATCAGTGCAGAAAAGACTGCCAGTACAGTCACTGTTATGCAGTGTGTCCTAAAACAAGTTATACTCTTAAAAATAAAGGTTCCAAAAAGAGGTTTTTTCGCAGTGAACCATTTTTGGCTCCACAAAGAACCTTTCATTGAATTGTTCTTAAAAGAACCATGTTTTTTTCTTAGTGTGAAGAGTATTTTAAAAATCTAAAGAACCTTTTTTCACTATAAATAACTTTTTGGGTAATGGAAAGGCTCCATGGATGTTAAAGGTTCTTCATGGAACCATAGATTCCAATAAAGAAGCTTCATTTTTAAGAGTGAAGGGTTAAATCAGAAGGGGTTTTCCAAACACATACCCTCATAGTGGATGCTGCCGTTCTCATCCTCCTGTCCCTGCATGAGAGAGTCAATCTCGGGCTCGGTCATCTTCTCACCTGTGCCATGAAAGGTATTGGTTAAGACAAATCTTTAACATATATTAAAAAGTATCCATGGTATTATTATGGTTTTTGGACATGGCAACGCACGAGTACCTACGATTACAATGGTACACTTTAAAAAATGCTGGGTTGTTTCAACCCATGTTTGGGTCGAATATGGACAAGTCCAACCGTTGGGAAAATTTTAAACCCAACGGTTGAGTTTGTCCATATTTGACCCAAACAAGGGTTGAAACAACCCAGCATTTTTTACAGTGTATATAAATATGGTACTTATTCAGTACTCTTAATCAAATTAATATAATTCATAACCATATTAATTTGTCAATCAATCAATCAATCAATAGAAAAGTGGTAGTACCATGCTATTTTTTGGAAATCATCAAATAATCCTAAAAGAAAATGCATCACAGTTTCCACAAAAATAAATACATATTACAATAAATTATAGGGAATGTTTCTTGTGACTCAATTTAACAAATTAGAATGAATTCTGAAGGATAATGTGACAATGAAGACTGGAGAAGTCATCACAGGATATAAAATATAAAATAACAAAATATTACAATATTTCACCGTTTTTACTGTATTTTTGATCAAATAAAAGAAGCCTTGGTGAGCATAGGAGACTTTTTTAAAAAATAATAAAAAGTCCAAACTTTTGAAAAGTAGTGCATATGTCAGAATACATATTTTCTGATTACTGTGCTGCCTGTGGTAATTTCTTTACCTGATGAATTTTTTTTTACATGCATGGTGTTAATTACATAATCATTTCATTTGTACTCACCCAGTGTTGACAGCACAATACGCAGCTCAGCGCCCATCACTGTGCCGTTGCCCTCCTTGTCGAAGACGCGCAGACCCTCAACGTAGTCATCAACGGTGCCCTTCTGGATGGCGTCAACGGTCTTAAGCATTGGCAGGAAACCTTCAAAGTCAAGTCTTTTGTTGGCATAATCTGTGTGCGCACAGATCCACACACACATCACAAATTAGTGAGGGTTTGTAAAGCATTTCAAATTGTGTCCATTTGTTTTAAGCCAGCATTATATAAAGTAAAAGTCTTACCGTCAGGGGATGGGTCACCCAGGATTTTCTTCACGTCCTTGTTGGTGGGGTTCTGTCCCAGGGCGCGCATGATGTCGGCAACCTGGTTGTAGGCAACCTTGCTGTCACCAACTCTGTCGAAGAGACCAAAAGCCTCTTTGAAGTCTGTAACAGAGGGACACAAGGGACCCTTTCAGTTATCTGGAAGTAGGTAGACATTTTTAAGGTGGATTTTAATCTCATAATTTGGACTAATGTACAAAATAGGACTATCTATCTATCTATCTATCTATCTATCTATCTATCTATCTATCTATCTATCTATCTATCTATCTATCTATCTAATCTATCTATCCATCCATCTTTCTATCCATCCGTCTGTCTATCCATCCGTCTGTCTATCCATCCGTCTGTCTATCCATCCGTCTATCTATTCATCCATTTATCTATCCATTTTCTATCTATTCATCCATCTATCCATCTTCTATCTATTCATCCATCTATCTATCTATCCATCTATCTATTCGTCCATCTATCCATTCGCATATCTATCTAATTTATTTTACAACAATTTAGGGACATTATTCCTTTCAAAACAGGCATGGTCAAGGGAACTTTGTGTCCTAACATTGCCTCCTACACATCCCTCCTTTGCCAACTGCACATGAAGCAGAGGAGGAAGGAAGCAGAATTAAAAAGAGCTTAGCAACTTCATTTCCATGGGCTTTGAGGGAGACTAAGTTGAAAGAAAAATAGCATCCTACGACTTCTGTGCTCCAGCAGCTGTTGGATGAAGGTGGCACTCAATGCGTGACGTGACAGGCGATACCCTCAGAGAAAGTAGCCCTTGCCATAAATGGATATGGCACTCTTCGACTGACCCAAGTCAAAAGCAAGAATGCTGACAACAACGTAACATACACCCACAACCAACCACATACTTTCTGCACCTAAATGAGTAACACCAGACTGTGAACTGCATGCCTGAGAGGATGGGTAACTATGAATTCTTTCTGTAGAGAAGTATATTTATGCTTTTGATCAGTCTTTTTTTTGAAACTGAGTAATCCAAATGGAAATTATTTGCCATACCCTATTTATCAGTCATCCTAATTTTTGCTTAAATTAAGCAGATGGCATCACTGACATATTATCATCACTGAATCAACCTAAATATATTAATTTATACTAGCAAAAATAATTTTATGAGTTAAATCAGGTAAAAATGGCTCTTTAACGTAACAATAGCAGGTTACCACTTTTTACAGTTTAGCTGGGATATCAGAATAGAGATTCGTCCAATATTTTGATTTAACATTAATCGATTAATCTACCTTGAATACTCAGCACTGGGGGGTGTGAGGGAAGCTGTAAAGGCTATACAGTCTACATTTCAAAATGCAATAAAAATGAATTTTAATAAATTATAAGAATTGTAATCTTAGTTAGTTGCTAATAAGCAACTAGTTAACTCATATTACTAGGATATTGGCTGTTTATTAGTACTTATAAAGCACATATTGATGTCTTATTCTGCATGACCTTATTCTACATCCCTTAATCCACCCAATACCTGAACTTAACAACTACCTTACTAACCATACATAAGCAGTAATTTGAGGCAAAAGTCATAGTTAATAGTGAGAATTGTACCCTAATCTAAAGTATGACCAGAAATACAACTGTTCTTTGTTAGTTCATGTTAGTCAGGTTCATTATCTAATGTTACCAGATGCAACTTTGATTTGAATCATGTATCAGTAAATGTTGAGATTATCATTAACTAAGATTAATAAATGCTTTATGCTCAATTCATCTTATGTTATGTAGTTAACTAATGTTAACAAATGAAACCTTATTGTAAAGTGCTACCAATTTTTTAGTATAGTGTTATTTAAAAAGTGCCTTCCCAAAGTATTTATTTACTTTAATGAGAAAGAATGTCTTTCATCCTTAATTCATGACATCACACATTTCGGACATCCCCATTATATTTATAACAAAGAGAAGAGAGAGTTGTACTTTGTTGGTCAATTATAGTCATAAAGCCATTTTCCCATCATAATAAACTCCAATGTGTGAAGACTCACCCTCAATCTGGTCAGCAGAGAATTCTGTAGCCTGCCAGAAAGACAACAATGCATCAGTCCCGTTGGCAAACCTGCCAACATCTCACAATACACACTAGTCTAGTCTAAATAATTAGTTATTTTAAAATACATTTGGAAACATAAGCTGTCTTTGGACATCAGCAAAATAACTGCTTCAAAAGCGCACATATATCCAGCAAGAGAATAAATTAGCTGCGTGATTTTCTCTTTGGCAGTGACAAACAGATTGGGATTTGGGGGTCTTGCCCCACCAAAGTCAATTTGAAAATCGAAGAAAGGTGTCCTACTTCCTTTCAATGGGCTTATTGACAGTTTTTGAGCCAGACGAACATGAAAAAAGGTAGGATAAAATAGCAAGCGTAATCCAAGTACACACCATGATGTAGTTTTGTGGTGCAGGAGCAGAGGGGCAGAAGTCCAGAAGCCGGAGTCCCAGGAAAGTGGTCCTGAGCAATGGACCAGCTCCTTCTTATTTATGCTATGCTAATGATGTCAAGGGGCGTATCTTGTGACGCCGTGGAACTTCTTTAACTTTCTTAGGTCAAGCTGGACGGAAGGTTGCTGCTTTCTCCAGTGTACATGTGCGGTGGTATTTTTAGATTATGCTCCAGACTGCTTGTAAGACCCTTTGGCTTTGGTCAGCATTTTAATTTCATGCATTATGTCTTTATTTACATGGTGTTTCTGCATATTTTGTATCCCTGGTCAGGGATGATCCTGATGTCACCTGATATGGGCTCTGAGCATGAACTGAAGGCAACTCAGGAAGGCTTTTGATTACACTGTTGATATTTATAACTTGCATGTGGTGGTCTCGGCCACTTATGGTTATATGGCAAGCCAGTAAAAACACTCCTCAAAGACTGTTACCACAGCATGAATGAACTTGCACTTGGGCCACATTCCTCACTCAAAATATAATAAATCATTCATCTTAAAAACAGTAACTGAAATGTTTCTTGTAGTAGAAATCAAATGAATTATTTTTATAATGTGATTATGAATAATGTGAGCAGTTCTTTGATGTGATGTTTTGGGCTACAATACTTGAAAGTGAAACCAACTTTCAAGGTAATCCTTGGTTATGTTCAGAAGGTGACCGTGATTTCACCAAGTACAACATGTTCCTGGATCTACATTCCAAACAACCAATCAGATTTGAGGGACACGTTTACTGTTAATGTCAAGTTTAAGGCTTACAACCAGGGTTTAGTGCTTCTTATCCACCTATTCCCCTCTCCGATTTTAGGGATGAGTTATGGGTGGGGTTAGGTTTAGGGGTAGGGATAGGGCTAGGACTGAATTTTCAGACAGGACTGTTGTTCCAGGATCAACAAAATATGCTGATCCAGGAAAGTTTTACTTGTCAAAATCAATATTCAGAAAGGTACTGCTATCTGCATTCTGCACCCACTTTCCTGTAATATTTTAAAATAGTATGTGAACAGTGGTTAAAACCTGTAAACTTTGTTGTTGTCAAACATCAGTGGATCACGTTAATAGTTAATGTGATGAATTTACGTCTATGGTTACACATGTGTGAACTTGAGAACTCGCTTCATCCACTACTAAACTACCATGACACCAGTTGATTAAAAGTCATTGTAAAAATGGCTCAGAAAAAGTTAGTTCTAAGAAAGACTTGTGTATCATTTGTCTGCAGATGCCACTTAATATTCCGTCACCTATATGAAGTGAAAACGTGGCTTGTGTCCACATACTATACATGCTTTCAAGTTAAATGCCTCCTAGGATGTCAAATCCATTGTTTACTATTAAAACATCAAAGAGCTAAAACACGTCATACATTTAGAAGGTCAATCATTAGGTTGTTCTGGCTTTCTAATGGTAATGTCATTGCTTTTTTATTAAAAGGTATAGTTCTCCCCCAAAAAATAAAATTCTGTCATCATTTACTCACCCTTATGTTTGTTCCAAACCTGTATGAGTTTCTTTCTTCTGTTAAACACAAAAGAAGATATTTTGAAGAATGTTGGTAACCGGACAGTTCAACGCTATCTCACGACCAATTCGTACGAGTGATTAAAAGGTGGCTAATTCGTACGATTTGCCTAAACCCACGTGATGGGTAGGTTTAGGGGCGGGGTTAGAGGTAGGTCATTCGTACGAACTCATACGAATTTGGTAACTCGTAAAATATGTACGAATTAGCAAAAAACGTACGAATTTGTACGAGTGAGGTCGTATGAATTCGTACGAATTAGCCACCTCGTAAAATTCGTACGAATTGCCGTGAGATCAGGCTGGACAGTTGATGGTAGCCATTGACTTCCATATTGGAAAAAATATTGTATGAAAGTCGATGGCTACTGTCAACTGTCTGCTTACCAACATTCTTCAAAATATCTTCTTTTGTGTTCAACATAGAAACTCATAGATGTTTGGAACAAACATAAGGGTTAGTAAATGATGACAGATTTTTTATTTTTGGGTGAACTATCCCTTTAAGAGTTTTATATACTACATTTAATTCTCATGTGATATGAGTTTATGCTCTGATGTTACACACCAACAGAGAACCAGTGGACGCCCAGAGAAAGACTAGTTTATTAGGAGGACAACGGCTATACTATCAGCATATGCATGAGCTCCTCGCATATGACTTTACAATAACTCGAGTGTTGTGTACTACATATTTAGTACTTCAGAACTACATTTGTGATACTTTTTGTTCTGTTTGGAGCTTAAAGCTTGGACATTCTGCAAAATAACTCATTATCCACTAGTTTAATCAACATGAGGGATAAAATATATTTATTTGTTTTCAAACCAAAGGGTTTTGACCAGAGGGTTTTTTTTTCTTATTTTTCTCTGAGAATCGATGAGCCTGCCTTTGTTTTTTAATATGCATTTCAAGGCCCCAATATCACCTTTTTGAAAAAAATACTACACTGAAAATAAAAGTTTAAGAGAAATATAAAACTTTAATCTAAGCCTGGGGTCTCCAACAGGGGGTCTGCGGTGGCACAGCCAAATATTATTTGATCTCAGCTGTTTCATGCTCAAGTCAATTAGATTTTAGTTTCTACAATGCAAGAGATATTCCATTCCCGCCCTGAGACATCGACTCTTCTCTCTGAACGCTGCAGAAGCCATGGATCTGCAGACCTCGCCCCTGGGCAGATGAGCTCTATATTTAGCCATTCTTTTAGGGGGTGTAGAGTTTCTCTGAGAGGGACGGTAGCACCTCAAGGGTGGTTGACACGTCTCAGCCCCTTACACCCCCATGCCCAACTAAGCAAGCAAACTTCAGAACGTAAAGCTGCCGCTCAGGTTACGCGGCTCTGTTCTGACACGGGTTCAGTTCCTCAAATCTCTGGGATTGCAGGTGCAATTACACTCCACATAGAGCAAGACTGACTCCGGATCAGCTGGAGGGAACACTGAGGAGTCCGGCGTTTAAAAAAAGCAGTCGTATGGGCCAAGCATTGTCCATCAGCCCTTGAGAAAGTATGAGCCTTATTTGGATTTGCCAGAGGGTTTCAAGTGAGAGTAAATGACCCGTCAACTCACTGATCTTTATGTGAAATACACAGTGGGCTCCAGAAGACTGAGAGAGTGAAAAACCTTCCGTTTTGCATTTTGATTACAACTTATGTTTTCAGCGGTTTAAAACAATTTTTTTTATTACACCATTTATATATTACACCATTTGGGAATAATTTAATTCCTTCTCGACTCTCTTCCTTTGTGTGTGACTTAGAATGAATTAAAGTAAAGGGGATTTCACCTGCATTTATTTGATCAAAAATAGGATTCAATAAAAACAGTAATTGTGAATTATATATATATATATATATATATATATATATTAGAAAAATATATAAAATGTAATTTATTCCTGCCCAAAGCTGAATTTTCAGCATCATTACTCCAGTCTTCAGTCACATGATCCTTCAGAAATCATTCTAATATGCTGATTTGCTGCTCAAGAAACATTTCTGGCTATACTGTTACTTTGTCAATTTAAAGCATCCTTGCCGAATGAAAGTATTAATTTCCTTAAAAAAATAGTGTATCTTACTAACTCCAAACATTTGAATGACATATATTAAACAAAACTACAACAAAGCCAGTTTATGATAAGCTTGTCATCTTAAGTGTTAATATTTTTAAAAACAAAGCACTGATTGATTTAATAATTTCCTTGGTGTACAGCATCCGTTAGTACTTAAAACGTGATACATATGACATTATGAACATGTCAATACTTTGATTAGTGAGGCAGAGCACTGGTATACAAATGTTTTCCAGAATCAAGACCTGAGGTTACACTTCTGGAATTTCAAAAAAGTGAAAATTTATAAATAAGTTGCTACCCACTGATCGAACTGCTTAATTTGCAAACCCACAAAAAAAAAAAAAAAACAAAAAAAAAAAAAAATTTATGTTGGTGAATACACAAAGACCTCTGGATTGAGAACGGAATCGTGTTAGAAAATTCAATTCACTGACCAATATATAGACTTTCATTGACTGGTTTGAAATAAAATAAGGCACCTATGGATAAAGGAAGTAAAGAATTAAAAAAAAAATATATATAAAATAAAAATACACAGACTTTCAAAATATTGGTACTTAATCATTAACTTGCTGAGTTGTATAGCTCCATCCAGTGGAGACAAATGGTTGTGGCATTCACTTCTAGAAGCCTTGACATTGTTAAAGGTGCAGTAAGCGATTTCTGGACACTGTTGATATTTGAAATCAGCCCAAAGAAATTGGGTTGCCCCCAAAAAGCACAAACACACAAGGGAAGAGTGGATGTCTCTTTATCTTCAGTGACACTCAAAACTGTCCTGTAACTACAACAGCAGCATATCTTGGTTTTGTAAAGCATAGCAAAACTACTGTTACTCACACATGGAGCAGAAACAACATGGACGTCTGTTTTCAGGCCTTCCCGCTTCGGTCTCGCCAGTGCTTGAAAGCCTTTCTAATATTTCCGAGGGTCCTAAAGCTCTTGCCTGATCATAACCCTTTTTCCAGCAATACTCCTGACCTTTTCTCTATTGTAATGTTCACAGCCAGCTCTCTTTATAGTCTTTCTTCAAATATCCCTCTCACCTCCCCCATCATGAGTGGACACACCCCCTACTGCTGATTGGCTACAAGTGTGTTCTGCTGCTCGGTCCGATCCACTTTCAACAGCGTTTCTCAGAAATCACCATTACCGCACCTTTAATATGATGCGAGAATGACAACAAAGATAAAAATACTCTTTTTCTTATTTTTATTGCTGTGCAGATGAAAATATTAACAGATTGTTCCACCATTTAAAAAAAAAAAAATCATTTTTGCAGCACATCCTCTGATATCACTACTAGTATTATCAAGAAATAAAAAAGACATTACTAATACAGAAAGCAAAGCATTGAAGGAATAGTTCACTCGAAATTTTTAATGATCCCATGATTAACTCACTCTCAAGCCATCCTAGGTGTATAAGCATTTCTTCTTTCAGCCAAACACAATCAGACTTCTATTAAAAAACACCCTGGCTCTTCCAAGCTTTATAATGAGTGAATAGTGCCTGAGTTTTTGAAGCTTCAAAAAGCTCATCCATCCATCATGAAAGCAATCCATATGGCTCCAGAGAGGTAATAAATGACTTATGAAGCTAAGTGACGGATTTTTTAAAAAACTTTATAAACTATAATTCATGGCTTACGGCCATACACGCGAGAGTCGAGTTCGGGCGGAAGAGTGACCTTTGACCTGACATATGATATAGGCGTAGCATAAGCGAGAATTGATGAATGCAGAAGCGCAGAGAAGTCACGAATTAGAAGTATAAAAATTAAGATTTCGATATAAGAGAAGAGGTGCAACGTCACACGTTGGGATTACTTTTATGATGTATGGATGTATGTGCTTTTTGGAGCTTAAACTCAGGCACTATTCAATGGCATTACAAAGCTGGGAAAAGCCAGGATATTTTTTTTAATATAACTCAGTTTGTGTTTGGCTGAATGAAGAAAGTCATATACACCTAGGATGGCTTGAGAGCGAGTAAATAACAGTATATACATTTTTGGGTGAACTATTCCTTTAAGCTAACTGAAAGCATATTGACACTGTATTTTAGTGTTATCTTGAAGCAGTCACTTTTGTGCAATTAGTTCACAAATTTAAAGAGATGTTAAACTTTACCTTGCTGTCATATCGATATATATTCTAACAAACACATCAAAATAAGTCATTTTCAATGAGTCTTAGTAATACAAATAATACTAACAAACATATACCCATAACATCAAAAATTCACAAAAAACAAAATAAGTTCAATCTGTTAAGCATATTTAAAAAGCTTCCCATTATAGTTCCAAAGAACCCTCATCTATAAAGCCTAGATTCCATCCAAAGCATGCAGACGCACAAGCAGAGTGAGACAGTACTATTCCACCATCAGAGGATGCGTTCTTCCAGCTCTAGGAAGCTCAAGCGAAAAAACCTCAGTGATCCGGAACAGTCTGGAAAGAGGCACTTTGAAGTTAGCAAGGGTTTTATTGGCATAATGAATGCCTGGATAGTCGAATGTTTCAAATCAGAGGTGTAGTTACCTTTACAACTCAAAAGCAGGGAACTTGGCTTTAGTTGGCTGCAGCAAGTCAACCAGGAAATAAATTGTTCCTGCCATTCCTTCATGAGACAATATGATAAATAGTGTTTAGTTATTAAACCGGTGTAAAATAAAATGTTTGTAATCCTCACCATTCAGAATTTGAACACAAAACATACACAAACATAAAAAAACTCACTTCTCATAAATATAAAGATATGATTTAAATGAACATTGAACAGAATGAACAGATGAACATTTGGGGTCAGTATTTAAATAAATGCTGTAGATTTTTTTTATTTATCAAAGAATCCTGAATATAATTAATAATTATATATATATATATATATACACATAAAAATATTTTGCAATATTGCTGTTTTTATTAATGCAAACTTGGTGTGCATAAGAGACCTAAAAAATAAATAAAACTTACCGACCCCAAACTTTTGAACGTTAATGTAAATATACATGTATAATGTTTACTCATAATGTTTACTCTACCTTCAAACAATGAGAATGGTGTATCTGGAGTCCGGCAGCCATGTCTTCCATAATTCATGCACCAGTCTCCGAACTGCAGATGAGAAGACATCAAATCCTATCATGCCTCTGTACACACAACAGGCAATGACAGGTCCCCTCCAGACAGCAAAATGATTTATCATCGCAGAATATGCTTAAGCATATGCTTATGAATATGCATATTGTCTCCATGACAAAGTTATTTTACTGAAGTACTTACTGAAAAAATTAGACAGACTTCACATGTGAATAAAAGTCTTGCTTCATATAGGGATTTACGCTTTAAAAAGATATTGTAGTGTTCCATGGAGTTCAATTATAATGCTAGTCAAGGTCTCTTGAATCAAAAATATAATTTCCTATTTCATAAATGAGTACTTCATGAAAATGTATTGCTACAGGCTTTTAAAATAAACTGACTTTTTAAAAACCATTAAACTTTTATTAGAAAGGTTCAAGAAAAGAGCTTGAGAAGGGTCAGACTCACCATGCAGGCTCTGTAGAGGTGTTTGAGATCCTGCGTGACCTTGTAAAGGGCCAAGAAGCCATACGCGTTTCCAGCAGCTCCGTGACAGAGACCGTAGCCCTTCTTCACCAAACCCCTCTGCCAGATCACCTCTCCACACTGCAGAGCGTCCTCCAAATACTGCCTCACACCAAACACCTGAGGAGGAACACGGCTTATACAGACTTCTGTTCTGGACACCAATATGACGCTACCATGCGTTTCCAAACAATGCATTCGGCAGAAAATTATTCACAAGTATGATCTTAAATAAATCCCTTAATCTCAAATTCTTCCGAGTCCAAATACTTTGAGGCTTCTGCGTAATGTGGTTTACTTACACTTGATGGCACTGCAATACAAACAGTTAAAAACTAGGGCTTATGCTGAACTCAAAAATAAATAAAAAAAATCACTTTTCACTCAATAGTAAAACGAAACATTGTCAACTTCATAATTCTGCCCTTTCTAAGGTTTAAGAAAATCATTACAGTGGCAATGACAGGATTTCACGAGTAGCTTGTGAACACAACAGTGTATCATGTGCTGCTGTAACTGTGACCGAATAGGACATAACCTACATTAAAGAAAAGCTCTATTTAATCCATGATAAAGCGAAACGAGACATGTTTTTTTTTCTTTTTCTCAAAAAAGCACACATGGACTGGTTTTGCAGGAAAAGACAATCAAATTGGACAAAATACCAAAGAATTGACTAAAGTGCCATTTTTGAAAATAAGGCATTTCAATAACTGACGGATAAAAATGCTAATTTAAAAGAAAAAAATGTGAGACTTAGGGATGGGTATCATTCATAAATGTTCAATATCGATTCCGGTTCCCGAAGCTTTTTTCTATGCAAATTTTATGGCATTGCGCACTGTTGGCATCGAGCCTGGGGAAATGTAGCCACTTCTGATCTTTTCCACATCTTTTCATCTATGCGGGTTGGGACGGTTACACACTACAGCCTCACATGTGAGCCACGTCTCTGGGTGTACCCGGTGTAAACTAGTGTTTTTCCTTGATGCCTCGCCGCAGCCAATCATGCTGCATTAGCTCACTGATCTTAATGAGATTAACCCCTTAGGTATCGAAATTTGGTACCGAACGGCAAGAGATTTTTTGATACCCGATAGGGCTGGGAGAAAAACAAACAAAAAAAAAAAAAAAAACGATTCACCTAGCTATTGCGTTTTTTTTTTTTTTTTTTTTTACAATTCTAAAATCGATTTTTTCATTCCAGAATCGATATTAATTCAAAGGCTTTATTTTTGTCCTTGCTTGTAGATGAGGTTGACAGAAGTTAGCCACTTTCGTTCCAAGAGAGGATGAAATGTGTCGTTATCTATGAGTGTTGAGCGAAGTAATTTCCCAAGTGGACACGTGAAAGAAACGTGAGACTGAAAGCACTGAAAAGCCCTCGCACATATGCTGAGATAAGACAATAGAGGTGCACGATTCATTATTAAAAGACTGATCTCGATTCAAACACCCACGCGATCTTTCAATTCATCTATCTATTAAACTTTGACAAAATCATATCGCAACATTCAAAGCTGTGTTCCCGCTGACCCAGAGAGTTGTCATGAAACAGCTGCACAAACAGTCTTTTCAACCTCACAGTATCATTATTTCTGTGATGCAATAGTTAAAATTATCATAGAAGTACTTGGATAAAAGTTTAAAGTTCACATATGAACACTGATGTCTACGATAGCTTTTGGTAGAAACTTGGTGCTTAAAATATATATATATATATATCGCATCGGCACCCAAGTATCGTGATAGTATCAAATCGGGAGATAGGTGTATCATCCCAGCGCTAATACTCGATGGTATCGAGGCAATTCGATCGGTGCTAAAAGTATCGAACTCAATACTCATCCCTAGGTAGACGGACTTAGAGTTTTTGGCATCTGAAGTCTTCATATATACACACGCGCGCATATATATACATGTATATACACACATATCGTGAACACACATATAATTCTGCACTTTTGACAGTTTGAAACTACAGATGACTAAAACTTCAAAATAAATCACTGACGTGGAGATCTGTACCTTAAAAGCCTGTATCAACATGTAGATAACTCCTGGAGAGCCGTGACACCAGTGCACCAGAAGATCCCGAGAATCACCGACACATGGTGGGTAATTGCCAGATTGAAACTTCAGCTGACACACATAGTTCACACTGGGTTTGACTAGATACGAAAGCCTGTCCTCTGCAACAAACCCAGGCTAAAAAGAGAGAGACAATTAGTTTGTTTTAATGACCAAAGTTAGTTTTTTCCCCCAACAATTGGTTGTTGCCAATTGTATTGTGAGTGTGCTCACCTGCATCAGGTAGTAGTAGATCCCCGACAGGCCATGGGCGGCACCCACATACTCCTCCTGATACCACTCATACATTAGAGGGCTTTGTTCCTGGATCTTGTTCCTCTGAGACTGGGTCTGCCCTGAAGCCATTACAGCATCACAGATCTGAAATAAATGCAGATGCATGTTCAAGACAACATACACACTTTCACTACATTTTTTCTGTTTTAATATTGAGTCTTGTTAACCTGAAAAGAGTTTGAGATTGTCAGCCATTCACAAGTTGAATGTCAATTGTCAGTTCCAAAATATATAGTAAGACTTAAATGCTTTTGAATTTTATTTTGAAAAGAATAATATTGTAAAATACAATTAAGTAATTTATTCCTGTGATGCAAAGCTGAATTTCAGAATCATTACTCCAGTCCCCAGTGTCACATGATCCTTCAGAAATCAATCTAATATGCTGATTTGCTCTTCAAAAAACATTTCTTAATATTATCCATGTTGAAAACAGTGCTGCTTAATACTTTTTGAAAAAAAAAAAAAAAAGGTTATATTTTGATGAATAGAAAGTAAAAAAAAAAAATCAAACAGCATTTATTTGAAATAGAAATCCTTGCTGTATATAAGGATTATTAATATCAAAAATATTACTGAAAACAAACTTTGAACGGAAATGTATATACTGGTCATCTGCCCTACTTTCTACATTTATTACCAGCCATTGAACACTGTATATCATTTAAACAAGAAATAATGTAGGCTTGGTTTTATCCATTCGGGTTTGATTGGATTATGAATGTTAGGCTGCAATATCAACTTTTGATATTGAATATAAACAGACATTTTTGATATATTATTTTTCACTGCCTGCATGTTCATGGTTACATCAACAGATGACAGGAGTCAATCAATGAAGTAATTGTATAGACTGAGAAATGTATTACATTTTACTTAAAACTATGACTTTTCTCAATAAGACCAGAGGCATTTATTGATATACTCAACATGAACAAAATGTACCATTTGTATTACTCGTTTTCTTTATCATGCATAACTCATATTAGCCATGCATCCTGTGTTAAAATATGATTTCATGCGCTTTTGTTCAGGTTTGAGGCCAAATAAATGTGACTGACCTGTTGAATGTATTGAATGGGGATCTTCTCCTGCTGAAATTGCTGGTTAATGAACATAAGGGAGTAAAGGTAGCCCATTCTCCCATAAAGCAGTTCATCAGGAAGACTGCCCTTCCCCTGCACTACAGACTGGTACAACTGCAGCAGCCTGGAAACATTCGAGCAAATAGATCACAATAAGATCCTCTGGGAATGAAACCCTGTCAAGACACAGGACACAAAAAGAGCTGAGCTGCCCTATAGACCAAAAAAATCCTCCACATTTCATCCTGGAATCCTAGTATGAGATTTTTAATGAACACAAGCTCTTGGGAGTATACAAGGGCAATTATATTAAAGTAGTATTAAGCTATAAACAAGCCAGCAATCCAAAGCATACAACTAAGGCTGGGCGATATGGAAAAAAAAAAATCATATCTTGTTATTTTTTTGGTTAAATGGCGATATACGATATTTATCTCGGTACTTGCTACGTTTTTCTATTTGGATAAGAAAATCTGTATTTAAAAAAAAAATTATTTCACATCCTGCCCAATGATATCCTACAAACAATGTTGATATTGAAACAAATATAGTGAATGTAATGTAGGCCATGCAATATATTATGTGCAAAAAGGTGGTTAAAATCACATTTCAATCTAAAAACAAAAATAATGCTTTTGTTTTTAATTTGACTAAAGGCTAAACTAAAAATTTCAATAAAAAAAAGCGCAAAACTAATTATATTAGCCTGCATTTGATTACCCCATTATAATGGTCACTTTCATAAAAATATACTTGTATGTTTAAAATTTTACACATGGTACATTTATTGTCTATTGCAAATATTTTAGCAATATGTATTTAAGTCAGAATTATTGCGCTGCTATTTTTATTGTGCTCTATGGCGCTCGTTCACGGAAGCTTGAATTTAAGCGGAGATTCACTTGCAGAAGCTCGTCCTCTCCCGACAGTGAAATGGACATATTTGTTTGACTTTCTAACATTTACAGATGGAGAATATACCTGTGAACTGCAAGATAAGCAGTGAGGAAAGCACCACATCTCAAATGCATTAAACAGCGCAAGTATTTATCAGCATCTGTCAGAGCAAGCTGCTTTAAACTTGTCAACTATATCTTACCAGTTATTTTGAACACCTTAATATAAGCTTGTATCATGTTTAGGACAAATTGTACTATGTACTTTCACTACAGCGGCTCACACTGCGTCCTCGGCTATTTTTCAGATGTACTCGTATCAAACTACTGTATCGATATAAGCGGTATTGCCTCATTCCATATCGTTTAAATATATATATATCGAACAAACTCGATATACCGCCCAGCCCTACATACAACACAATACATTAAGACTCAATGTGGACAACAGACAACAAACAATACATTTTGATAGTTATTCCTTCAATATATACTAGACAATATACTAAAGTAAATTACATTTAACTCTCCTAATTTATTTAAATCAACATTTCCAATGTTTATCAAGTTTACATGGGTCAGTGACAAAGGATGTCCGAGAGAAATCCTCTAACGAGTGAGTTGGCTAAAGTGCCTCTGCTAATCTTTTCCTTTAAGAAATTCAGTTCTTTAAGACATCTGATTATTTAGTTGAATACACAAAAAACTATCAAAATAAATTTAAATTCAGAAATACTAAAATGGTCCCTATGAATTACATTAATACATTTTTGAAAATCAGACAAAAATAGTATTTAATTCATTTTTAATACGATTATTTAGATGTGTAATTCTAATTTGGAGAGTAATGTCACCGACCCAACACATACACAAAGATGGAGGTAGAGCAGGGTCAGACCTGTTCACACACTCCTCAGCCTCATGGGGTTTCTGGAGGCGATGATAGACCACTGCCGCTATAGCCAGCGGCCCTGCATCCCCGCACAAGAAGGTCACCCAGCGCTGGGTTAAACTCCTCAGACTGTGGTTGACATAGTCCAGGGCCCTCTGGAGGTAAGAGGGATCTCCATAGACACTGTGGAGATGCAGGTAAAGCAGGGCAATGCCTGCAGTTGGGGGAGGGGGACTTAGCAATGCGGGCCACGTAGTTTCATGATATAAAACCATGAACAAGAGAAGTGAACTAAAATAAAGCATTTAAAACAAATACTATAATATAATCAGATTTCAAAATATTGGACAAAGTTATACCAGCGCATGCCTTAAAGGGATAGTCCACCCAAAAATTGTCAATTTTTTCAGCCTCATGTTGTTCCAAACCGGAATGACTTCTTCTGCAGAACACAAAAGAAGGTATTTTGAATTTGGCTTTTTTTTTTTTTGTTCTAACAATGGAAGTTAACTAGAACTGAAACTGTTTAGTTACCAACATTCTTCAAAATACCTTCCTTGTGTTCAGCAGAAGAAAGAAATTCATTCTACTACTTATAAGCAACTTTGCAACAGGGTTTGTAGAATAAGTTGGCATGCACTTGCAAAGCTACTTCTAGCAAAGATTAAGATATACAAAGACGATGCACTCGTGTTACTTATGAATGGGAGAAAGTGCAATATGGTGGAAGTTCCGCCTTCAGAATAAAAGAGCCAATCGCTGATTGATAAAGTCATTGCGTCACTGCGGCCCATACCAACTGCGTCCGAAATCGCACTCTCTCTTGAGTAGGTACTTATTTTGAATAAATATACATATATGTGTGCAGAGTGAGCAATCAAGAGCATGCAACAGAATGCAACTCTCTCTCTCTCTATACAGTCAGTTAACGTTAGTAATAAGTTACTCGTTTTACCTTCTTTGCTATTGACATATCCAACCAAACTACAAACTTTCCAGAGATGTGTAAAAAATGGATGTGCACTCGATAAGCTTGCACATCGACAAGCTGTGTCGTGGAGCACTCAACCCGCTCCGCATATTTAACTTATTAGCTCACGCACAGCAGCTATAGAAGCAGAAATATTTAATTTGTTTCACATTCTATTAATTCGACATATTTACTTCATAGGCATCCTTCTCTGATAAATTGTTATATTGGTGCATCCCTATATTGTTGAATGTCTAAAGTGGTTGAGGTAAATGACCGAATTTTCATTTTTGGGGTGAACTATCCCTTTAAACAGCCCCATCTATAGAGACTGATTCCAATGATATTAAACCATATACAATTTCAGTAAACATGCATTAATAATATATTTTTAATACATCTGCAAGCGTGTTCTCACCTGCCCAGCCAGTGTAGCCAGTACAGTCTCTGGGGTCAGCGGTCTTCAGTCCATTCTCCATGATTGCCATAAGCTCACCAATCTTACTGCTTACACAGCTAGCAAAATGCTGGGTCAACTGCACAGAGGAAAAATAAGATTTATAAATCAGATATGATAACGAATACATGCATGTCAAGAGGGTAAGCAGTGTATTACTGTAATTCAGGAAAGGGTATGAATGATTACCATGTTCATATATACTATGGTATAGCAATTATTTTTAAGATTACCATAGTATTTGTAAGATTCAGTAGTACTATGTACCGCTTTTTGGAATCACTTACATTTCCCTGCATGTCAAACAGGTCTTGTGCACATCCAGGCCCAGTGTAATCTAGGTAGGGATTCTTTAAGGCCCGTGGTTCAGACATTTTGGAGTGATCTGGAAAAAAGCACAGATTAAAAACATCAATAGATATCGAGGATAGATGCACTGTCTAAAAAAGATAGTTCTGGTCTTTGATTCTGATTGGCTGAGCTGTGTTCGAAGCTACTGTTACGACGGCAGCATAAAATAAAAACATAAACCGTGACCTCATTACATCAATATTACTGCGCCACTGCGTCTGTTGAATTGTTTCTGAAGAACTACATTGCTTGAAGGAAGATGCAATTTGTTATCAATATGATGTTTTTTTGTTGCTGCGTGTTTATTGTATTAATACATTATTTTTTTTTTTACGGACAAACCGTTTTATAAAAAGCCATATGCCCCGTGAAGCAGTGGTTTACAGTGAATTTAAATCAGCTAAAGCCGACTTTCCACGATATCAAACATTCGGAGAAGCTAGAAGAGAGAGGCCAGCCGATTACTTCCCAAATACGTAACGAAAAACATTGTTTTTACATAAAGTGTGATAACGCACAGTCGCACCAATATAACAAAGTTATAAGCGCCGTCATTTCGATTTAATTCTACATTTAGCTCTTAATTAGAGCTTTGTAGTCTTACTGATAAATCACCAAGACAGGTCAAACATTTGCATGATACCGTACAAAGACATTGATTTCCGAAATGGGTTTTGTTAGGCTCAGCCATCGCTGTTAACGGACAAAAAAAGTTTATCCTGCGTGGGCCAATCCGGAAGTTAAAACCCGGAAGTGTGACATTGGCCAAAAAAAATACGTGCTGCTTACGCGTGCGGCGTGAAACAGGCTTCAAGGCCTTTCGCATGAATACGCACAGGCCCGTTACACAATAGTAAGATGGAGATTATTCCATCTTTGCTTAATTATCCGCTTAATAAATCTGCAATCATTTATTTGTGAATAATTATTTAGGAAATAAAACTGAGGTCTAGAAATACACGAACCCTTCTTCACTCTCGAGCGATACGAGGCTAATTGTAGCAAAAGCACAGACACATTATATATGCAGGTTATAAATTTGTTAATCAAATGCGGTCTAGCAACATAACTTCAAAAACAACGTTTTTTCCATAACAGCGAACATACCGTGAATGAGTGCGCTGTAGAATTCTTCACGTCTGATCACTAATGACGTCCGGTTCTTGAACAAATGGTTCTTTTGAACCGGTTCTTTTTAGTGAACTGGTCGAACTAGTTCACCAAATCGGAGTGAACCGTTCTAAACGGTTCGAGTCTCGAGTAAGCACTGATTCACTAGCTATTCAAGTTACTCACTTTCGGTCGTGCCTAACAATCACTCCGACTCGAAATAAACCACTATATGTGACTCCAACAGTATAGTGAACTGAGATTTGCTGTGCAGAGAGAAACTGATGAGCTCGAACTGCTGAAACCGAGCATGCGTGCGCTGCTCTAGTCAGGACAGACAGGAAGCTCTGCTTATATGACTCACTGCAGCCATCTGGTGTTCAGGAGGTTTACTACACTATACACTATAGCTGAGGCCACAAAGTGAGATTAAATATAGCCTAGGAAATCACTTTTTATTTTTATTTTGAGATTTTCATTGCATTAGGTAGTAAAGCCAAAGTTACACTTTCAAAATGTTATGTAGCCTAAACTGTGAACCTCAATAAGACATTTAAGAGGCATTGCTTCTATTATTGTAATTCAGTGCAAATATGTAAAAGTAACAACATAGATAATCAATCATTGAAACTAGAATGCCACATTAGATTATGTGCGCATATATATATATATATATATATATATATATATATATATATATATATATATATATATATATATATATATATATATACAGTTTCTCGCTTCTCAATTAAGAAGGTATTACAAATAATAGTAAAGTAGACATTTTTATTACAATCATTTACAACCATGCTTAATTATTTGAAGAATATAAAATTAAATGTGTGAGTAAATATAATACATTCATCTTGTTCAGCATTCAACTTTGACTAGTTCCTTCATTTCATGAATTCTAATATTAAGACACAGATAAAGTTCAGATACTTAGAAAAGCATATAGCATTTAACAAATAAATTAACTAAGAAACTTTGAAAAACGAATTACTGGTATGATCACTTTTGAATATATATATATTCTCTGATTTGCTCTAACATCCTTGCAGAGTCTAATTAAAATAATTCATGAGGGACTGAATGATATGATGGATCCTGAAACACTGTGATCATTGCTGCCATGGCGATGGAGCTCTGATCTGATAGGCTGATGTTCAGCGATGAGTCATATGCATGTTCCATGTTATCCAACGTTACCCTGATCTTCTTTGTGATTTTTAAAAGTCATTTAATAGATCTAAACAATTGTTAGTGTTTGAATGTCTCAGATAAGGCAACACACTCAAAACAAATCCTCAGTTTTGAAAGAAACTCAAAGGAAAAATTAGTTTCATTTTTCATCAAATTATTATAGACTTTTACAGACCAGAAAAAATCACTATCCCGAACCATGCATTATCTTTCAGTTTAAGAAGTGCCTTGTTTTTGACCATAACGTGTGGAATATTTTTCTGTACTTGTATAGGTCACTAGTTCATCAAATGATGGAGATGCATGAATAGAGCTGACAATAAAAGCCATTTGATGTTTTTTAAAATCTCTGTGGTATTTATGTATGTATAGAGATCAACCGATAATCATTTTTAATTATTTAAGCATTTTCCCATAACCGGGTCTCGGTTTTGTAACATCGGATTCACCAATCTTTTGGGCGTTTTGCCATGAAAGCATTGTGTCTGAGGGAGATGAGTCAACAACACTGCTCAAAGGTCAAATAACTTGTCTCCCTTAATTAGTCAACTTTATTTAACATAGCCATTAATGCACAAATGACCTATGTTACATGCTTGATTTAGTCATGTAATCTGTCAAGTTCTGTCCCAATAAAGATGTAAATTTACATGATTTAAAACAAACAACAATGAATGAGTGCAATGTTAAAAATAAAAGCGCAGAATTGAAGGATGTACGGTTCTCATTATGTGGTGAGAGGTTGGTTGTTGTTAAATAACTCCTATAATATTTGGACGTTCTGTTGTGGCTTTTTTCTTATTAACAAACATCATCACTGAGTAAGAGACACTCTGAGTCCAATTTAATAGTTTATAAAGGATTTATTCTCTTGCAAGAGAGATCTTCATCACCAATACACATTCGTGAGTCAGTGAGGAGAGATAAAGAGAAGCAGTGTCTGTCTTTTTTATATCTTATGTCCTCCAAGGCCTTATTTCTGCCCTCCCCTCAGGAGAGATATACTTTGTTTTTTCCTATTTCTCCCTGGCCCTGAGAGGTAAATTAACCCTTTAGGCTATAACGTACAAATGCACTCAAGATGACCCCTTGACCACCTGCTTTTCCTTACCTCCACTGACTCCCAACCACAGTAAATTATCAATCAAAGGCCCCCTCTCACTACATTCGTGCAGGGGCGTAGGAGCCATTATACGCCATTATACATTATACATTTCCCAATGTAAGATTTTGTTTTGCATTGCCTGCCTATCTCTGCCGATTTCTGAGTCTCCAAATTAATCCATTCGGCAACTTTTAAATACATAATTCAATTTAAAAAAACGGCCGAACTCTTCAGCTGCTAATCCATAGACAGTAAAAGACTAATCTCGTTGTCAGTCGACCATGATCGCGCACCGCTCGCGCATGCGCATCTAGGTGACACGGATAAATGTACGCAGCAATATATAATGAGTGTTCCTGGGAGATCCTAGTTGCGCGGGATGTGGAAGCGTGCAAAAGTTCCAGAAATGTACATAAAGTGCCCTGGCCTTGAATGACAAGGTAAGGAAAATAAGACTAAATCTAAATTAAATAACCAAGACTAGATTGGCCATGTGATTTTTCTCAGGAGATGTTTCGAGCATTTTACTTCAGACACCGGATTATCAGCAAACTGCCAAGAGAACTGTTAGCTGGCTACTCAAAATAAACTAGCAATCTATTCAGGCAGCATTTTTGTGTTTGATCTGTGTGAATTGCAGAAATATAAGACTTGCTAGACCTACTTTTAGCAAGGAACCTTTCCACATAGATTGATTTTATTTTTCAATCTATCCTTGGGGGGTAAGCTAGGTGGTTAATGGAAATTAAATCAACCATTTATTTGAGTTTTTAATTTTTAGTTAATCAGTACATGACTGATTAACAGTAATGTAAATGCTAAATGTCCTAATACCTGTTGATGCTACAACAATGCAAAGTATATGCTCTTAACCTTGCAGTTTTTCAAATATCATGTAAGACTCATTTTCTCAATTTCTTTGCACAAAACTCTCCAGAAAGTTCCATTTAATGGTTTATTTTTCAAAAAAAATTCCCGGGGGAGCATACCCCCGGACCCCCCTAGGGAGAGCCCACATAATAAATCACAATTTAATCACTGCTTAGAAACAAAGTAATACAGTCTGTTCCCATAAGTCTTTAGAAATTAGCATTTAAGTGCCTTATATATAAAAAAATATATACAAAATTCGCCCCCCCCCCCAACCCCCCAGCATTTACTGTCCCCCCCAGGTTCAAAATTGCTCCTACGCCCCTGCATTCGTGAGAACAGATGAGGCCATCATTAGGAATCACTAAAATCAGAGCAATAATAGAAAAATTCCATAACAGTTCCTACTGCAAAATCTCCCTGAATGGTCATCAAAAAGCAGTTTAATGTAATGCACAAAAGTTACTTAAAAGTAATGCTTTACTATATTGCATTACTCCCTAAACAAGTAACTAATTGCGTTACTCACGTAACTGTTACTTTGGTGTTACTTTTTCCTCACCTGCACTGGGCTTGCTTGTTCTTTTTTTAAAGGGATACTCCACCCAAAAATGAAAATTCTGTCATCATTTACTCACCCTCAAGTTGTTGCAAACCTGTATGAGTTTCTTTCTTCTGCTGAACACAAAGGAAGATATTTTGAAGAACGATTGGAACCAAACAGTTGTTTGGCACCATTGACTTCCATAGAAAAAAACAAAAACTATGGAAGTCAATGGTGCCAAAGTTCCATTCGTTCTTCAAAATATCTTCCTTTGTGTTCAGCAGAAGAAAGAAACTCATACAGGTTTGCAACAACTTGAGGGTGAGTAAATGATGACAGAATTTTCATTTTCAGTATCCCTTTAATAACAACAACAACAAATCTATTTTTGACAAGTGTAAAGGCCCTTTCACACCAAAAGTGAAATGATTAAGCCTCAGGTTGATGCACATTCACACCTGTACAGTAGAGGGTGCAGCTCAAACAAACCTTTCAGCTGTGCTGCCATTCTGGATTGCAGAAGAATATGATGCAGGAGAAGAAAGTTCAAGGCTATACATCCCAGTGTGCATAGTACTATCCATCCTTATGTGAGATTAGAAGTGTGTCACAAAGCAGAGTTGAAAAGAGTATTCCTTTTTTTCCTCCTTTTTTTATTAATTTTTAAAGCAGTACATAAAACAAAACATAGTTAGACGATACCATCAATACAAAACACATACAAAAGAAAGTAGGATGTACATGTCATTATGTGAAGTGTGTGTGTGTGTGTGTGTGTGTATCTCTATTATAAGTTTCGTAATATGTAGAACAACCTGTTTGTAGAAGGTCAGAGGAGAATGTTTACAAAAAAAGAAGGCGAAAAGAGACGAGAAAGGGAAGAGAAAATAGACACACACACACACACACACACACACACACACACACACACACACACAAAAGAAAAAAAATAACTTTTTTTTGGTAGATTTGGGTTTGAGTGACTAATAATAGACATATAACCTGATAAAATAAGATTAATTTAATGTTATCCATGTTATATTTAATCTGCAACAACAATGTGAACTTCTATAAAGACCCGTTTGGCCATTAAAGGGTTAGTTCACCCAAAAATGAAAATTAAGTAATTAATTACTCACCCCCATGCTGTACCAACCCCGTAAGGCCTTCGTTCGTCTTCGGAACACAAATCAAGATATTTTTGATTAAATCTGAGAGGTGGATGACTGCTACATAGGCTCCCTAAGGGAATGAAACTTGATGGCCCAGAAAGTCAATGAAGAAAATGTTTAAATATGCCATGTCGCAACAGTGGCTCAACTATAAGTTTATCAAGCGACGTCGAGAATACTTTTTGTGCGGAAATAAAACAAAAATAACGACTTTATTCGACTATTCCTTTTCTTCCTTGTAGGCCTGAAACGAGACTTCGAGAGATTTCCACGATGCATGCGCAAAAGACGCAAGAGGAATAGTCGAATAAAGTCGTTATTTTTGTGTTTTTTTTCGCACAAAAAGTATTCTCGTCGCTTGATAAACTTATAGTTGAGCCACTGTTGCGACATGGAATATTTAAACATTTTCTTTAATGACTCTCTGGGCCGTCCGGTGTCATTCCCTTAGGGAGCCTATGTAGCAGTCATAAACCTCTCAGATTTAATCATAAATATCTTCATTTGTGTTCCGAAGACGAACGAAGGTCTTACGGGGTTGGTACAGCATGGGGGTGAGTAATTAATGACTTAATTTTCATTTTTGGGTGAACTAACCCTTTAACTTTTAAATGTATCATTATGCAAAACAATTTAGGAGAGTTCTCTGCATGAAAGAGCCACGACAGATCAAAGTTAAATCAAATTGAATGTGGAGGATGTTAACAGTGACAAGATGATTGACAGGCCGGTTTCAGTGACCGAATGCCAGAGCATCTGTTAAAGGCACAATTTTATGACGTGACAGTATGTCCCGAAGCTTATATACTCTTCTGCTACACACTCAAAAGTATGTTCTTTTTCTTCACAAAAAGAGCACATACATTAAGGGCTTAGTATAGTGAAAAAAGAAAAAAGAAAGAAATGTGAAGTTTATCTAAAGTTATTTTTGCTTATTGGTATTGAATTGGATAATCGAAGGTCAACAAAGACATTGGCTAACAAAGTGAGATTAAATACATAAAGTATATTTGCGTTATTTAATTTTTGCAGGTTTGTGTAATATTCTGAGTTTGCATTTCACTGCTTTTATTCATTTTGATGAATACTGAATATCTATTTGTGCAAGTGAGATGTGTAAATTCCTGCTTACATTTAGACTTGAACAATAAGCATCATGTATACAGTGCGCACACAACGCCTCTGCATTTACTCACGATTACTTCCAACATGGGGACAGGAGAGCTGTCAGTCAAGAAAGTAACTTGCATGCATTACTTATTTGAAAAAGTAACTCGGATAGTATATATTTTGTTGTAAATTTAAAAAGTAATGCGTTACTTTACTTGTTACTTGAAAAAAGAAACGTGATTACTTAACTCGCGTTACTTGTAATGTTTCCCCCAACACTGGAAATGCAATCCACACCTTTTCTTAATCCGCCTGCAGGAAAGAAAAAGCACAAGTGAGTCAATTGTACTATATATCAGTTGTTTCGCTGAGACGGCAAATGGAGAGAAAAAAGAGTTGTTTCCTTGTGTATCTCCTCAGTTTCAGTTCAGTTTTCATGGCTCAGATTTGCCAAGATATCTGGGATCACAAGACAGAGATTTCTCAACAAATGTTCACAAGATCACATAAGATGCTTCACGTTTTAGCTCTGAGTCTGTATTCTAATTTTCTCCTTAATCCTACAATGAAAAAAAATGTGTAAGTTGTATACTGTTAGTAAAAATTCAAAATGAACACTGAACACTGTTATACTTCTCAAATAGTACAGAATCTCTGGATCAAAACACAGGCAAAGAAGAAGCGCAAACAAGTAATGGAAGATTATTGTAATATTATAATAATCACATGTAAAAGCTCAATATTATATTATTGATCTGCCTTACTTAAGGTGGACGTTGACGCAATATCTTTTAGAAACAAACTTTGTTATATTGTTTTCATGTTATCACTGTGAAGCGCTTTGATACAATCTGTATTGTAAAAAGCGCTATATAAATAAAGGTGACTTGACTTGACTTAAAATATATTTATTTTCACATTATAATATATCACATGTAAAATAATGTGATATATTATAATGTCATGTGTGTTGTCAAGAGGTCTGGGAGAAGGTTAGGAAGGCTCAGTACAATGGGGTGGTTTTCAAAATGCTAGTTGTGGTTTATTTTAGAAGCGGCAGCTCAAGGTGCAGTCCACATGAAGTACGAACCCCCCAACCCCTAAAAAAAAATAAAAAAAAAATAGAACTTAATGCAACATATACTGGAGCTAAAAATAATGGAAAAAATGCCTATAGAGGGAATGCATTAACGTCACTTCCCCGCCGGAACACGCCCCCCTCACCCGGACTGAGTGGCAGAAGAGCTGCTGCGTGACTGGAGTTAATAGGGGAAACTGCGAAAACGCGAGTAAAACAAACTATTATCAGTTTAAACTAAAAGTTGGACTCGATATAGTGTTCCTTACAACTTATCAAAGATCCAGTCAGTGATCTATGGATATTGACATGCAGCCAGGAATCGTGTTTCCTGACATTTATATGTGCCTGATTTCGACACCGGAGAAATAAATTAAGAAAATTTGCCTGTAAACGTTTTATATAAATACAATATAGATAGGTCTAAATCCGAGTGATCACTTACATTAATGTTATACTGTATATCATCATATCGTCCAGCCCTAAAACTTGTATAGTTTTTTGTCAGTGTTTATTTAAAAACATCCAATTATGCAGAATATAGTCTGTTCTGTAGCTTTTTGCAGTCTGTAAAAATATACAGTAACTCAGATTTCTGGTCAAATCTAGTTGTACAGTCAATCGCAAAGCTCTTTCCCGTTTTAGATGTGTTTTGTGTGTTTTTCACGGCATTCACGCTGAAAACAAATGCTGCCGCTCAGTCTTTTTGCCACTTGTGGGCGTGACCGCATTCACTCCGGCCGACGGTGACGTCATGCGCATACCCTCTATAGTGGCACATCCACAAAATTATCAGCATGTCCCCCCTCAGACATTCAGTCGTTTGCACAGTATACTCAGGATGCAACATTCCCCTCAAACCTGATCAGACAATGGTTTAAATACACAAGTTTCCCGCCAAAAACTAGTGGGACGAACCATTGTCACGGGGTGGAACCTTTCCCCATAACACTCACTGAATTCCACAGCAAAACATTGGCACATAAATATAATGTTCAAGAACTCGTTTCTGACATGCAACAATCATAATACAAACATGCATAACATACAACCACAAACTCAAAAATTGAACACCTCATAGCAATCATGACTCTCTCCATCTTGAAACATGGTACGTTCTGGCTATGCACACTTCTAGAACCCACCTCCAAAACACTGGCTCAGACAGGTGCTATAATCTGCAAATGTATACAATAAAGAAACCATTTAAAACAAACAATGGCTCTCTATCATCAGTCAAAACATTAACACATTGAACACTTAATGTTGGAATTGTCCATCCACATATATACATTGTCAACACACAATACACACTAAACTATTCCTGCAATCAGCACACCAAGTAAATTCAATATATTGCTATTTTATTTTGTATTTGAAATATACAAATATGTTTATTATTGCATTTTTTTATCAATCAATTTAAGGCCGTTTAATATTAATTTTGGATTTATCATTAATGTGGGGTTAAATTGAATATGACTTTTGATAAGATGAACCAGAGTAGGGGAAATAGCTTTAATGACAGAATTAAAATCCTTAAAATGAAGTACATTCAAAATAGCACTAAAGGCTGGCACTCTATGATGATTGACCTGGTTCATTATCACATAATCAAACATTAAACAGCATAAATCACAAATAAGACTGTAAAGCTTTGGGGGAGTCGATGGACTCGATACCACATCTATGTTTTAATCATCGTTCTAACTGCGATCCGGATGCTGGCTAGCTGGCAACAAAGAGTTACTAAAAGATCATATTAGAAAATATAGAGTGACTGACGACTGATATTTATATTCATTTTAAAGTGCAACCTCTGACCAACAGAATGTACCTCTGGGCAATCACGAATGAAATGTAAGCAGTATAAGCACAATCAGCCTCAAAAATTGTCAAGGGTCTGTCAATGTCATGGGAAAGGTGCATTGCATGGGCAGAGGCACCAGAGAGCTTTACAGATGTGCTCAATCCTCCACATGCAAACCTCCGCCAAATTGAGTTATGAAAATTTGATCAGAACGTTAATGCAAAAATGGCCCAGTACAGTCCACTCCCACCACTGCCAACAAAGTGGATAATCAGACTGCCACTCTCCTACTTAATAGAAGCGCGACAGAACTCAGCCTGAATACTGATCTCCTATCTATTCTTCACCGCTCTCACACTCACCCTCAAAGGACAAAGTTCAGCGCCGTTCTTTGTGCGGAACGACCTACAGCATGGAACACGGTTTAACAAAGAATGGTTCCGTTATGTTTGTGATTACGAATGGGTTTGAGCGTGTGGGTGGTCATTATGTTTGAATATGTACAGGATGATTACTGTTGGTGTCATTGGCTAACTTAACACTGTGAATGACGACAGTGTATGGAATTTGTAGTCTGAACAATGGCTTTTCTCTGGTGGCAATCACCTGTATAATTACTGTGCAGTTTGGGAACAATGGCTAGATCTAAGAGGTAATTGCACAGGTATATAATCCCTGTCCCTCACCACTCAGGAAAGTTTTAAATATCCAAAAGATGAACTTGGAGATTAATATTGAGTGTTTTGAAAAGCGTGTGTCCCTTTAAACAAAGAATTTGGTTTTGAGAGCTATTAGGAATTACATTAAGAGGATGAAAATCAGACATATTCTTATTCTTTTTCTCATGTATATGTCCACTTGGATGAGTACATTACAAATCATCCTGAAAAGTGTTTTTTTTACATGTGGAGGGCTGTCTAAGATGATTATGTAAATGAATAATGTACAGACAAACTTTTATCATGTTTTAATTTTAATTCTCAATTTTAATAATTTTTGGTATGTATATTATAGCTTCTGCTAAGACAAAATAGTGCATTACAAAACAATAAATATAATACACTCTCGGAAAAAAAAGTACAATTTTGTACCAAAGAAGGTACAAACCCTTGTCACTGGGGCGGTACCTTTTACTGGTACAGAATTGTACCTTAATGTAAAGAAACAAATTTGTACCATTACAGTTTGTACCTTTAAGGACACAATTTGTACCATGGAGAACCAAAATGTACCTTTTTTTCCTTCAACTTAATGGTACAATATTGTGCCTTCATCTTTGGTACAAATTTGACCCTTTAAGGTACCACCCCAGTGACAAGCCCTTTTGTACCTTTAATGTGTCAAATGTGTTCCTTCAAGTATTCAACAATTAAAGGCCATTTTTCTATTGAATAACATTCAATTTAATGTCAGAAACCATACACATCAAATACATCTTCTTGAATTAATACTCTTGTTCCAGGTTAAAATATTTCTTTTTGTTTAAAATCATCTTTACAGTTTACAATGGAGACTTCAAACATATTTTTAACAGAACATTTCTCCATTCGCTACAAAACATTATAAAGTTACACTAAAATATTACAATATGTCAATTTCAATATGACAATAAAAATTCACAAGCTATTTAATACTTTACAATTTAGACTTTTAAATTCATTTTTTTTTACCTTTACAATGGAGACTTCAAACATTTTTAACAGAACAAAGCATTTCTCCATTTGCTACAAAACATTTCATAAAACAATTACACTAAAATGTCAATTTCATTCTCCCATCTAAAATAAAAATTCACAAGCTATTTAATAACAAAAATTCTGAATTTTAAATTCATTTTTACCTTCCACACAATACCCTTGCATTTACATTACATTTATATTTTTAAAGAATTAAATTACCCTTGCATTTACATTACATTTATATTTTTAAAGAACTAAATTATAAACATTGAGATGTGCACACACCTAATGATTTGACTATGCATATCTAGCTCCAACATACAAGAGGTCATCGATCACATAAAGGTCAAGTGCCTGGTAGTCCAGTTCCTCTCCTGGCATCACACAAAACCAATCCTTGTCATATGAAACCCGAAATGCATGGAAATGAGTATCAAACAATTGTGGGAGCAACAGTTTTCCACACAGTATCCACAGTGTATCTACGTTGAAAACATACTTAACCTGAAAGAATAAAGGAACTTCCTCTGTAGGCACAACATCAATAACAAACACATCTTTGGTGGTGTATTTTACATTATTTACACAAACCTCTTTTACACGTTGAAGTGTTTTACCTGCAAAATCTATGGCTTGACAACTTTTGTGGCTTTTAAGTGTATTTTGAAGCTCTCTGGGTAAAGATGTAAATGGAGTGCTCACGCTCGTTCCAGTCACTTTTTCATAATCGCACAACATGCTTTCTGATGAAAACTCCCAACACTGTTTGAATTGGTGTCTTTTGCTTAAGGAAGAAGCAATGTTAATGAAGTTTCTACAGGTGCTAGCTACAGTTTTAAAGTACTGATGCTTACTTTCAAAACGCATACACCAAAGTGGACGCAGCGGACCATAAGATGAAATAAGTCTTGCATAATGAATTAGATAATGACACTTAGGTGTGATGACGTCAAATACATCTTTTAACTCTTGTAAGAACTCTTTGACTTTCAAATCAAGAATCGGAAGGGTTTCTCTTTTTACTGTAGGAGCCATAACAATATCTGCAATTTCTCGACATAAAAGATAAACATTCCAATATTCAGAATTGAGTGGAATGTGGTGCGCAATCAAAAAAGGTAAAAGCCTAAACAAGCACCATTTTTGTGAGGCTGATCCTGATATGCTAGAATTCTGTAAAATTTTCTCAGAAAGCTGGGATGGTTTGTTTGCTTTATCAATTCAGCATTTACTTCCTGTATAGTCATATGCTTTTCTCTATGTGCTTTACATAAAACTAGTTTAACTACTAAAGGTATTACACCTTCTAATAAGTCGTGCATAATATCTGGTGGCAGTCCTTTTGTCACATCAAAGTAATCTAGTTCATCAAATGGACAGATTCTCTGAACACCATATACTGCAGTGTTGGTAGGATTTTCCTTAATAGAATCCAAGTGATATTTGTGGACTTCTGAAGTTCTGAGAATAAATTTATCTTCACTGAAAAACTCTTTCTTATTTGAGTGGGTTGCCATACAGTATCTACAGATTCGTCCAGAGTTAAAGGACATGCTAAATCCACCAATCATGTGAGCAGACAAATTGTCCCCAGAGATAGAAGCCAGAGCAGCACGCACATTGAATGTCTTATCACTGAACATCAAATCAAAGCCATCAGTTGACAGTAGTTTTAAATCATCCAACAGAGGTTTCAGAATAATGTCCATGTGCTGCTTAAACAAAGAATGCTTAACAAGTAATGCAAGGTGGATATGCTTTAGCTGAGACCTGTGTTTTACATCTATATTGCCTACACTATAGTAAATGGCACAGAGTTTGTGTTTGTTTCTTTTGGAACCAAGCGGATTTACCACTTCAAACTCATCTTCGTAAAAGTGCAGGCGCAATGCATCTGGATGTTTGGAAAAGAATGGATGTTCCTTAAAGTACTTTCCGTCATTGTAGTCCCTCAGCACATGCTCATCCCTAGGCTGAATGTTTTTTTCATGTATAGAGTCCCATACATCCTCATGACTGCAGTACTTTTTGAGCACATCCATGATGGGAACATAGGCAAAATTTCCAATCGCATGACCATTAACATCCCTTATAGTATGCTGCACAGGTTCTATCATGTCCAAATGAGAAATACAGTATTCTTTGAACAAATGTTCAGAGTCTATTACTTTACAGGCCTCAGCAAAAAAGTCAAATGATTGTAAATGCCCTACAAGTTCAGGAATTTCTTCGATATTAAAACCATTTTGCTTTAGATGGTATGAAAGCAAGGAATCGTAGTTTTCTTTGAAGAAACTAAACAGAAACTTCACGTCTTGCAAGATTTCTTGCTAAAACAGACTTCTGTGTGAGTTCTGAGTTCTGTGAGTTCTGTGTTTTCTATATACATGACGCCTGAAAGACTCGTATTTGAAAAAGTAATTTTGGCATCCATCAAGTCCGCAACAGATGGAAAAGTCATGCTCATGAGCATGAATCAATCCTATATGTTTGATTAGTTTCACTACAGTTAAGTGTCTGCGTGAACACTTTGGACATGCATAGGGCCGTGGCATCCTCTCAATCTAAGATAAAAGATTAATAATCCTGACGACAGCAGTTGGCAATGGCTTATCACCAGGTGCAGTTACCTTCAACACATGCCTTTGGAGAAAGAGTAGAGTGTTCCTGTTGTACGAGGGATACGCAAGGTTGAACACAAAATACGCGCAAAAAGCAGAGAGAACACCGTCCTCTACCCCAACTGCTCTGCAGACTTCAGATCCCTCCATTTTTACAGTGGTGAAGATTCTCTTCTCACCGAAGACCTGTTTCCAGTTAGACGTTCCCAAAATCTGTACAGTGGGATATGGTGTGGCTGGTTCTTCCTAAAAAAAAAAAAATATAGAAGAACCAATATTATAAACATCAGAAGTAAATCTGGATTAAAATCATTTTCACAATGACTAGTTACAACTGTCCATCTACACTTCTTATTTAATCTCATTTCACTACATTTTTTTTTGTATAATTGTATTATTATAAGACTTTAATTAAATTCAATAATGTAATGAATCTGAATTTAAAAAATACAAGCAAATAAATGAAAATAATTTCCGAAAACCGAAATTTCAGAAATCATTTCACAGAGTTGTATGTCGAAACCAACAAAAAACAAATAAAATTAGCAGCACTGTGCACTTTTTGTAACATAAAATAATTGCCAGATTTTAAATAAACAAATGAATTAACTAAGTAACCTACTTAATTAATTGACTTATTTTACGATCTCTTTATGGACGTTTTGAAGCATCAAGAGTTTTGGGTGAAGAGACTTTCAAATAAAGTGACAAATCTTTTAGACTTCAATTTTAAGTGCAGTTTTACTGTGCTTTATCAAGATAATATAAATAAAACAAATAAATTAAAAAAGACCTCAAATGATAATACTTGCCTCACAGCTAAAGGTGTAGTCAGACTTTCAGATAGTTCTTCACTCTGGTTCTCTTTAAGTTGTTGGATAAGTTTGATAAATTTAACTTGTTTCTTAAAAGACTTCTCAAAAAGCTGTGCTATCATGTGATCCGTGAGACCAACACTGACAGTTTCCCCATCAACTTCAAAATCTAAGAGACAAAGAGATATTTGCTGAGTTTAAAAAAACTTCTCTAATACAATTAATGAAATGTATATGACTTATAGATATGGCAGAATCAGGTAACGTTAATCACATTATTTTAAACACAGGGGAAGAGTGATGTGCAGACCAAAAAGAACACGCGTCTCAAGTTTGTCTGGACTTTTGCAAGATATACTTTGTGAACATGCACTAGACGGACATAACGTTAAAGTTAATTGTGACTTATACCAGAGTTGGTTTAGGATGAAAACATGAAATACGCAGAGTTTAATGGGTATGAAACCGTATGTCTAACGTTAAACTAACTTTAACTTACTTTAAACTTGCAGCACACGAATTAAATCACTTTAAACTATAAGCGGGCGGCTAATAGCATTCGATTCATTCATAATTAAGCTAAATACACTTGCTAATGCCATGCTTAAATAGTTGTAACATTTAATAGATTTTTTATTTGATTAAACATAAAACTCACCTTTGAATTTCGTCTTTTCTTCCTCTGAGAATTCGAGTCCGGCCTCTGTTAATTTTAATAGGAGTTCTTCTGATGATAACGACGACAAAGCCATGGTTGTCTGCTTCCCGCTCTCCGTTCTGTTTGAAAATTCTTCGGCCAATCAGTGTCGTGTTGCTATGCCTAACAGTTAACAGTTAACGTTATATAGTGGGCATTGAAGAACAAATGCCATATTGTGTATGCACCCGAAATGACTTAATATTAAATTAATGAACTGCTTTAAAAAGTTCAAAAAGTCTACACAAATGGCTAACAGCATTTAAGTAACGTTAGCTAATTTCGATTTGAGTAGGCTAGTTGAAACATTTACATTTTTTGCCTTGTGTAGTAAATATAAATACAGATAACGTTAGTCAAAACTCACCTTTACATTTCGTCGACTTCTATTTGATAGTTACAATCCACCTTCTTAATTTCAACAGATTTTATGTCGGAAAAAAACAGACAAAATGCCCGGACGTGCTCCAAACGTATGCAGCCTTCTTCCCGCTCTCCGTTCTTCTGACAGAAATTAATCCGTTACGGCAGCACGTCGCAGCAGCGCCGCCGCCTTCGACCAATCAGTGTCTTGTTGCTATGCAGATTATCTAACACACCAACCAATCGTGCATGAAACAGTAATTTGGCCGGAATGCAGTGGAAAGCACACGACACATTCTGTGGATGGATACCAATTATGTCTTAAATGTAAATGTATTTTATCTATTAAATATTTATTAAAACACTGCATGAAGTATTTTGTTTTATAAATATCCCAAAACCTGCTTCCTTCTGGTTTTCACATGTTTTTGGCACTATTTTTTCAGAACTGTTATGATAATGCACATTTAAGCCAGATGTAGCTAATTTAAATATTTTACTATGGAAATTATTCATAACTTTACTATTTCATAATTTTCGTTCATAGAGATTGTATGCTATTTGCAAATGTAATAATAAGGGAGTTGTCTATCAAGGTTAATGTACCCTTGATGTGAGAACAATTTTGTACCTTCATTTCAGTTGTACCTTAAAAGGTACCAAACAGTATCATCATAGGTCTTTCCTGTACCATTTAGGGTACAATTATTAAAAAGGTACAAATATGTTCTTCGAGGAACATTATTTGTACCATCGTGTACCTTTTTTTCTGAGAGTGTATACTGAGGTCATTTTTGAGAACTGAGATGCAAGATGCCGATTGATATTGCCAATGGTAAATGAAATAAATGCGAAATAAAATATCAGATGAAAAATGTAACTTAAATGAAAAGTAATGCCTTGGAAACTTGGATTAAAACAGGTTTAAGTTTAAGTACTAAAATGACTAAAACTGAAATAATCATAAATTAAAGCTACATAGAAATATAACAAAACTTAAACTAATAAAAACGAAAAAGCAAAATAATGTTTTAACTAAAAATAAATAAATAAATACAATTTTAATTAAAAATAAAAGGATAACTGAAAATATAAAAATATTTACAACCTAATTTAAAATATTAATACATATTAAAACTATAACAACTATAATATTATATTGATAATAGGCTATATATATATTGCATGGGCAGACTTTTTTTTTTCCATTTATAAGTAAAAAAAAAAAACTGGATAAGTTGAAATCTCTTCACAATAACCTTCGTTCAGTGAAAAATGTCAGTAGACTTATCTCGCGACAGCTTTGCATGGCTTACCATCGTGACACGACCAACTTCTCAACTATTCTTTTAACACGTTCTAAAGCACATTCAGTGATCAGATCCCAGGATGCTGGATCGGAGCAGGCCTATAGGTGGCAGTATTGTCATAAGCATCGTATCCGAAACCTATGACACCACGGAGCACAAGGTATATTTGGCCTGACTCCTACCTCACTCATTTTCTTTGTCTCCACCCAACAAAGTGTCTCCCTCTCTGAAACTACACCTGTGATATCAGTGAGCCACACACCCCTAAACCAGACAGTTTGCTTTCTCATTTCCCAGACTGGTGTCCACCCTCCCTTTTGAAGTGTCTTTGCGCTCTCTCTCCCCGTCAATCTGCCCCTAGCCGAGGCGCTAACTGTTAGAAAATAGATTGTTTACCATACCTCCCATATTAACAACTTCTGCTTGCTGCTTTCTCACTAGCAGCTCTTGAGACAGCTTAGCCTTCCTAATCAGAGAGCAATGCTAACAGCCTCTGTGGACAAGTCCCTGAATGGACTTATAAACACACTCCTCATTAAAAAAGAACTTGATTTAATTGCATGGGGGTCTGTGGCTCCCCGTATTAGGGCCCCAGAGGGAGAACTCTTAATCAGGGGTAAAGCCATACTTATTGTTCCATACCAGACACCTGAATCTGAAAGCACAGAGAGAAGGGACGGATCTATTTATGGGCTGGCACGAGGACTGTGAGTGGTGGCAACACAAAAGCAAACAAGCATTCAATCACATAGGCTACTTATATCATACAACATCTGTAGCATAATTAAAAACAAATGAGTTGCAAGCGGCAATTATCAGGGTCCCAGCACCTATGGGCCATTTTGGATGATTAGCGATCCAACTGAACTGAATGATGTGGTTTTAACAGAAAAGTCCAGCTTGAATCCTCACATAACGTTAGGGTTTGATGAATCAGGTTGGCAACAGGTGTCAAAAAGGGCAACCGACTTTCAAAAGAAATATCAAATAAAAGGTGAAAAGTGCCCCTCTAAAAATGTTTACATTCATAAGGCATGTCATGCGATCGTAATATGTGGTGTGTATATATGGACTCATATTCAACATTTACATTTAGATGAATTGTATGTCAGGTCAATTTCAAATTATGTGAAGATATCATTTGCAGCAATTTTTTTTTCATTTATTTCTATAATATGTGTAGCTTGTGGTTTTAGTGTTTGTTTTATTATTCATACCGCAATAAGTGTAAACATTTTATAATGTCTATTATATTGAAAAAGAGAAATAAAAGATTATCTTAATTTTCATGTCTTCATTCATGGATAGCAATATATTTATTCCTGGCTGGCAACTTGAAAAACTTGTTTTATTAGGGTCTATAAAAGTCCATTTAAAGATATAAGCATTTTATAGATTTCTATGAACACTAATCTTCATTAAACTATGCTGTCGGTACACAATAGGTATACAAATTAAAGCTGTCGCACACTCACTCACTGTTTATCCAGCTTTGGATGCTTTGGAATGAACGATGTCCACAGACAAGGTAGAGTATGTTGCATGATTTCATAAAAGTATGATGTATTGTGACATCAGAAACGATGAAAAACAAAATACTGACTATTGTAGTTTTCTTATGTCTCATTAGAACTACAGAAACGCGACCCGATCTGGCAATCTTACATAAGGTTGTTATAGCAGATATAGGACCGCAAAGCGAATCCAGAAGTGCCTTTCACCCTGTTACGACTTGATGAACCACTGAAACGATTTTGGAAACATTATTTTAAGGTAAAAAAATCTTAATTAGTGTTGCTTTAACTAGATCAATCGTCTCAGGTTACGTATGTAACCATGGTTCCCTGAGAGGGAACGAGACGCTGCGAAAGCGCTGCGGGAACGCCCCTGCGTGATTGCGTCATGAAGCACTCGTGAAATCAGTCCAATGGCGTGACAGGACGTCCTAGGCGGGTGACGTCATTGACCAGGAACCTATAAAGCACCCCTGGACCGAACAAACACTAGCTTCTGATAGGTCGAACAAGTCGGTCACAGGCATGCTGGGAGTATGGCAAAGCGACGCAGCGTCTCGTTCCCTCTCAGGGAACCATGGTTACATACGTAACCTGAGACGTTCCCTTTCAAGGGAACTCAACGCTGCGAAAGCGCTGCGGGAACTGAATACCCACGTCGCCATAATCCTCAAGTGCCTGTATATGTGAAATCGTCATGCACATTATACTAGAAACACCCGAGAACCTGGAGTAGAAGCCACATCCAGGTTATAAAATTTTACAAAGGTGTGCGGAGAGGACCACCCTGCCGCATCACATACTTCCTGAAGTGAAACCCCTGACAATAGGGCCATAGAAGCAGCCATACTCCTAGTTGAGTGGGCTCGGATCTTTAGTGGTGATGAATGACCGGCCGACTCATATGCAAGTGATATAGCCTCAACTATCCACTTACTCAAAGTCTGCTTGGATGCGGGCTTCCCTTTAGTCGGGGACCCAAAACACACAAACAGTTGATCAGATTTGCGCCACAGGGCAGCTCTGTGGACATATGCATCTAACGCCCTAACTGGGCAAAGTAAGTTCAATTTCTCCTGGTCCTGGTCTTGGAACGGAGGCGGAGAAAAGGCCTGCAACATTATTGGACCCGCCACATTAGTGGGGACCTTCGGCACATAACCTTCTTTCGGAAACAGGAACGCTTTCACCATACCAGGCGCAAACTCAAGACACGAGGGAGCAACTGACAATGCTTGTAAATCCCCGATTCTTTTAAGAGAAGAGATAGAAAGAAGAAACAAAGTTTTTAATGTGAGAAACTTCTCTGGAACCTCTTCAATGGGCTCAAAGGGGGCCAGGGCTAGACCTTCCAATACAATGGCCAAATCCCAAGTCGGCACCCTCGAGCGTGCCGCAGGCCTTAGCCTCAAAGTACCACGGAGGAAGCGAGTTACCCACGGGTGTCTGCCCACTGACGCACCCTCTATAGGAACGTGATAGACAGATATAGCTGACACGTATACTTTCAAGGTGGAGGGAGACAACCCCGAAGAAAACTTTTCTTGAAGAAAATCTAGTACTGAACCAACTGGGCAGTCAACTGGATTCACAGACTGGCCTGTACACCAGGCAACAAAAACTCTCCATTTTAGGGCATAGAGCCTCCTCGTGGAAGGAGCTCTGGAGTGTAACATGGTCTCCACTACCCCAGTAGAAAGACCTGAGTCTATGAGCTGATCCCCCTCAGAGGCCAGGCCCATAGTTTCCATAGCTCCGGACGCGGGTGTAACACCGACCCTGCCGCCTGGGAGAGAAGGTCCCTCCTGACCGGAATTTCCCATGGAGGACCTTCGAGGAGAGACACAATGTCTGAGAGCCACACTCGGCCCGGCCAGAACGGGGCTATCAATAAGAGCCGAACCCCGTCCCGGCGTACTCTCTCCAGAACTCCTGGTAGTAATGCCAGGGGGGGAAAGGCATACAGACGTAACCTCGGCCACGTCTGTACCATGGCATCCAACCCCAACGGGGCTGGATGCGTTAGGGAATAATATAGGGGACAGTGCGTTGTCTCTCGAGACGCAAACAGATCCACCTGAGCTGGCCCGAATCGACTCCAAAGGAGCTCCACCACCTCGGGGTGGAGTCTCCATTCCCCCGGCACCGCTCCCTGCCTCGACAGAGAGTCTGCCGTCTTGTTCATGTAACCCGGAATATACAGTGCTCGAACTGATAGCAACTTCCCCTGGGCCCAAACCAGAACTCGATGTGCCAATTTCCAAAGTCGGCGAGATCGTAAACCCCCCTGACGATTTATGTAGGAGACCACCGCTGTGTTGTCTGTGCGAACCAACACATGGTGGCCCCTGAGGTCTGGGAGAAAGTGTTTGAGTGCCAGAAACACGGCCATCATCTCCAACTGGTTTATGTGCCAGGAAAGATGATGGTCGCTCCACAGACCCCGAGCTGAGTGACCACTCATGGTCGCCCCCCAACCGGTGAGGGAAGCATCCGTCGTTAGCGTTAAGCGACGACAGGGAGCTCCCAGCACCGGACCCTGGGACAAGAACCGAGGATCTTTCCACATAACTAAGGCACGTAGGCATCGCCGCGTGACCTTGATCATGCGAAAAGGATTTCCCCTCGGGGAGAACCCCCTGGTCCTGAGCCACCACTGTAAGGGTCTCATGTACAGCAGGCCAAAAGGAATCACGTTGGACGCTGCTGCCATCAAACCCAAAATTCTTTGAAACTGTACTACAGTGAGTGACTGGCCTAGTCTTATCCTGCGCACGGCTTCCAGGATCGATTTTATCCTGGCGGGCGCCAAACATGCTCTCATGGTCTTTGTGTCCCATATTACGCCCAGAAAAGTGGTGTTCTGTTGTGGAACTAACACGCTTTTCTTTACATTTAGCCTTAACCCCAACTTCTTCATGTGAGCTAGCACAGCATCTCGATGCTGGACCGCCTGATGTTCTGACTGTGCCAGGATGAGCCAGTCGTCTATATAGTTCAGCACGCGGATGCCCTGGAGTCTCAAAGGAGCCAGAGCTGCATCCACGCACTTTGTGAACGTTCGGGGTGACAGTGCTAGGCCAAACGGAAGAACCCGATACTGGTACTTTTCGCCCCCGAAAGCGAACCTGAGGAACTTCCTGTGTTGCGGAAGGATGGAGATGTGAAAATATGCATCTTTTAGGTCTATTGTGACACACCAGTCCTCTGACCTGATCTGACACACAATCTGTTTCAACGTGAGCATTTTGAATTTCAACTTCTTGACTGCTCGATTCAGTCGACGCAGATCTAAAATGGGCCGCAGCCCCCCACCCTTCTTTGGCACTATGAAGTATGGGCTGTAAAACCCTGACTCTCTGCTGTGGGGAGGAACCCTTTCTATAGCCTCTTTTTGCAGAAGTGTCCGTACTTCTCCTTCCATCACCAAAGCCTGCTCGGAGTTTACTACCGTGTGTACTACCCCGTTGAACCTGGGCGGGCATGACCCGAACTGAATTCTGTACCCTTTTTTTACTGTATGCAGGACCCAATCTGAGACATTTGGCAGAAGTTTCCACGCTGCCAGATACTCTACTAAGGGAACCAGCCTCTCGAGGCTGGTCTCTGGTGTTATTTGAGCGGCCAGCTTGGTGACCTGAGACGGCGCACCGGCAGGAAGCAACCGAACTGACCCACTTCGAACTCTCCTCGGAGGGTGCGAGCTTCCCCACGCCGCTACGTTTCCGGGCGGACATGGAGATAAGAACTCGCTGGGGACCGCTGCGTCCTGAAACACCAGAGGTGGCAGGGTTGGCAGCACGGCCCCCTGATGGCACCGAGAGGAAGCGGGTGCCTCGACACACCGATTCCCCTCGGAGGGGGCTACCATCAGAATCCTGACGCCTTTGGCGTCAGGACTTCTTCGCCGAGGCCTTCCTGGAGATAATCACAGTCCTCAGATCTGCTCTACCTCGGGAAGACCTTGGCTGAGCGCTCTGTCCCGACCCCCAGTCTCTCTGTGGGGGGGCACGAACAGCCACGCTCACCTTTTGCTGGGCTCTATGAGAGGAGGACATACTCGGCTGGGGCTGCTCCCGCCCAGCAGCCCCAGAGACATAGACCTTACGGGGAAGAAACTTTTGAAATGCAGCTGCCAGCTTTTTCGCTTCTTGAAATCTTTCGACGACCGAATTTACTGAATCGCCAAAAAGACCGGTAGAGGAGACAGGAGCATCTAACAAAAATCTTTTATCTCTCTCTTTAATGTCAGAGAGATTTAACCAGAGATGCCTCTCCGTGGCCACCAGGGCTGCCATGGAACGGCCGATAGATTTTGCCGCTTCCCTGGTGGCCCGAAGAGATAGATCAGCTGCCTTCCTGACCTCCGCTATTGTATCTCTCCCCACTTCCTCACATTCATCGTCTATGTCTTTTAATAAGTCAGCCTGATATGCCTGTAGGACCGCCATAGTATGTAAACTAGCAGCCGCCTGACCTGCTGCCGAATATGCCCTACCCACTAAAACCGATGTTGTTCTTACTGGTTTAGTGGGCAGCTGCGGGGCTTTTAGCGACGATGCAGACTCAGGGGAGAGATAGCTCGCAAGCGTCTCTTCCACCTGAGGCATCGCCGCATAACCATGTTTTTTTAACCCTACTATATTCGAATATTCAGATGTCGCTGGGTTAAAAACTCTGAATGATGCCGGTCTAATCCATGACCTCGATACCTCAGTATGGAGGTCTGGAAAGAACGGTAAGCCCCGCTTTGGAGGTTGCGATCTAGATGGCAAAAATCGTTCATCTAATTTACTCTTTGATCGACATGACTCCTGTTCACCGGCTGGCCAGTCAATCTAGCAACAGCGCGAGTGACAACCTCCAAAAGCTCCTCTTGTGTGTGTGTGACCGTGTGTGATGCAAAATCCTCATCCAAGCTCACAACATCCAGTTCCTCGGAACTGGAGTGCTGCTGCACTTGCGCTTCAGCACGAGCAGAAGAAACCGCAGCGCGTGCTTCTGACTCGTGAACTGAAGCGTCGGATTCAACGGTTAAGGGAAGAGATAGGGGATCACCCGTCTCTAACCCCGCCGTTAAATCCATTTGCGAACCCCAGGACGAGCGTCTTCGCCGTGCCTCAGCAGCAGCGGGACCCGAGCCCTGGGGAACGCGAGCCGAAGCACCCTCCTCGAAGAGTGCTCGGCGGGACCGGAGAGTTTTCATTGTCAATTTCTCACAATGCTCACAGCCAACTCCCTCGAGAGCTGACTGGGCATGTTCCAATCCCAAACACATCACACAAAGCTCGTGTGTATCCCCACCCGTGATGAAACGAGGACAGGGAGTAACACACTCAGTGCCGCTGCTAGCCATTTTGGTGCCCTAAGCATAATTCCTTTATTTATAATCACTATGGTCCCGAATTTGAGGCAGGTTAGCTAGCGGGGTTCTGGGTTTCCCCGAGTAAATTTTGAATTTCTCTGAACTACAGATGTGCATTTTAAGATGTTGTGAAGGCAAAAAAAAAAAAAAAATTCGATAGCAACAGCTTTAAAACCATGTCAGTGGGCAACTGATTATTTTTCTCTCCTCATCAGCATCACACTCTTTTTCTCTTTGTTTTTATCTTGCCCTGTCTCTTCCCCTCCTAAAGTTGGCTTTTTTAATTTACTAAAGGCTACAATTTGTATTTTATTCTCAATATGTACACATTCATTATTAATCCTGTGCCTAACATAATGAAAACGGCTTTGTTCATGTTTCTTGTCCCCTCACAATGACAGTAGCCTAAACTATTACACTAGGCTACATGTTACATAGGCCTATTTTGGCGAAATTAGACAAAACTATATTAGTTTGCCTAATTATTTTTTGTCATTCGTTTAACATTTATGACCTAAGAAAAACCTGTCAAATATATAAAGTTAAGTTTAGCTACTTACATCTTATCTCGCACTTGACCGTACACTGAAGCGTCGAGTTGCACTGTTAAAATTCGCGCTCAGCGTCTGTGAACATAAAGCCCGCCTACTTTGATTTGATTGGTCATCTCAAATATTCTGACATTGACGAGCAGTGACAGACCAATGAGGCTCAGAACACACACACACACACACCCTGTCCTCTGTTTCTGACGTTCTCTCTGCTCGGCGCCGCTGCGGATTAAAGATGAAAGATGAAGAACGCGCTGAATCTGATTATAACAAGAAGTTTGATAATTGATTTTTCATTAGGCTATTTTTGGTGCCCCCTCAGCACTTGGTGCCCTACGCACAGCGCGTGATGCGCGTGGTGGGAGCGGCGGCGCTGAACACACTGCTTAAATTGCTGTTTTTCCATAATATATAGAGAGACAAACACACATCAAATAGACAAATACGATTTCACATAGAGCGCTTGTGAAGACACAGAAGCTAGTGTTTGTTCGGTCCAGGGGTGCTTTATAGGTTCCTGGTCAATGACGTCACCCGCCTAGGACGTCCTGTCACGCCATTGGACTGATTTCACGAGTGCTTCATGACGCAATCACGCAGGGGCGTTCCCGCAGCGCTTTCGCAGCGTTGAGTTCCCTTGAAAGGGAACTATTTATTTCCATTCATGGAAACTGATAGAAAAACAATAGGCTTAACATATTCCTTATCCCATGGCTCCCTCTAGTGGGCAACATTAATATCACAGACTTCATCTTTCAGTTGAAATGGCCGATAGTTTAGAATGTCCAGTTAGCATCAGCAATAGCATTCACCTTTGATGTTTGGACCTCTAATAACAAAATATCAATTTCCAGGGGACCAATCCACTGACTATTACCTCTAATATTAGTTTCATGATCAGGATCTTCTAATGCGTTTCATTTTATTATGTCGGATGTCAAATATATCCATGATGAAGGTGGAGTGGGCAGAAAGAGAATTTGCATGCCAGAATGGTACATGACGCAGTTCAAAATAAACAATGAGAAGCATTATGGAAAATAATAGGCTAAATAATGGAAAAACAGTCCATTTGTTTGTGAAATGGGCTACACTGGCTGTGCTGTGTTTTTGACTCACCAAAAAGAACTGGTTCACAAGAGTCATAGTCTTTTAATGAAGATGACTACACACTGTGAGCATCCGTGCAGACGTGCTTTCTTGACATTTTTTCACCGTACATCTTTTTTATTTCATCACATTAAAGCGCAGCTGCTAAAATGTGATACAGAAAACAATGCTTACATTTATATTTTATACAGGGATACATCTGTGGTGGCAGATCAGATGGGGTGACAGTGTTTTTTTTTTTGTTTTGTTAGGGTGGCACTGGCAGTAGCAACCCCGTGAGAGAGAGAGAGATAGAGAGAGAGAGAGAGAGAGAGAGAGAGAGAGAGAGAGAGAGAGAGAGAGAGAGAGAGAGAGAGAGAGAATAGGCTAAAGGAAAGAAGTGGATGGGAGCCGCAAGGAAGGAGAGTGAGAGATGATGTGAGCAAAGGACAGTGTCAGTAAGAGAAGAGAGAGAGAGAGAGAGAGAGAGAGAGAGAGAGAGAGAGAGAGAGAGAGAGAGAGAGAGAGAGAGAGAGAGAGAGAGAGAGAGAAAGAGAGAGAAAACAAAGAGCTCTAACTTATCCAGAAACTTCCCTATGAAAATATAGACACAGACTGTTGCACACATGATGGAAAATGAAAATCAATTAGAAATTAATTATGGAAACATTGCGTGGTGCAATGTACCTTTTCCCCTTAGAAAATAATATCATAGAGGGTTTCATTTTTCAACACATAATTCCGAAGCTTAGAAAATGTAGACAATATTATAAGATTTAAAATAAAATGTAAATCTGTTACATATTTTAGTGCATTTAAATATTTTCATAACATTCATCAAATAATATTTTTTATTAAGAATATGTAAAACTCTGAAATTAATTGTAATATTTTAGCATATATATGTTGCAAAAATATAATTATTTTGAAAACATGATTGAATGAATGAATAAATAAATATTTAGATGTAGAAGATTTGTTTTTGTATTTTGCATTACATAAATAAATACATATCCTAATTCATTTAAATATTTAAATATTTGAAAAAAATAGTTATTGTATTTATTTTGAATAAACAAACAAACAAACAAATAAACAAACATAAATATTTAGATGCAGAATTCATAGAATACAAATTATTGTGCTTAATACTTATAATACAACAGATGGTAAAATAAATAAATACATATTTCAATGCATGTAAAATATTTTAATAAAAATTAAAGAAAAAATATTTTTTATTAAATATAATTAAAACTATTTAAGCACATGTTGCAAAAATGTTGCATTTATTTCGAATAAATATATAAATATTGAATTTATTTGAATAAATAAATATTTAGATGCAGAACTATTATAATAAAAATGTATTTCGCATATTAATTGAAATAAATACATACATTTGTAAGTATATATATATAAATATATACTATTTTTTTTATTGGAAAAATATCTAAAACTCTGAAAATAATTTTCACATATTAGCATAGGCCTATATATGCATAGAACCATAAACTTGATACAATTTTTACAGTAAAATAGATAGAGTATTTCATATTTGTCTAAAACTATATATATTTATATAAAAATTATATAGGCCTACTTGTAAAATACTATTAATTATGCACATACATAAAAGGAAATAGAATTAAAAAAATATATTTATATATATATATATATATATATATATATATATTCAACAAGTAACTTGTAGTTGCCAGCTCTGTAGCTTCTCCATGTAACCTGGAATTGATAAAACAATGAGTTTGAATAGAAAGTGGCCCACCACATGTAAACGGGATCTCTGCTCCGCTTCTGCAGTGCTCGTCCGATCTCTCCACTGGGGTTTAAATCTTCTGAAGCTCGGATGAAAGCTGACAGTAGTTATTTCTCTTCATGGCCTGGCGGGTTCATGTGTCACAAGCGCTCAATATGGGCTTGGTATAGAAGTATAGAAGACTATTACGAATCCTACTTTGTGAAAGCTAAGCACTTCTCTATCTGGGGACCTGCCAATACTGTCATGTTTTATAATCTTCCGGATGGCTCTGGAGTTGATCTGAAACACTGACAGAACATTGATAGATCCACATGCATTATATTTGAATTCATATATTTGTCAGTAGTCAATTTTGATTGTAACTAAAGCAACTTTGATTGTAGATCAGTACATGTAGTGTCACAATTAATGCAATAAAACATCAGTTGTCAGTTCATCTTATACATTTTGATTATAAAGTAACAGGAGAGACATACTGTGCAAATGTTTATGTATCAGGTATCCCGACACATTTAGAAATTCATAGGATAAATTTGTACGGAATGTATACTTACCCCAAGGAAAACTTTCCTGCTCAGAACTCGCTCTTTCATCTTGACAAATCTGAGATCTGTTCGTGAAATTTAAGATCTGTTCTGAAACTCTACAGGAGACAAATGTGAGATTAAGGCCTTTTTCTCAGGAGAAAAAAGAAATTTAAAAGCAGTCTGAAGTCTAAAGTAAGATCCCTTCGTTAAAATGAAATAAGATCTACGCCTATGATTTCATTTCTTGTAGTCATTATATGGAATTCATGCATGCATTCATGAGGACATACTTTGGAAAATGGCACTGAACACAAGGTGATGAGGTTTGCTTTATCCTGGGGGAAGAAGTGACTCTTGAACTAGTCCAACTTTCCACTTGCTCTAAAGAAAGTCAGACTAGTTCAAACACTGAATCAGTGGCGTCAGCTCTGAACAGCGTTTTGATGTGTTACATCACAGCCTGCATACTAAAACTCCCAAATCTCCTTTGTGCGCGTAAAATTAGCCATCGTCTGTCTTCGAGGGGAAACACTTCACACAGTTATCTGAACCTCTGCTGTAATTGAACACTTTCAGCACGACAAGTTGTCCTCAAATGTTTTTTTTTTTGTTTCAAGCACACGAGTTCATCTCTTATCGGTTTGACGCTCTTCTTACAAAATACATGTTAAGGTTTTCAGTCATCTGGGTTATGAAAGGCAATGGATTTGGACTTGATATTTCATTGGGTTACACTTTATTCTAACGGTCCACTTTAGACATACTATAAATAAAGTGTAGCAGACTAATACTCTAGTGACTGCCATGTTGCAAAGTTACTTATCGTTAATAGAATGTCTAAAGGACAAGTAAAACAAAGGGTAACGCTTTAGATTACAGCCCGGAAAGTACTGTGTAATTAAGAGTAATTTACAGTGTAACTTTCTGTAATTATAGTGTACCTATAAAGTACTTACATGTAAGTATAAGGGAACAATATGTTAACTTTGGGGAATAAAGGGGTAACAACCAGGAGAAATAAAAAAAAATATTTATACTGTAAGTATTATAGAACTAAGGGGTTCTTATTCTACTATTGTGATACAACAATCTTACATTTGGGAGCAATTTAGCGAGAACATACACTGCGTACCTTTTTGTAATAATTGTGTACCAAGGCAATACATACTGTATAGGCTTTTTAAAAATGACAGGGTACATATCTATGCATTTATAAAATTATATATATATATATAGTTTTTTTGATAGCAAAAGTGCAGATGTTTAAGTTTGGGCTAACATGTTTCAAGGCAAGAAAAGCTAAGACTATTGCATTTTTTTTAAATATACTGGGAAATAAATCCGGTTTCATGTGGTTACAGGGTAAGTGGTGCTTGTATAATAAATAAAGGTTTCCAAGTCAGTGATATAAGATTGTGTATGCATTTTTATTGTACTTTCCCTGTAACTACATGGAACAAGAGGGTAACAAGCACCACTTTAATTTACAGGCCGCAACGTCACACTTACCCTGTAACTACATGGAACAAGACGGTAACAAGCACCACTACATGAAACAAGAGTATCTTTCCGTATTTAAGCAAAAGTTGCAATAGTTTTCGTTTTCATTGCACTTTTGTTAAAAAAGATTACTTTATAAATGCATAGATATGTACCCTGTGATTTTTAAAAAGCCTATACAGTATATACTGGTTCACCATTATTTCAAAAAGGTATGTTCTTGCTAAATTGCTCCCAAATGTAAGATTGTTATATCATAAAAGTAGAATAAGCACCCTTTAGTTCTTTAATACTTACAGTATAAATAATTTTTTAATTCTCCTGGTTGTTACACCTTTATTCCCCAAACTTAAAATATTGTTCCCTTATACTTTTATTATAAGAACGTTATAGGTACACTATAATTACCGAATGTTACACTGTAAAATCGCTTTAATTACTCAGTACTTTCCGGGCTGTAATCTAAAGCGTTACCAAACAAAGTGTTATAACATTCATTGCTGCATACAACACAAACAGACATATACTTTTTAGACATTAACAGATACATTTATGGCTCATTTGACCTGCCTTGTTAGGGCTTCTAAAAACTGCAATGCTGGTTTAATCAAGTTGATGTTTACAAGATATGATCACAATTGCAATATGACCAATTTCTGATGAAAATAAGAATATTCGTATGCATGTAAACAGTCGTTGTTATTCTTATATACAGATAAAACGTTTGGGGTCAGTTAAACATTTTCTTTTTGAAGGAATTAATGTTTTCATTCAGCATGGATGCATTAAATTGATCAAAAGTGACAGTAAAAACATTTATAACGTAGCAAAAGATTTATATTTCAAATAAAGGCTGTTCTTTTCAACTTTCTATTCATCAAAGAATCCTGAAATAAATGCATCACACAAATATTAAGCAACATTTCCACATTGATAATAATAAGAAATGTTTCTTTCTTGAGCAGCAAATCAGCAAATTAGAATGAATCATGTGACATGATTGCATTTTTAAAAATAAATTTAAAATACGAAACCGTTATTTTTAACAGTATTATTATTATTGCTCAAATAAATGCATTCCCTGTGAGCATAAGAGACTTCTTTGAAAAACATTAAAAACTCTTACTGAACTAAATAAAATAAATGATCAGACTATGACCAAAATAATAATAATAAAAAAATATTGCATTCCTATTCTTGAATTGTTGTAGATGTTATGCAACAATTTGATAATAGATTCTCAATACAATCACAAGACACATAGAATAGCATTATTTCCTTGTGAATTCAAGCTAATGTGACTTGGCCAAATGAAACACGAGGCTGAGAGGATCTAAGATGACTGTTACCACTTTTATTGGCTGCAGGTACTTTACACACAGCTTTAAATTCCTAATAGGAGCCTCTCTGTGTTTTCAGCTACAGGGTAGCACTGGTGGTGGGCTTTATCAAACCTGAACATTTTGCCCTGCTTATGTTGGGTTGAACGTGCACTTGTGCATTGACTGTTTATCTGTCTGTAGTTGAGAGAGCACTGAACATTTAGACCCTAAATCTCTCAGCAGGATCTTTCTCTTTCTCTTTTCTCTATTTGATTGTTCTGCTTTAGACATCTTGGATCCGTGATTCTGTTGATACCGCTCTACACAGCATGACATGTGCTGCCTCCGTTGCACGCTGGAAAGTAGGTACATTTGGTTTGAAACTTTAAAAAAGTATGTTCTATGTAGTAGTGTGTAGTATGAATGTGTGTATTATGAATGAAATTCAGATCCGCTACACTGTCTTGTGACCTGCTACGGCGTCAGTTGCGTCCCTTCACTTCCATTCACAAATCCTCTCCCGTGAATTCGGACATACTATACTCCGCTCACATTATGTTTTTCACCTACTATGTAGTACGGAAATAGGCATATTCGGAGGCAGCGTTGGTTAAAGGGGGGCTATTATGCAAAATTCACCTTTGTATTGTTTTTGAACATATTTATGTGTCTGTAGTGTGTGCACACTACACAACCACCCTATTGTGGCAAAAATCCATCCACTCTGTTTGCTATTTTCGCCATAAATCTGATACAGTCTCAAATTGAGCCATTCCAATGTGACGTCACATTACTCAGGCCCCGCCCACGACTGGCATGCACTCTGCCCTATTAGCATAGCTCCTCCCCTGAGTGAGCTGTACACAGTCCACTATGTGGACCTCCTCGCCAGATCATTTAACAGCAGCATTTAAATTAAAAATATATTCTTATTAAAGCTACTAGTTTTTCATTTAAGTGAGTGATTTTCGTTTTTTCTTTTGTTGTTTGATTCATATTAACATACAGCAATAGGTACTGTATATTACGCTGCTTTCACTTTAATACACAGATCTAATATACACATGTGATTTCTTTCCCTGCTGTTTACGTTCACAGACATAACCAACTGTGTTTGTGAACTTTTTGTGTTTTTGACATAACCTTGTGTGTATTTGACAGTTTAAGTGCAATAAGAGTGAAAGAAAACTTTAATACTCACGTGACACACCGTCTGACAGATGTGTGCGCTCAGAAAATCATATATCAGACGTTTAGACTGATATGGCTTTAAAACGCATTCAAATAATAACTTTCATGATGATGAAGAACTGGAATCTCACGTGAGCACGGCTGCGACAGAGATGATGATCAAAACCAAACAGATGTTTTAGATTTTGGCAGAGTATCCGAGGCACGGCTCCGCCCTTTTCATGATAGGGGACAGCTCATTTGCATTTAAAGATACATACACGAAAACAGCTTTGCTTCTACTCAAAACAACATGGTATAATAAATGAACTGGAGGGTATTTTGGGCTGAAACTTCACAGACACATTCCGGGGACACTTGAGACTTGTATTACCAGCCCGTTCTCATCCTTTGGGGTCATATAGGTGACGCTATATGACAAAACGTCGAAATACTACGCACATGGCACCCTTTAGCGTGAATATAACACGCGAACCCAAGGCGTCATAAAGTTGACTGGCATCCTTTAGCGTGAATATGAGACGCAGACCCTACAACACACCTAAACCTACCCATCACTTCGCTTGTTATATTCACGCTAAAGGGTGCCATGTGCGTAGTATTTCGACGTTTTGTCAGGCGTCACTTATATGACGCCAAAGGATGAGAATGCGTTGGTATTACATATTGTAAAGGGGCATAATAGGTCCTCTTTAAAGGTCTCAAGTAAAGAAAGGTATAGCTCACATTTTTTAAATACATCACGTGCGCTCCTTTGACTCAGTGCAAGTAGCTGATACCAAGTCAACATTGTACAACCATTTGTTTTTCAACATTATTTTGCTTCTATTTACTCACTCAACCAAACTTTAAAGAATTAAAGCAATCTATCACATTTTCGTTAAAACCAATGCTTTTTCACTGTTTAAGAACCTGCTTGATTGGACCTTTCTTTCATACTCTACTGGTTATTCTGTGGGCTGGCTGAGAGATAAGAAATGTCTTTATAAAAGGTATAATTCAGGTCTTATTTGAAACACTCTGAAGCTGTTTGTAGTTACAAAGAGTGGATCAACATAAGAGCAAACCCTGAACTCTAACACTTTAGTTTCTTCGGGCAGATATACAAATATAGCCGTCAGCTGCAGCTTTTCATTTTACTCTTAAGATCAGGTATGCGTGTTTAAAAGCCAAGGGTGAACACGTTTAATATTCAGGAAAATGCAGAAATACTTCTTAACCCTGAAACTATATTTTAGATGTAATTTTTAGTGCATCCAATGACTATTGCTTATTTCTAACATATTAAACGTCGCTGAAACGTTTGTGCTGCAGACATGAATGATACTTTAAAAATGGTAAAAATTGAGTCATGATGTTACTTTTAAGTGAGTTGACATGGAAAAATAAATGAATAAATAAATACATTTTAATAATCCTATTGGATTACTGTGATGATTTCAGCGTGAGGAAGGAAGAAGACGGGGTCCGCTGACTGAGACTCGTGCATTTTATTAAAGTAATTCCAAGAAATCACAAACAAAAGGTTGCGGTCTGCGCAAATAACAATAAATCAACTCTTTCACTGCAGCACTTGGGTTTCCAGTCCTCAGTTTTCAGTTCTCAGTTCTCAGTTCTCAGACACGCACGAAGTCCCAGTCCAGTCTCTCTCTTCCTCTGTATTCATTACCTGGTGGCTTTTATCCTGTCTCTCCATGCCAATTACTGAAACAAGACATAGGTGTTTGTCATTGGCACTTGACCTACACACCGCTCTCTCTCCCGTTGCAGACCTCGCTGAACCACGCACCCCTCGCCACAATTACACTGAAAGAGGAAATATTTACAGAGGCCATATCTAGTCCTGACCTATCATTTAAAAGTTTGGGGTTAGTCATATTTTTAAAAGAAAGCCTGCAAGGCTGTATTTTTTTTTAACCATTGTTTTTTTCACTACAAGCATCACAACTGTGTCATAATAATAAGAAATATTTGGTTACACATTATATTAAGGTGTCCATGTTACAGTGTAAATTATATTGAAGTATTGAATAATAATTATTAACCTCATGTACTTACCATATAGGGTAAGGCGTGTGGTTTGGTTTAGGGTCAATTGTGTAATTATGCATAATTTATAGTTATTAATCTGTAAAATAAAGTGTTACAGAAATGAGTCGAAAATCAGCATACTAGAATGATTTCCAAAGGATCACGTGACACTGAAGTCTGGAGTAATAATCCTAACATTTCAGCTTTGCATCACAGGAATAAATACGCTTTTAAAATATATCAAAATAGAAAGAAGTTATGCCTATTTTAAACTGTAATAATATTTCACAATATCACTGTTTTTACTGTATTTTTGAACATATATATGCAGCCTTGGTGAGCATAAGAGACTTCTTTCAAAGATCTTAAAAAATCTTACATCCCCAAACCTTCATCCCCAAACATTGCTTAAACTGCATATCCACTTCATGTAAATAAATATTATTAATATTTTAATATAATTGTAATATCTGATATTCCCTTATTGATTGTTCTGGACTAATTGCGACCGTCGCTATGGTAAAATTGGTCTTCTGTCCTCAGCCTGATTTTGATTGATCAGACCTTCTCTATTGATGTGTCTGCTAATAATCAGTAAAACAGCAGGATAAGGGCGGATGAGGGCTGATGATGGCCGAAAAGCCAGACACTCTTGATTACGAACCTCAGCTCACAGCGAGGGTCGAGCTCCACGTGGAACGTCCACAAGACCCAACACCGCTGCTATAGTCCTTTTCAGTCAAACCAAGTCTACAAGAACTCGCTGGCATGAAGGACGCACCGCTGATTGGTCAGATGATCCCAAGCAGGCACTGGCTCTCAGTTATGTTTAGTTCCTTAATCTTTGTCCCACTCTTCAGTTTACTCTCAGCATTGTAGCTTGAAGCCGCCCCTGTGGATGCTGTTGTTATGGACAGAACTCAAAGCCGAGGTCTCAGCAGTGTTCCTCACTCTCCTGCTGGTCTTCCGTGCCCAGTCAAGAGGTCCCGTCATGATGAGCATTATGGTGGTGGAACACAACAGGAGGTGAGATGAAGAGAAGCGAGACGCAAACCAGCATGGCTGCTGTCTAACTCCTAAGTGTTCCAGCCATTGCTCACAATCAACTTCAGACTTCCCTTCTCTTCTCCCTTTGATTTTAGCTCTGGGTTCAGGAAGGGAGTAAGACATTTTAAAGGGGTGCACTCTAAAGAAGTTTCCCAGCGAACAAAAATTATGTTCTAAAAATGTTTTGCTAGCGTTCCCATTAAATGTTGAAAAAAGTTTTTTTAACAATGCAAACATTGTTACTTTTAAATGTTCTCTAAAAATTCTGAAACAAAAAATGTAAGCTGAACATCCAACTAAAACATTTCAGGGGAAAAAATAGTATAAGTAACATTTTTGTGCTAAAGTTTTGAAAACAATATTAAAGACCAGATAACTTTGAACGAACGTTCGATTAATGTTAAAGGAATAACGTGTGTTCATAATTTTGAGAGAGCCTTTTCAGGATGTTTTCCTTTAAAATGTTGCGCACTCACTTGAGATGAAGGCTCCAGTGATATTTGAGGTGTTGATCAGGGATTCCCAAACTTTGGCCTAACATATTTCTACTTGAAGTATAATTTACTTGAGAATTTAAGTTATTTTAATATTTTAATAACACACTTGCATGTTCACAGTTGTCTAATGTGGTCAAATGACATGCAGGTAAACAAAACATTTTATCTTTCTTTAGTGTTTTATTTTATTTGTTTTTATTTTAAAAAAATGTTTTTGTTTTTATTATGCTAAATGTACAGGTTTTTGATTAATTTTACTATACAGGGCTGTTGAATGTTTGAATCTGATTGGTTGAAGAATGTTCTAAGGTGTGCAATTATTTTCAGGGAAACGCACGGCTAAAGTAGTTCCAGGCAGGTCTTGACCGCATTATATGTCTATATCACTTCACCAAATGATTTCAGGTCCTTACAGACTACAACCGCATAAGAACCAAAACCCACAACAACACTGACCAAGCAAATAAATATGTGAATTATAGGATAAAAATGACAAATTATTTTCATTTGCCACAAATTTGTTATTTTTTTTCCACAAAATTAAAAAATTTTATGTACAGAGAGCACATACTCCCCCCTCTCTCTCTCTCCCACTCAAATGCACACACATACAGTACGGACACACTCGCAGAGAAACGTTTTGTCAGCGCTACTCCTACGAATTTATAAGTAAAATAGTTTAACAACGTGACATTTCCACTAGCGAGGTAATAACGGCACTGTTTTTGAAGCAGATAAACTTACAGTTTTGCTAATAGTAAAGACACTTCGGCCGAAAACTGTAGAGACACACAGACTCAGGTATTCACACACGCTTAATCTCTTTCTCTCTCTGGTGTGCATTATAATCTAATAATTCAGCGGCCTGTCGTCAGTGATTCCTTACTTCATCAACTCACAAACACCCAGTTTGTGAAATCATAGTGGTTATTGCGGTAAATCCCCTGTCAATCATGGGTGTCATTCGCCTATGAACAGTGTATTTCTACAAAAAACATTGATAACTGATAATTTTGCATTTGCATAATGAAGCATGCAAGCCAGTAAACAGTCCAAGAGCTCTGTTGACTTGAAAGATGATCAAGAGGCAGTGAAAATATTTCACTTTTAATGAAAACTGTATACTTAAACTGCTGTGTCATTTCTGATTCACTTTTATCTCTGTCCATATTATTCCTTAGGGGATTTATATCTTTGAATAAAAACACAAGTTCTCATTTGTTAACATTAGTTAATGTATTAATTGACATGTTTCTCAGCAGTAAAGAAAGGTATAATTTTCACTTTCAAACTTTGGACTTGTGTGTGTAGGTGACTAATGAACAATTCTCATGCAGACCCTTCCTGAACTACATCTCAGAGCCAATCTGCATAAGTGCTGCAGAATGTGTTGAACAGCCGAGGGGGCTTTGGCCCGTTCTGCCGTGAGTGTCAGCTTCCCATCCACCTGTGAGGGGATGTTGACCATGAGCATGCCCTTGGGACACCTCTGAGGGCCTGGCAGATGAGGCAGCCATCCACCGCTTGCATGCTAATAGAGAGAATTTTTTTCCCAATAGATGTTGTCAACAGATATAGCCTGAATACCAAAACACAGACTGCTTTTTCCTCCCCAAAACAATTGTTGGTAACCTTTATGCAAGCGTTTGAAGTAATAAGCTACCGCACTTGTCATTTTCTGACTGCGTGGCTATGTGAATTGTTCTGTGGTGCAATTCAGATATTAAAATGTGACTTCATATCTTTTTCCAATCATTCAAAGCTTAAGAGACCTTGCATGTCTCACAATGCCAGAGACTTAGCATGCCATCACAACGCATGTGTGTAGAACCCTGTGAAATAATTTTTTTAAACTTTATAAATTCCTTTTTATTTTTTCCCAAATTGCGTTTTTTTCCCGTATTTTGGATTCCATTTTACGGTTAAATAAAATTTTAGTAATCAAATAGAATTTAAAGTCTCCATGAAATCAAAGTTTTTGACTTGAATATGTTAGCCTTACTGTTATCTATAAGCAGTGTGGTCCAAAACAATGACAACATTCACATTTAGAAGATAATAGGCATTCAAAACCTATCTCTTGCTTCCACCAATATGGATCAATGATTTTTTATAACATCACTTTACACTTCAACTTCTCATTAGATTTTCTGTCCAATCAAATGCTCTCTTGAATCTAAAGCGTCACGCCCCCTGCACTATAAATAGACGCTGAAGCTGCGGCTAAAATCGCTCAATTGTTCATTTGCTATTTTTCTATGAGGTTAATGAACTATAAAGGGAATAGGGAACGATTCAGACAGTGTACATATGCTTTCTATTGGGGTGTTAGTGTCACATTAACCACCGCAGCATGCACACAGTCTGCCCAGGTCCAGTGACACAATAGCACAGAGCGGCACAGACCAGAAAACATATGGGACACATTTGAATTCTGCACAGAATGCTGTATTTTAAAGCAATATGGAGGAGATAGGAGGAGAAACGATTAGAGATTAGGAGGAAACTGTGGCTTTATCAAGCTCAATGGCTGTGATATAAACGAAACTCTATTCCGTCAACACACCGAAAAATGCTGCGCGTTTCTAGGCACTTCAGTGGGCCTTAATAACAATTTATTAAAAGTTTAACAATTTTTTAATTTTTAGGGCCCAATGAAATCTGTTTTATTTTTTTTTAAATTCCATCCCCATTGCGCTTTAATATTCACAGACAATAGTGTAAGTGTAAAGCCCTTCTTTTGATTTATTCCTCCAAAATCTTCCAAATTCCGCGACATACCGTGTTATAGGCCTACTGTAAATCCCACATTTATGACTGGATTCCACGATTCCATCCACGTTTTCCACATCTCTGAAATCCCCATCTCTCCTTATCCACAATCACGAACGCTGTACTACTTGTCTTACAGGCCGGACGCAGGATGCCACCACCGTATGTCTACATGACATGCCTTTATCAGCGGCGTTCAACTCTGCTGACCTGACTAAGACTATAATTAAATGCTTGCCTGTGCGGTTGGGGGTGACTGCCATATATAAGGTGGTTGTCAGCTGGCTCAGGATAGAGGCTGAGTTGCTTCAGTGGTTTGTAATAGGAACGCTGCCGTGCATCTCCAGTGATCTAGCTCTCGGGAATGGCTCATCTACCACAATATCTCCCTCATAAAACGCTGAGTGGAGAGGTATTGATCAGCAACGGCGGGGCACGGATGGCAGTTCTCCCATTTTATACTGCAATGTTTTAATGGATTAACAATGTAATTAATATGACAAAGGATCTCCTAAAAGCCTGTTTTCAGTTCAAAATGAGTCATTAAACATCCACATTGGCCCACATTTTGGCTGTCTGGGTTTGGCTTGGTCCAGTTAGCCCTTGCTGATAGATGGCCTAACCATTCTCTAGGCAAAAAAAAGCATCTATTGATTTACATTCAAAAGTCATGTTGTCTGATTAAATAATGCATTTAAATGAATAATTAAATAAAGTAAAACAAAAACTAATATATAAACAACAATATATACACACACACACACATGATTTTGTTTGATTTATTTAACTTTTTTTTATTTCATTATTTTCTATATTTTTATAATTTCATTATAATAACTCATGCATTTTAAATGTATTTTATACAATCATTTTTTTTAGGGCTAGCACAAGCAAGATATTGATTCATTAATCATTATTTTTATTTATAAATAATTGCATGCAAATATCTAAAAACATAATGCATGCACCAAAAGACCAAATCACTCAAGAAACAGATTTACCGGTACTTACAATTTCACAGAGGTCTGCACCATTTTAATAATCTTCTAAAAACTTGTGCTGAAGTTATACCATTACTAGATGACGCACCCTGGCTTTTAACTTAAAATCTATTGAAGCAGCATTTTTCAAGCTTGATGTTTCATGTATAATTTGTGAGACCAATACTGGTGTTGAAGAAAGACTCCTTTTAATTATATCATTGCGCTGTAATTTCCTTGCTGGAGGCTGTGAACGGCTTGCTGAGACTGCATTAACATAATCATCATCCAGTACCAACAAACTCTCAGATAGTGGCCCAAACACATACATTGAAATATATTACGTTTTTATGCTATGTTGTTTTGTACTGCATTTTGACCATTTTGCAACTTAACTGTTGCATGTCACCAATGACAAGGTCAGGTTTTGATTCCAATTGAACTCATGCAGGCCTGCTAAAATGTATAGCTTGAATGCACTGTTGCTTTAGATTAAAGTGTCTGCCAAATGAATAAACACACTTGCATGGCGATTATGTCCAAACACATTCATAGCTGTTTGTCACAGCTCACACACAACCAATGTAAAAAAAAAAAAAAGAAGAAAAAAAAAAGGTGCCCAGAAAATTGACGATGTCAGTGAGAAGATCAGTTTGCAGATTCCTCAGTGCTTTGATATTTTCTCATCTAATGCAATGAAATTCATTTGTTTAAGTGTGGCTTCAGCGTCAAAATTCGTTTTGGTGCCACAATATTTACATAACCAATTTGCTCAGGTTTGCATGAATTCTTTATTTCTGTTGGACTCAAATCTGAAGTTATTACATTCATGTTCAGACAAAGAAGGCAAAACAGCAGATATAATAAAGTTACCAAGGAGGTTAGATTATGGAAAATGTAACTTAGACTTCAGAAAAACAAAACAAACAAACTGAGAGTTTCTTTTTTTACTGATGCTATGATGTCTTTTTTGCTGAATCTCATTTCATTTTTAAATGCAAAACCTCTTTGTAACCTTCAAAGAACGCTCCAGAATAGGAAGAAGATGCTAGTCTGTATTTACAAGCTTGACTTCACGGGTCCTTCTGGCCTGTTTCCTAGGCTGTTCACACTCGCTGGCCTCTGGCACACTCTGTGTATTCATTACTCCAAACAGACCAAGGGTTGTCTCGCTATTAAAGCAAATTACCTCGGCTTCTGTGTGACACTGGCCGTTCTTCTACATGGTTGACGGCTAATCGGAGTGGAACTGATGCAGGATTTCCTTCCAGGGCTTCCCTGTAAGAGTATATAGACCTTCATCTACCCTTCATGCTGAGCTAGCACACATGGGTATGCACAAAATGCAGTTTAGCTGGATGCATTTGTTTAAATCAAGTAAAAATGTTTAATGAATTCAACAATTTCATTGATTTCATTTTCATTGATATAATTTTCATTTCACTTATGAAGAGGGCTATCCGAGTCCACACACTCATGGATGGATCGGTGGCGCTGAGCAGGCGTGAGCTCACCAAGAAACACTTCATGCTCCAAGACGGGACTCAAAAGACATACATCTCGTCTCCATTGGGAAGCTCAATAGGTCCTGCGCAGACTGAACAAGGCTTCCAAGACATTATTGGTTGCCGGAACGTATCCTTGTAATCAGGGTTTGAAATAAACTTTTTCACTCACCGGCCAAATGTTTTAGGTCACCGGCCGCGCAACACATTCTCATCCCAAGGCATCATCTAACTGACGCTAACTGACGCTTTTGACCATGCGTCAACATGCCGACGCACATGGTACCCTTTAAGCGTCAATATGAGACGCTCATCCTCGGGCGTCATCTAACTGACGCTTTTGACCATGCGTCTAAATCCGACGCACATGGCACCCTTTAGCGTCAGTTAGATGACGCTTCTGTTATGGGTAGGTTTAGGTCTGGGGTAGGGTTAGGGTTAGACCACTGAAGGCGCGTCTCATATTGACGCTTAAAGGGTACCATGTGCGTCGGCATTCTGATGCATGGTCAAAAGCGTCAGTTAGATGACGCCTGAGGATGAGCGTCTCATATTGACGCTTAAAGGGTACCATGTGCGTCGGATTTAGACGCATGGTCAAAAGCGTCAGTTAGATGACGCCTGAGGATGCGCGTCTCATATTGACGCTTAAAGGGTACCATGTGCGTCGGCATGTTGACGCATGGTCAAAAGCGTCAGTTAGCGTCAGTTAGATGACGCCTTGGGATGAGAACGGGGTGGCCATTCAGAAATTCTACTAGCCAAAGAGAAAAGAAAAGAAAAAAAGAAGAACAAAAAAAACAGATTAACTACCTCACATCTTATATATCACATCTATATATATTTGATAATATTTGATTTCATGCATTTCTTATTCAAATATAATCCAGTCATCCAGCCATTTCCTCTCTTCCTCTTTCATCCTCATCCTTTTCACCAGATCAATACAGTACAAAGCACATAAAAAAAAGTGTATGTTGGAAAATAACAATGTCTTTTCTGTTAACCAAATGCTTTTTAATCTTCACTTTTGCTTCAATGCAAATGAACAAGCGCGCTGTTTTCTTTGTAGTAACATGCATGTTCAAGAAGCCAGATATACGCACATTCTGCGCAATGCGCTGTATTTACTATATCACTATGACTCACGAGTTGAATATTTGCACTACATCTGCACTAGGGGTGTAACGGTTCACAAAATTCACGGTTCGGTTCGATACGATACACTTGTGTCACGGTTCGGTACGTTTTCGATACAGCAAAAATTTTATTTTTTCAATTATATATTTTTTTTTTAAAACTAACATCATAAAGTATGATATTTTTTTACTTTGAGCAATGATGGAGCTATACTTGACTTTTCTTAGGAGCTTATAAAACAAAACAGCTCCTTGGACAAAATGAAATGTAATATTGTAGTAGTTATAAACAAGGTTTATTTTAGTTCAGATTAACATTTGAGGGCAGCAATTGTATTCATAAAGTCAAAATAAAACCGACGCAATGTTAGCCTACTTGAAAGCATTATAGCCTACTATTCCTGCCAAACTTGCATGGTTACAGTTAGTAGTGTTACTACAGTAAATCCATGGTGAATGTTGCTGATATGGACACTGAAAAGTTCATTGATGGCACAAAGTTTCTTCCTGGTTTATCCGTTAATAACGGAGAAATGTGAATGTTTCTCACTAGATCTCGCAGCGATGTTATTACTTCAGTGGCGAATTCAAGTTTTTTCTTTACTGGATTTCGCTGTGTAACTGCTTGATTAAGATCGGCGCGCGCTGCATTGGTCCAAACGGCCCGCCAACCACACAATAATGAGTAGCTCAGTTTCGTTCCGCTTACATTACATTTGCCATTTGATGTTGGGCAATGTTGTGGTCACGCCAGCGTCTCTTATATCATTATGAGCGCGCTTGCCACGCGCCACGCGCCAACATTTGAACTAAAGAAATTTTGATCGGCCGGAAAAATGGTCCAACGAACCGTTCGGTTTAAAAATGCGTACCGAAAACCGAACTGAAAGCCTCGTACCGAACGGTTCAATACGAATACGTGTATCGTTACACCCCTAATCTGCACAGATTTGGCTAACACGAACTTCCCCAGCAAAGTAAGTAAACAATAAATAACACGCCAAATTGGCTAGTGATTTGACAGCGTTACCCGCCACAGTTGATTTTTACCCGCATTTGGCGGGTCGGCGGGTGTTCATTTCAAACCATACTTGTAATCCTAAAATCCACTTTTCAGCGATGACTCGATGGTGAAAATGACAATCACAGTCATGAAGGAGAAAGATTCTGAGGAAATGGCGCACTTGATCGTCATTGGACATTGTCGTTATGCCAATCAGGCTTCAGTATTCCAGGAGATAGGCTTCCCCATAGCGTCATCGATGACGCAACGTTGAGAGACCAATATTGAAAGGGAATAATACATTTAGTCCTGGTTTCGCATCACGCTATTCTAAAGATACAAAAGAATTTTAAAACTAAAAAACCCTTTCAAACAAACAAACAAACAAACAAAAAATGGCTTATACAACGTAGATTTTGCGATGGCTGAACATCCAAAACAATGCTGTGATGCATTGCATTGCAGCAATGCATTTATTTTCTGAAACTTATTTAAACTTCGTATGAAATTTATGACAAAAATGTGTGGAATTTATCAAAATAAACAAAATAACTCAAACTCTCCCGCCATCTTGCTTAAAAATTAATTGTGAGGATTCTTCACCCTGGGCCATATGTCCATAAACAATACAATTTCTTCCTTAAAGTGACCATGGCATGTACCCTTTGCTAACAGATGTGTGGAATGGCCCATTGTAAAGGGATTCAGTTGGTCACTTTGGTTTAGAACGACCCTACAAATCTCGTCCCCTTCTTCTTAGCCGCTTGCATTCACCCTCTGTCCTATTTAGGGTCGCATTTTGTGTCTTTGTTCCATGTTGCGTTCATATTTCAGTTAGACCGCACAGGAGTTTGATGGGACGGGGACAGAGTTTCGGTTTAGGGTCCTCTAATTTGATGAGCACCAAGGTTCGGATGGCAGGTTTCACACTTAATCAAATGAACCACACAAACAGAGCAATCGCACCAGATATCTATTTCATTGAACCAAACCGGCCAAGCATGAACACACCCTTAAATAAAAATGTAAACTTGCTTAAAAGTCTCTAAACTCGAAGTATTAAACGAATGTATTGCTCATTGTTAGTTAATGCATTATCTAACGATAACCAATGAGACCTAATTGTAAAGTGTTTCCAAACTAATCAACCATCTTGTCTCTAATGATACCTCATATCAGGCAGATTATTGAGGACAGGTGTGCTATTTATTTATTTATTTGATCAAAAGTCTGGCGTAAAATCAAAGGGTTTAAAAAATCCCATAGACTTACATTAAAGGAGACAAGTCATATTATAGTCTTTTGACTTGGTAATTGCCTAACCACCTTGGAGACCATAGATTTGAAGATCATTCGCGTCAACGCTCAGTCACACACAACTACATACGATTTCAACACTGGCCTATTTACATGAATTCTGTAAAACAATGATTAATCAGAAACAAAGGACTGACAAAAAACGTATTTGAAATGCAGTGGAATCCTTTATTAGACCCCCTAAGGTCAGCAAAAATGAATCAGAGCCTCTTATCCGATGAGCAAATGTTCTGCGCAGGTTGGCGGCGCGTCTTTACAGAGACCTGAGGGGTAAGTGGGATCAGTATCGCTTCAGTAATGATTCTTTTAGCCTATGGTGCATTCTCAGTGTGAGGTGTGAGACGACTCGCATGTTTCACTGATGGCAAGATATGTGATTGCAACAGTTTAATCAAAGTATCTGTTCATGATACTGTGAACATAATTAATTGCGCCCTTGATGATCTTCCGGGCTTTTAGAAGAGCGGGGTATTCATGAAGACTCATTCAAACATCAGGCATTGATGTTAGACCTCAGTAGAGCTCTCTCAGAGCAGGAAAATTGCTATTTTCCATTTATTCATTCAGTATAAATGCAAACAAGAGTATATTCATATCTGTTCTTATTGCTTGTTTTTGAGGCTTCAGCTATTTTTAACCACTAGCACACCTATAGGTTTGATCAGAAAACATTTTATTTTGATCAAAAAAGAGCAGGGAGAAAAACAAGTAGCCCAGAAGTAAAAATAAAACTAAATGTCCATATTACATACAAAGTTTTAAACGTGAAAGGACTTGCTATGACAAAGGCAACACAGCTTTTATTTTATCATTTATGTTTACATGCTGATTCACCCAGCTAATAAGTCAGTTGATTTGATTGATTTTCTTTCACGCATTTCTGTTGTGTTCTGTTACACATAAAAACTTGTAGAATACATTTTCAATCAGAAATTGCTAATACATTTCACAATCAATTCCAAAGAAGCAGCAAGTAACGTCTAGGTTACTAATGTAACCCCGTTCCCCGAAGGAGGGAACAGAGACGTCTTATAGGAGCTGTTTTTTGGTGTATTAGTGTGAAAAAGTGAACCAGCCCACACCAAATAATGAATTTAGGACAACTGTGAGAAGCCAAAGAGGCGAGAGCTTGAAATTTGGTTAGTGCAGTCCACCAAAGTTGAATTATATAAGACAGATACATATTGTACTTGGGAAAACAGCAAATTTAGATAAAAAAAATCACCTATATGCTAAGTATAGGCTACTTGCTGCAAGTTTCTATCTATTATTGATTCATGATCTTCTCTAAACTGATATGCTCTTATGAGAATTCTCATCATAATAAAATAATTATTTTGAGTACAAGTGTCTCAGAGAGCAGAGCCATCAAATATGGTAATGAATTTCTCCGATAATGAAAATATATCTGAACATGAACTGATTAGACACTTATTTATGCACTTGCACAAGCAGAGGATTAATCATCCTAATCGTTAAACTTTTCTTCTTTAACTCACATCCGTAGGTTTATATTTAAAATATATTTCGCTATAAAGGATGTTCACATTCACCTGCAGTGTGACATGCTAAACTTGATTATTTTACTTAACAACATTTCGCGACATTTTCATGCTGATTTATGACCATATTAATCGAGATGCTTTATAAAAAATGGAACACCGCAAGACCATTTTAATAAACCAAAGGCGGCAAAGGGTGATTATGATGAATAGTGATCATTCACAGCTTCTAAAATATACACTTTCCTCATACATGCATATACATTTGAACCTAAATTCCATTAATAATCCGTTCATGAAATAAAAAACAAAAAGTAAGAAATGACTATGTTGGCACAATTTATATTAGTGTACAATAATTTCAAGAATTTAAGCATAAACCTTATAAAAATACAAAATACGTTTTACAATCATGAGGAAAAAACACATTTCTGTATGTAACCTGCACTTAAACTCTGCTCATTGAGAAGATATATTTTATGTGGAAGTATATTCATTGGATCATCCACTCTTAACACTAAAGGTTCCAAAAGAGGGTTTTCTCAGTGATGTCATAGAAGAACCATTTTAGGTTCCACAAAGAACACTTCTCAAAATAACTTTTTTTTTTCTTAGTGTGAAGAACATTTTCATAATTTAAAGCACCATTTTCCACAATAAAAATCCTTTTACGCAATGGAAAGGTTTCATGGATGTTAAAGGTCTTCATTGATGCCAATAAAGAACCTTTAATTTTAAGAGTGTGTGTATTATTTGTTTCTGAGCTTTTTGATCTTGTACTTTTATCAAGTCTCAAGTCTGAAATCTCTCTATTTCAGACAACAGACATAAAGAGCAAGGATTACGTACAAGGATTCCATTATGAAATAGTGTGTTTTACAAGATTGCAATGACAGAATCAATGAAAACAATTTATGACCCTATTTCTTACACCTGGCTTAAGTTTTATAGGAAAGTGTCAGCATATTTCTTTTTAAGGTTTCACAAAACTTTCTCAGGTATGGTCAGAGTTTTATTTTTATTTCTACTTTTCTGTCTTTTACTCATACCTGAAAATTGATTCAGTAAATAGCACATAAATAAACCGTCTCTCTTTGAAAATGATTACTATGATAATTATGTGACTTCACACTACTTATCACTCTACTCCACTTTGCCTGAAGATGTATTTTACCCCTGAACAATCCAATGCATGCAAAACATGCCAAAAGAGAAGGATAATAAAACAAGGATGTGCTTTGTCAGTGCTTGTTCTGCAGATATTTGTGTGATTTACAGTATAACGGTGGTTGGGAGTATAGTTCAGTCTGATATTACCTATGGCTGCTGTATAAACATCAATCTTTTGGTGCCTGGATGACAGAAAAAAAGTTCCACTTTAATAATCGAAGTTGACTAGTGTAGTAGCCCTAATAAGTAACTATTTTTCATATCCAAAGGCTGATTATGACTTTGATATACTGTGTACAATGAAAAATTGAATATTTGTTTGATCTTTCTCAGCAATAAAATTCAGATTTTGACACATTAACACAATCTTAAAGGAAATTATATACCCTCTTTCAAAGTCTTACAATTTTTTTGTTCAAAAAACACAATTTTTTCACACATTGACACTGGACACTGTTGCAGCACCTCTTTTCCCAGTCTGTCTGAAACACTCTAGGGGGCGTTTCCCAAAAGCATCGTTGGCCAACTGTGATCGCAATTTCCATTGAACTCCATTGGTAACGACGGAACTTGTGACCATCGATGGCTTTGGGAAACGCACCCCTGTTTAGTTCCTGTCTCTATGAAGCCCCTCCTTTCGAAAAGTGCAACATGCTCCGATTGGCCGGCTGGATCAGTGTATTGTGTATATAACTACCTTTGGAGAGACTTTGTGCTTTGTAACTTTGCAGACCTTTTTCATGCTCAAACAGCAACATTTTCAGAAAGTTGAAAATGCAATAGGACCTCTTTTTTGATATTTCACACAGTATTTTAAAGATCTAAAATCTTTCAAATTCTCCAAAAGACATAATTGTTAGGTAGATTATCCCATGAATTTCTTACATTATCATTCTCAAAACAATACCGTCTCTGCTTCCAAAAATAGTATACAGCAAAACACGTCTCCATAACCTGTAGTGGACAGTAATAGCTTGTCAGAGCTGTCAGTTTGCCATTTGTCTGCACATTTGTCTGACACCAAACAAGTATTTACATGTAAAATGAAACTATACGCAGCTGCTTTGGACAGAATCTAGCACATATGCTATCGATTAACTATTTGCTTTTGTGTTTGTAGGATATGTAAAATATCTTTTGTTGAAAAATGCATCAATAGAAAAAACAGAGGTAAATAAAGACAGGAAAATCAACTGTCACTCGTCATGATGTCAACACAAGGGTAAAGGACCCTTCAATAGTGCACAGCACACAACGTGCTCTCTGAGGTAAGGGAGGTCACGCTTGCATGACAGCGTTCTGACAAAGGCGAAGAAGTGAAAGAAAATTGACATGTGTTTGGGGGAAACCCATTCCTCATTGATGTCTCAAACAGGACTGACACGGCAGCAACCAATAAGATCCGCTAAGGGAAAAGGTTGAGCCGGAGCGTGAAATGATTGATATTCCTATTTTCTATCTGACAAGGTGGGGCACGGCCTGTATAATGAATTGTGACACTTTAATTAGCTTGTCCAAGACAAAGAAAATCAGATCAGCCTTGTTGTTCTCCTACTAGCCATTTAACCTATCACAGGTTGGGTGCAGGCGTCTCGAAAAACGCACGTTTAATTGTACATTTGTGATTGGAAACAAAACAAGGCATTTTGTAGACAGAATCGAGCAGCTTGGTGAAATCTATTGTCTGTTTATGCGGTGAACTACTGCATGGCTGATAGTTGTGGTGCATTATTGGTCATGTCAGAAATGACAGTCAAGAATACTAATAGGAATCTTTATTTGTATTGCTGGCTGGTGTATGAAATAACAACAAAAAAAAAAAAAATGCATGGAAAGATACATGGACAAATCTCGAGAAACCTGCCAAGTAATGTCATATTTCACACCAAAAATCAAAATGAACTATCTATCTATCTATCTATCTATCTATCTATCTATCTATCTATCTATCTATCTATCTATCTATCTATCTATCTATCTATCTATCTATCTATCTATTTATCTATCTATCTATCTAGATTGAATGGGGGTGGGGGAGGGATAGTAATAATAATAATTATTTTATTTTAGAGTTAAATGTGAACTGTGTTTTAGATTCATCTATTTGACAACATTTCCCCGCATTAATACTTTAACTCCATTTATATTCCTATCTCCACAGTCAAAACAGGCTGCACACTAGCAGTGCTTTTGGAACCTGTTGCCCACTCTCTGGAATTCATATGCGTGTTTTGTGTATATGAGTATGTGTGTCCGCTCAGAGTTTTGGACAGTACAGGTATGTGTGTGTTTGGATGCCCCAGCTCTCCTCAGGATGTTAAATGACTAATGCTCGTCCCAGGGGAGCTCATTAAAATACCCCCAAGCGGAGGATGTCAAAACCACCCCAGACAAACAGCTCCGCCATGCTGCATAGTGATGCTTCCTATCTGTCTGTCTGCAGCTGAGAGATAGAGCCAAGAACCCACGGTGACAGTCACAAAGAGTCCCTCACTCATCCCCCGTGCAACCTCTGCTCATTCCACCATTATTAGACATAACAGGGCCTGGAGCCGGAAACCAGGGCCAGGGGTGCACAGATAAGAACTCATTAATTTATGGCCCTTTGAATTTTAAATGCTCAGGGACGCCTGCATGGCATACATATACAGTGGGTTATCAGCACCACGGACAGCGCTATGGCAAAACAAACAAAGGTAGTAGCACCACGGACAGCTCCATCGGTAACATTTGTGAGGAAAGGCTTGCTGTGGGTGTCAAATGAATGCAAAACAGAGAACGTTCAAGAAAAATGCCGTATAGTGTTTTTTGGGATCCAAGGGTTTGGATGGTGCTCGGGTAAGTGTTCCCCATGTGGATAATGCCAGTGAGGTATGGACTGGGATGGTATTAATGGGATCTCACACTGAGATACTGAGGAATAAGAGACAAGAGAGAACCACAGTTACCAGGGGACTTATTAATTGCTATTCCCTGCAACTGAAAGTTTGCGAACACACACATTTACCTCCTTTAATGGTCATCCAATCTTACCCTATAATCACTACACTGTGGACACATTATGCCCTGCAGACTGAGGGACTACATTTAATGTTTAATTAATGAGCTAATTAATTAATGCATAAATGTATTAAAGAGATCACATCACATTTTGCTTATCGCCACTTCTGTAGCACTTGCAGACTTTATACAGGAAAAAGGATACAAATGAGTTCATAAAGAAGCACATCTTCAGCAGATTTTAAACTCTTACACTGCTCTAAACTATATTTAGTACATGGTTTTGCTTCAGGACCCCGGTTTTACATTGGACTCTGTTACAACCCATTTTTAAAAATAAATACATTTCTGCCACCAAGATAGAGAAGTGTAAGCCTATTTATTTAACAATAAACAACTATATGGTTTAATATTTGCATTTAACATAGTTTTCCCATGCTGTATGCAAATGTATTAAATGAGAACTGTGGATCATTTTTGGGTCAAGACCAACCAGTTGTTGTTTTTTAAAATCACCACCATCAATTGCATTTAATAAGATGCAAATTGTTTTCTAGCTTTGCAATATTTAATAATAATAATAATCATCATCATTATAATAACTATTGTCTGCCAATAAAGTGAATTCTGTGTGAAAAGAAATGTGTTTGGTGTGCATCTGTATGGACTGTATGGGACTGGTTTTATAACAAAGGAAATAGAGAATGCTGTGTCATAACTTGGTGGGTTTTGTGGAAATTACAACTCTCCATCTCTGTCTCTTATCTAGTGTGAGATGTTGGAGAGGACAAATAAAGTCATGCCATCTGGGGCTAAATACTTGAGAATAGCACTAGAGCATGAGAGCAGGTATTCTACATACAGATTGGATACCGGCAACCCAATCTGGCAGTTTCATTTATGACAAATAACTTGCATTCATATCCAAGACTATTTCATGTAGTACACTCGTACTTTATATGAGCCAACAGTAAACTACAACTCTTTGATATTTACACCTTCTGATGAAACAGAAAAATACCAGAAAAGAGAAAAATGCTTCAGCAAAAGCAGGGTTTGAGTAAAGTTGCTAAAATGATTCCATTATTCCTTGAAGCTACTGATTTTTTATAAGTACTCTTGGACACTTTTAAAAGAAGCAAACTAAAAAGGATTGTGGAAGACGTGGAAGAATGTGAATTCAAAATGAACTCCGAAAATATAGACATATTCTTTTGGGGACATTTAATTGACAGACTTGCAGATATATCTTGGAAATGGGAGCTTTTATGGACAATACGGAAAGTGCAACTCAAAAGTGAGTTTTTCGTACTTGAAATGTCTTTTGGGAATTGTTTGCGAATGCTTCACATGAGGCATTATTAGCCTACAGATCCAGCTCAGACAGGAAGCTTGTCTGTAACAAACGAGACGGATGAACTGATTAGAGCAATATATTGTGTTAGTCAAGGCTTTCAGTCCTGCTAAAAAGTAATACTGCAAAAGAAAAGCATGAGAAATATGAAAGTGGGAAAAGGGGACAGGCTAGTATGCAAAGATGTTCGAGGGATAATTAAGACTTGACAAGCATGTCCAATACAGCTTTAATGACACAGCCACCTGACAGTTAAAGAAGTAACATGTCTGTCAGTGTGGCAACCCCAATTAAATAGCAATTGTTGTCCAACAATGCTGTCATCAGAGCGGTAGATACAGACTGATTTTGTATAATTGCATGAGCTGACACTTCCTTCTACGAGATGTTGTTTTGCACATAAATTAAATAAACAAATTTTCTTTCTTCTCAAAGCCTATTTTCTTCACAATGTGCACTCATTGTCCCATTGGCCCCGTTCAAGCCTAACATTAGACTATGGCATCATTACTACAATATTCCTCCTATTATTCCTCATACTTACAGTCCTGCACCGATCTGGGGTCTCCGGAATGGGACGTGGGCGCTCTAACAAGGACACAGAAGTGTTCAAATGCTAACTGGTTTTTGGGTTTTGGCCTAGAAAAATATGTCATCCCTGCACCACTCTATAGGATGACAGGTTTCCTCAAGATTTTCCTATGGGGTTTTATAATGGGGTTTTTCAATTTGTCAGAAAGATTAGGTCTGTGGTAAACATAACTTGAAGATACTTGAACGTTTTGCTCTGCAACCTAAACTGCAAAAACCCAAACGTTCTTATCTCCAAATTATTCAAAATTCGCGTTTTCGATATAGGTGTGTCGTGTGTGTAATCTACATTGTAAAATCATCAAAGTGTCCAAGTATTGTCAAGTTATGTTTACCACAGACCTTATTTTACCCATAAAATGAAAAAAAATTTATAAACATGATAAATATCCATTGGAAAACCTTGAGGTAACCAGTGTTGGATTAGTCTTCCAGGTTCCAGCACTATATTGTCAAACGAACGTGGTTCAAACAACAGAGGTGCAACGGGTTTCGGGAAACAGTCGTGACTCGTGATAGCTGGTAACTTTTTACACCAATTCATCATAATATGGTGGTTAAAGCATAGTTCACCCAAAAATGAAAATTCTGTCATTAATTACTCACCCTCATGTCGTTCCAAACCCGTAAGACTTTCGTCTTTCCCTCCATTGACAGTCTACGCAACTACCACTTCAAAATGTTCATAAATAGATCGCAAAGTCCTAATTTTCTGAAGAGGCGATCACTTTATATGAAGAACAGATTGAATTTAGGCGTTTATTTACATACGAAGTTGTATGGGAGACGCACCCCAGATTAATGTCCTAGCTTCATGTTAAAGACCACGCAGAACATCTTAGCAACCGAATAGAAAAGCCCAGACAACCACACTAGCATGCACACTAGCATTTCTTTTGATATAACAAGCTGGGTTTCACTGCATAAACATGTTGAACAGCCAGCATGCAGTTGGCTGATTAGTATTCATATCTGAAACTTCAGAGAGGTATCCCAGCATTGGACAGTTTGATTTATTAATGACTCGAGTTCAGCAAAAGACTTCTGTTGAATATAATATAACTTTGCTGATTCTCCTATGAATTCTTTAAAACTTTGTTGAGGTGGAATCCGTGGTGTGCCAAAAACAATTATTAAATGCATCAGCAACAACCCGCTTTTAATGCTCCAAAACTGCATAATTCACTGTCTGTCACAGATATAGATTTTGATATTGTCTGATGCTATATTGCTAAAAGACATGAGCGACAGTCTTTTTCCTTTTGATACAACAAATAGGATCACTTCATATAATATGAAAGATAAATAAATGCAATTTATTTAAAGCTGGTCTTTAAGAGACTTCATTTGTTTTATCATTACTGCATGCATTCTTATGGTAGTAAACAACACACTTTCTTGTTCAAATTCATTTGAACTTTATTCATATTAAATTGAAAATATACTTTGTAACAGGATCATGTAACAAATATTCAGTATTTCAGTTCAGTTGGCATTCAGTTTGGTGGAGGGTGGTCACTACCAATTCAAATGGAAACAGAAAGGGGAATGATTTGAACTAATGACCCTAATGTTTTTTTTTTTTTTTTTTTTTTTTTTTGTCTGGGGGGACTTTTAATGTTATGATAAATTTAAAACTAAAACAATGTACAAAACTGAGAAAGCTCTAAAACACAGTGGCCCCCAAACATTTTGGCCACACTTATACATGTTTTGAAAATTACTGCATTAAAATAACAAAGTATTGAACAAAGTGGGATTTATTAATAATAATAATAATAATAATAAAAACAATGACAGAAGCACGTTATAAAAAACTAAAACGAATTTAACCACACACACACACACAAAAGAAAAAAACGTTAGTTTTTAAACTATAAAGCAATATGCTGCTCAAATTAAAAACCATTTGGACACTTTCAGGTTGGAAAGTGGCAGGAACTGACTTCATATACTAAAATCACCCTACCATTGCAAAAATGGCTCAAAGAAACGAAAGGGTCAGTTCACCAAAGAATGGAATTAAGTAGCTAAGTAGTCATTAAGTAGCTACTCACCCTCATGTCGTTTCAAACCCGTAAGAAAAATTTAAATCTTTAACCTCAATTTGATGAAGCGACATGAGTTTTTGAAAAAAAAAAAAAAAATTTTTTTTTTTACCACTTTATTTACAAAATATTAATCTCCAATGCGCGTTCACGAGAGCAACACGACGCATGCGTGTTGTGTTGATGCAAGAGCAGACGTTGTGGCTTCCAGACGGCTCGGAATTTGGATTTTTGGCACCTCGTTCTTGGAAGTAATGTCTGGAACGCCACTCAAAGTAGGACGTCTGATTGGCTGGAACTCACCAAGGTCTGAATTGGGACAAATAAATTCTTAACAACCTCGTCTGGAACGCAGCATTTTTTTTTTTTTTGTCCAAACAAAGCACTCAGTCGCTTCATAAAATTGAGGATCGAAAGATCGAAAAACGAAAGTCTTTGTAACGTCATGAGGGTGAGTAATTAATGCCAGAATTAAACTGTCCCTTGAAGCTAATTCTGGGAAAAATTCTAGTATCACTGCAATTACCACTTGGTTTAATATTTTGTTATTGAATGCCCCAAAATTAATTTAAGTGTGACTTAAGTGTCCAAATACTTTTTAGGCTATTACAAATTATTTGACATATTTCTAGTTTGTTTAGCACATACCACCATCAGTAATGATGCATAAGCCACCAGTGATTTTAAACATTTTACTGCAAGTGCTTCAACTGTAGCAATTTTCTCATCATGATCATATCTAATACAAAGCAATCAAACCAAATGCAGACATACAAAACCAAATGTCAATAATAAATATAATTCACTCTAGATATGCCAGTATTGTTTTAAAATTAGGTTGACAGAAGTAGATAATCTTCTCTTGCGTCTTTCTCTAAGTCTTAATAAGTTATATTTACAACTAATAGAAGATAAAGGTAAAGAATAGAGAAAATGGGCACTTATGGAGGGAAGGAAAGGGCCACGGCTAACCATAGAAGCAGCAAGAGAAGAAGAAATTCACAGAACAGAGCATGACACAGAAAGAAACAGGTCTGAGGAAAACAGAACATCACTTGAGATCAAATCAAACGTCACATATACAACATTACTGACACAATGTCAGACCATTACTACAGACGGCACATGTTAAACAGAACTGAACATTTGATGGCAAAGAAATGAAAACCCCAAAAAACTTGATGCAACAGTCTCTATATATTTACACTTCCCCATAAATCTTTCAACACTATACAAAAATACTATTCACTTTCCTTTAGAAGAACCCAGCTGTTACAGTCACTCCAAATGCCTCATGGCTCAGAAATACAGTACATTTTACTGCACACAAAATGCCGTATGTTTAAAAAAATCTGTACTTCCCACTCCAGTCTGAATAGTGAATTACTGCAAATTGTGCGACTCTTGTACGCTGATTCTCGGCAGTCCATAAAATTGCTTAATCTGTGTAAACAGATGCTTCCCTGCTGTGGCTCCACATGCATCAAGCTAATATCTCAAGTAAAATGATGAAATATGGTTCAACTATTTCAAATATGGTTAATTGAATTCATTCCAGACAGTTCAACATGATCTCATTAGTATTCGTAGGCATGTTTAGTATGTAAAATACAGTGTGGTTCAAGTGCACGTTTATTTTCATACAAGCTGATAAAGGACAATATCAATGTATAGAGAATATAAACTGCAAACCCTTTTACACTAACGGAAGAGAGTTTGGGGAGAGTTTTTCAAGAAATTATTAATCACCAATGGATACATTTTCTATTTCAAATAATGCTGTTCTTTTGAACTTTCGTATCAGTTTAAAATATTTCAAAATATCACTGACCGCAATTTTTTTCAGTGGTAGTGCCATTAACTTTACAGACGTACAGATGTACAAAAGTCTTTCACTGATTCTGACCAGACTAAAAATTAGACCAAAGTTACACATTTGAAAGGGTTTACACTTTATAATACTCTTAACTTGAATATGAATGTACAAGTATGTACACAAACACATTACCGGTAATACCTCGACATAACAATGAGATCAAACTGGCCAGTAATGAAGAAATAAAACAGCTTAATTCTTATCAAAAATGGGATTTCTAAATCAAAAGTTCACAATGATAACGGTGGCTCGAGATTAGGCTTTGTTATATTTGGCAGTTAAAGACTGTTAAAATGTTCAAGCATCTTGTTGCAACACAACACCCCTAATGTCTTTGTGTTCATATGCCACAAATCGGACAAAATATCACCAAAATGGGATTCGTTTGACCTACGAACTAGTCTTCTGACAATACATCATTAAAAGCACAGAAACTACGAGTGATAGTAGATGGGAAACTACAGGGGCGACACTTACTGTATTTGTGCTACACTTCTTATTAGGTGTGAGATCACAGACAGACAACTACAAAAATAAAAGCACACACTTTTAGACCACTGACAGTGATAGAGACTAAAGAGGGCTGTTTTCTAATTATGTTAGTGCTGAAAAGTGCCACATTCAAATCTTTTAAGTGTTTGCAATTTTACAAAATACAGCTCAGTTATGTGACATTGTGATGCGTAACACAGCATCACATACCCAGCCTCCCTAATTCATGTAAACCTGCTGTGTTAACTAGACAATTTGTTTTATGAAATACAATGAAATGCCCAAAATAAAAACATAGCAGCCTTTGTAAATAAATAGTAATGATAATAAAATAACTGTTGTGCCCAAATTCCATTTCCAATTACAGATTACAGGCTCAGTACTGACACACTGAATTGTACAAACTCAAAGTTACTAGTAAATATGTTAACCAGCAGATTAAAACTAAATGTATTCATTTGATTTACTAACTTCAGTTGGAAACAGGACGCAGTCCAGACACACAAAAGAATACCAAGGCAAAATATCACCTACAAAACACTGAAAATATATGATTGAAAGTCAACATAAAACAGCTTTCAGAGTTTACTTCCTTAATGTGATGCTAAACAGGATATTCAGACTTCATTTTATCAACCGTGAAATGATTGGGTTGTGAAAATGGGCATATATCACCATTAAATGCCCTGAATGTGAGTTTGTCGATTACAAAACTTCTAAAATGCAACTGGCACCTTCTTCTGAGGAGACTTTGTGACTGGGATGTGGAGGCCGAAGGTCAAATTCAGAATTCAAAAAATACTTGTTCAAATTGATCATTATTTGGTATTATTGCCATAACTGTATGACATTGGAATTAGCTAATAATAAACAATGCCACAATAGCTACAATGAATCAAAAAAAGGGTGTAGAAACAATTTTCACTCAGAAATTGCTATTAAATTGCACAATTAATTAAAAAGAAATTGCAAGTAACATTAAATTTAACATTACATTTTAAAGTAAGAAATCTTTGTTTTCTTTGAAGAATCATTTTTACAGTGTAGTTGGCTATTGATGAAATAATTTTGGCATTAGAAGTTATTTTAATGGTGGAAGTTCAAGTTATACATTGTGATGAACAGATTTGAACATTTTGTCATTAAAAAAAAACGTGGAACACCCAGATCATTAATGAAGTAAATGGGATCAATTTCATGTTGACCCTATTGTGTTGATAGCATATTGACCAAGTCTGGATATGTCCTCCAACCAATAAGAGAAAAGTAACAGTTACAAATTCTGGCAAAAGAGATTTAAAGTTCCAACTTAATTCAGGTACCGATGAAGTAAATTAATGTAAACACCCTGTAAACCATTCAGTGCCGTTCTTCCTGATAATTCATTCTCCGTATCTCTCAACAGGTGAGTTCACCACTCACCAAATGGACCTGTGACTTTCATTGACGATTATTGTGTTGTATTCCCAATATGGACAAATACCTCTCTTAGCAGCCTTTTATTCAACTCATTGTGCTGAGCAACTCGACTGTTCACGATTTCACAATCCTCTCAGGTCTAACAGTAGTCTTCCCAGTAGGGCAGCAGTTTTCGCGGTATGAAGGATTTGCTGAAAAAGTGCAAGTGTTCCAGTCAGGCAAATATAAAATTCAAGTGCATATTCACTCCTATATTCTTTTAAATACACTTCTCTTTCCATTCAGAATTATTTTTTTTTTGTTTTACTTTCAAACATCCATGTTCTGTTTCAGAATCAAATTAAGGACCTTTGAGAGTGTCTGGAATATTTGATTTCACCAAGTTAATGATGTTACTAGATCTAACTATGTGCAGTCCTGTATGAAACGCTTTAAAATACCTGTAGAGGAGAAAAACTATGTTCCTGGGTGACTGACAAGGTTTTTGGGGATGAATGGTGTTTGGATGGGTTGCGTTGACCTCCTCCCCAAAGTTGTTATGCCATATTTTATGTGGCATATTGTCAGTTCAGTGGCTTGTATTATTTCTAGTCCAGTTTTTGACCAACAGAGGATCAAGGAAAGACATTTAAGGTGCTGGTAGAAGAACCAGGCTCTAAAGAGCATGGAGACCTGGACGTTAGACCACAGTGTTCCTCTGCCGGTACGGAGGAGGAGGCAGGACTGTTCCTGGCTTCATTCCAGACAGATATTCAGGGTTTTCAGCCACGGCAGGCTGTATGCGGCCGTTCTGCTTGTAAAGGAACTTGTTATTGCAGACCACCGAAGAGTCTTGGGAGTTCTGAGGGGTAACCTTGGGCGGAAGGCTGTGCTGCCAATACTCCGGATTGTCAAAGCTATTCTTGTACATCTTGTCCACTAATGTGCTCCCAATCTGGCTGCCTGGTTGCACCGGGTGACCTGGCAGTTTACCTACCACTGAGGACTTTGCCAAATGAAACTGTTGTGGGGAACGATTCGATTGGCTTGTGTGTCCTGGTTGGACTTGATGGCTCACAAGACAGATCTGGCCTGCTGGTGCTTGCGAGACAGATTTGCTGGCGTGATCATGGACCGACTGGACTGGATAAGTATGTTGATCATTTTGGCTCATCGGTACAGGGTGTACCAGCTGAACTGGTGGTATGGCGAAGTGAACGTGCGGTCCGTGGCTGTGATGATGGGGTTTGCCCAGTTGTGTGATGTGGGGAACGTGGGTGCCTGGAGTGTGGGATGCTGTGGTCACCTGCAACGGGACGGAGACTCCATTTTTCCTTAACATTTCCTGGTTCATGTCGCTGGTGTTGTTGAATGTGTTGAGGTAAAGGGGCTCATTGATGTATTCATCTTCACATTTGGGCTTTCCATCAGGGGTGCTGTGGTAACCTGGGTTGTCTAGCGCGTGAACGTCTTTATTTTTACGCCTTGTTACAAAAGGATTCTCCTCAACGGGATTCAGATGATCTACAAAAGTGACAGACAATGACATGGATAAAACAGTGTAGACATTTTTTATACACATTTTATACATGGCTCTTCATATAAGAAAAAGTGTGGAATTGCTAAAAAGGTTAAATCATTTTATAGATAAAAAGTAAAGTAACCTTAAACTTATTTGTGTCTTAAGGTATAAAATAATATAAAGTACATAACTTAATAAGTGGAAATGATTACTAAATGCACCTTTAAAGGAACATTTCACCTAAAAAATGTAAATATTTATGCACCCTAATGTAATTAATTTCTTCAGAGGAACATGAGGCAGCAAATTCTTAATTATATCTTGACCACTCAAATGTGATTGAGGGATTGAGGACTGGGGCTGTGAAGCTCAAAAAAAAAAAAAAAAAAAGTTTTCCAAGTTTTCTTAACTGATCTGTTCTGTTGAGACTCAGTGGTCACTGAATCAGATTCAGTCAAACAGAACTTTATTACTCCCACAAGGGGAAAATAGAAGTAGGTCCATAGACCAAAAAAAAAAAAAAAAGCAAATAAGAATAACATTTTTCAAAAATATATTAAAACTAAACAATTAGGAATGAATATATTTCGAACTAAACAATTAAGAATAAATATTTAAATGAAAACTAAATTAAAATATTTAACATATATAAAAACCATAACATATATTAAACAAAGTAAATATTAATAGACAACACTAAATAAATAAAAAGACCAGTACATTCCTTAGAATGTCATCTTTTGAGTTCCACAGTAGAAAGTAATACAGGTTTGAAATCAGTTTATCAGTTTGTAGCAGTAAAGGAAGAGATGTCTTATCGATCACAAGTTCAGTATGGCGTACCACAAGGCTCAGTACTAGGACCGTTGCTGTTCACTCTTTACATGCTACCATTAGGAGATATCATTAGGAAACATGGAGTTAGCTTTCACTGTTATGCCGATGATACTCAGCAGTATATTTCTTCAAAACCTAACAAAACTTACCAATTCACAAAATTAACGGAATGCATAGCTGATATAAAAAATTGGATGACTAGTAATTTCCTACTACTAAATTCTGAAAAAAAAAAACAGAGATTCTAATTATTTGACAAAAAACTTCCACACGTAATAACCTAGAATACTGTCTAACACTTGATGGCTGCTCTGTTAAGTCTTCGTCGTCGGTTAGGAACCTGGGTGTGCTCTTTGATACCAACCTTTCTTTTGAAAGCCACGTGTCTAGTATCTGTAAAACTGCATTTTTTCCATCTTAAAAATATATCTAAAATACACCATATGCTCTCATTGGGAAATGCGGAACAATTAGTTCATGCGTTCATGACCTCAAGGCTAGACTATTGTAATGCTCTACTGGGTGGTTGCCCTGCACGCTTAATAAACAAACTACAGCTACATCGTATACATTTTAAAATATTGTTGATTACTTACAAAGCACTAAATGGTTTAGCTCCGCAGTACTTGAGCAAGCTCTTAACGCATTATAGTACTTCACGTCTATTGCGATCTCAAAATTCCGGCCAGTTGATAATACCTAGAATATCTAAATCGACTGCTGGCGGTAGATCCTTTTCCTATTTAGCACCAAAACTTTGGAACAGTCTTCCTACCATTGTCCGGGAAGCAGACACACTCTGTCAGTTAAAGGCTAGACTAAAAACACATCTCTTTGACCTAGCATACACATAATACATTATAGACTTCTATAATTCAATGTTAGGCTGCATAGATTAGGTCAGCCGGAACTGGGAACACTTCCCTTAAATCTTGATGTACTCGTTACATCATAAGAAGAATGGCATCTACGCAAATATTAGTGTCTTTGCTTATCCCAAGGTTTTCCCGCAGCCTGCCGGATCCAGGCCGTGTCCAGATCTGACAAGGGAGCTTTGCCTGGACCCGATGACAATGCAGTGCTGAAGTGTCAACTATAGTGTCAACAAAATATCCTCTCCCTATGGAAGATCCCTTTCCCACTCTACAGATAAAGCGTTGTTGAAAATCCGGCTCGCGTACCCGAAGTGATAAAATAAAACAAAATTCTGTATCAAAATTTATAGGCAAACAAGTAGTTTGTTTAGGCATGGGTTGTATGGAATTGCAAACCTGCGCACATATTTTCAAAAGTACATAACTATAGAATCAATTCTTAATGCGCATGTGAACGCATTTGAACGCCGTCAGCGTCAATCACAGGTTCGCGTTTAAAGTCTGTTTAGAGAGAACGGCGTCGTCTTAGTGGCCCCTAATTTAATAACAAATGATCATTTCAATGGAGGTGAATCAATCAAAACTAACTTTAGCTGGAAATAACATTATTCAAGAACCGCTATAACGCCAAAACAATCTCTGTTACCTTAAATTATATGTTTATCTCTGTAAAGCTGCTTTGGAACAATCCATTGTTAAAGGCGCTATATAAATGAAGATGACTTGACTTGACTTGACTTGAAATGACATCAGGATGAGGAAACCATGACAGATAAATGGTGAAACAATCTGTATTATAAAAAGTGCTATATAAATAAAGGTGACTTGACTTGACTTGATATCTTTTAGACTTCCTATAATAAATGACTTGAGAACATACTTGTGGAGATCTTGTCCTTCATAGGGGACATATAACCATCCTCATCTGTATCTTCCCTCTGTCCTTTCTCTCCCAGGAGGACCGTTGGGTCTGCACTGTAACGCTGGCCGCTGCTGTCCTCTACCAAATGAGCTGTGGGCTGTTTCTTAAAGCTCCCATTACAGTGTGGATCCTCTACCGGGTCCAGACCTGCTCTTTGTAATCCTGCGGGGACAGAGGGGCCACTTCCTGTAGCGACTGCCACATGAGGTCGGGACCCTGTTCCCTCCTCGGGGCACAAACTTCCATCATGATACCCAAACTGGTTCTGATCACAGGAGGAACATAAATTAACTTGAGGAAATAAGATGCTGAGGTCAGAGAAGTGTAACATGAAAAATGCATTTTGAAAATGTCATGCAATATGGCATCGGGAACTGCCATATTGGTAAGACATAAATTACATCAAAAGGTCTAGACCAACTTAAATTCATAAATTAAAAAGTGGATATTTTGTTGCTATAGAGACAGCCATGGGAAAAATATCCAAAACAAGCACATGATATAGGGTGGGGTGCAAAAGTAGGAAAGCATCCTTGTTTCGTTGGTCTTCTTGATTTTCAGAATTTGGGGCATCACTGTATTGACCATATATTTTTAGCCTGGGCACATTGGGACAGATACACTTTCTGATATAGCAAAGCTCATGTTTAAAGTGGTCAAGTTTAATTATTGTATGAGGCAGGAAGTGGATGTCATTTTGCCTGTTCTTTTCATTACTCAGATGAAATTAAATGCTGTGACCAACTTGGCAATGGAGAGAGTCTATTCAAACAGCAATAATAAAAGCTGGGTGCAGCGACACTGCTCTATGTAATTCTCAGAGCCATTGTGACTCTGTGTTTCTAACTTTACAGACATGATCGTCAGCAAATTACACCGCTAAACATGCACTACTGTTCACTGTTCAAATTTTTTTTTTTTTTTTTAAAGAAAGAAAGTAATATTTTATTTACCAAGGATGCATTAAATTGAACAAAACCAACACATTTTTTTTTTACATTGTTACATATTTCTATTTCAAATAACTGCTGTTCTTTTGAATTTTGTAATTATCAAAGAATCCTGAAAAAAACAACAAAAAAAACATTAAGGAGCACCATTGTTTTCAAAATTGATAATAGGGATACATATTTATTGAGCAGCAAATCATTTGACTGATTTCTGAAGGAGAAAACAGATATTTTAAATGGTGATAATATTTCCCAATATTACTGTTTTTACTGTATTTTTGATCAAATAAATGCAGCCTTCGTAAGCATTAGAGACTTTCAAAACGTTCAAAAATCGTATCGACCTCAAACCTTTGAACAGTAATATAAAGTACTCATCAGAATGAACGAATGAACAAATAAAATACAGTAGGGTCCAAAAGTCTGAGACCACACTGGGACTGAAAATCTAAGATTGCTGCAAAACCTGGAATCAAACAAAGTTTATGTATATAAAGAATGCAAAGCATTTTCACTAGTGGTCTCAGTCTTTTGGACAACATACATATGTTGTACTACTGTATATTATTCAGTTGAGAGTATAATAGCTGTGGAAATACAATATTTATGCACTGAAAGGTTTTTAAAATAATAACTGATAGTATATATTGCTTGAATGCATAATAATGTGTGACAATATACTAGGCTAAAAGAGATAAAGATATATACTTATATATATATATATATATATGTCCATGAATGTACTTGGAATAAAAGCAAAAATAAAAATAAGACCCAATATGTTTTATTATTTGTATTTTGAAGTGACGCATATGAAGCGGTACACCAGTGCTTACTTGATTTGAATCTACATGTGGGCGGGGCATATGTGACGTGGGAGGAGCATTTAAGGAATGAGGAACCAAGTACTCCTCAGCGTCCATCAGGTCATCCAGCTCCTCCTCATCTAGAAGACTCTGGAAGAACTTACTGTGGTTTGGGCTGGGCAGCTTCATGCGATCGTCCCCCTGAAATGACGACATATTGTGTTATCCAATGAGGTTCAGGATCATGAAACATTTCGATTTCAAACAGAGAGAAGTTAAGCAATCCCCACCTGTATGACGAGGTATCTCTGAGGGTCTCGTGCCATGCGGCTGAACTCTGCAGCGAGTTCCTTAAACCGAGGCCGACTATCAGCATCAATCATCCAGCCTGGAGGTCAACACGGAGCAACATAGATGCCTTCAGTTCAAATCTGCCTTGATTATAGAGCTGACTCTTGTCTGAATGTATGTCAGTGTGGTTTTATTGTGTTTACACAACACAATTCTCAGTTCTGCATTTTATGTATTCACGATATTGGGTTTAGCATTTGCTTGATACTAATTTCTTAATTTCATTTTACTTCCCCTCCAATCTGACACAAACGGGAAGCAATAAAAGTGGATTTCATGCAGGGATATTAAACTCTCTGAGTTGTTATAATTGTTATGTTGAATCAAATCATAAACGACATCTTCCAGTCAAATATGATTACGACAAACAGATCTAATCTCCGTCTCTTTTCACTTATTTGTGGAATTGACTGTGCTAAAACAAATAGAGTGCGAGTGCATACAGAGAGATGGATAAAGCAGTGACAGCAAGTACAAGACTTGATTTGGTTTGGCTATAGCTTTTTACAATACACCTTTTTTGTGCAACATTTCACAACATAACCATATTAAAGTATGTCATTTCTGTCCCTCTAATAGCACCTAATGAAATGAAATAACAACAGGTTTTTGAAACACATCTTCAATCTAGCATTGGTTAATAAAATGGAAATATAAACAGATTATAGTCTAAGAATATGACTCACATTTCACCATCACCATGTAGACGTCTATGGTGCAGATGGGCGGCTGGGGCAAACGCTCGCCCTTCTCCAGGATATCTGGAATCTCACGTGTGGGAATCCCATCGTAGGGCTTTCCTCCGAACGTCATCAGCTCCCAGATAGTCACCCCTGAATGAATGTGAAACACATAATCAAAGCTCACTGTTAGTAATCATGATGGTCGTGGAATCATGGAAATGGATGTGAAACCACAAAGAATGCGTTGTTTTCAGCTATACTTAACTTTCTTTATCTTACAGAAAGCAGTATCCGATCTATGAATGCCACTTTTAGCTGTTTTGCATTTAGTCCAAAATTTTGCTGATAGTATCCTTTGAGAAGGCTAAAAAAAGAACCCCATGGTGCTCCTTGTGTGGCGGTCAAAAATGACTGAATAAATGAATATGAATGAATGAATATTTGAATGTTCTACTTCATATGCATGTATTATACTGTACTACACTTTATTTTGATGATGATTTTTATTTAAAATGTTTTATTTTTAGGGGATTTTATGATACTAAATTATATTTATGCAGTAGAATAAAATCCATTTATTACCCGTTAACCACTTTTTTGAACATAGACCTGAAAACCCACTTAAACTGTCAAAAATCTTGAACGCTTTGGAGCAGACTTAAGTTTGGTCTCTTTTTAAAGAAGACACTTGGCAGATTATTGCAGAAGTGAAAAGTTAAAAAAGTGAAGAAAAAAAGTTTACGTTATATAATGCACATTTATATTTACCAAAACATATTTTGCTCGAAATCCTGCAAGAAAACCAAAGCCATAATTATAAACAAGGTGTGTAAATTTGAGGTTGATGAGCTTTCAGAAACATTTTGTTTGGATGCAGTACCAAAAGTTCCACTAGATGAAATTCGTTTCCCATTTATTTCCAATGCGATCCATGCGAAACATGTCCATGACCTTTTCGAAACATGTCCATGTTTTTTTTTTATATTTATTTCAGTGTTCACATAGCAAGTGCAAAAACCTTTATCAAGTATCGTACCATTCTGATGAAGTAAAAAAAAAAAAAACTAACAAAAACAAAACATACAATTTTTTCGATCAAAAATGACAGAAGAGCACCAGAGGGTTAAAAATAAGTTAAGTCAATATTAAATACATATTATAATAAATATTAACTTAAATAAACCAAAAAGCAAATAATCAAATAAAACGATGATTTAATAATATATGTAATATAATAATAATTTTGAATAAAAATAATTGAGAATGATTATTAAAGATTTTTTAAATAAAGTAACTGAATATAAATGTATTTAATATTACATAACCTGATAAAAAAAAACTGATAAAATAAACAAAACATAATAATAAACATTATAATTATAACAGTAATTTTTTGTAATTTAATCAGAAAAAAAACAATGTATTAGTGAAACACAATTTGCTTCACTGTGCATAGCTCACCATAGCTCCATATATCACTCTGGTGAGTGAACCTCCTGTAGTGAATGCACTCCAAGGCCATCCACTTGATGGGCATCTAGGTTAACGAATAACGGTTTTACATTTCAGCTTGTGCAAAGAGCATTGTCATGTCAACATGGCAAATCAGATCACTTTGATTAAAGGATATACAATAATGTAAAATACCTGGTAAGACTTTACAATAAGGTTCCATTTGTTAATACTTTTAAAGTATTTATTAAACTTAGTGTTAATTTCTACATTTACTAATATATTATTAAAATAAAAGTTGTATTAACATTAGTTAATGCACAGTGAACTAACATAAACAAACAATGAACAGTTGTATGGTTATTATCTAACATTAACAAAGGTTCATAAATGCTGTACAAATATATTGCTCAAAGTTGGTTCATGTTAACTAATGCATTCATTGATGAAATGAGATAATAATGAGACTTCACTGTGTTACCAAATACTTTGTTATGGGAAGGTGTGAAATGCATTCATGCTCAGAATTAAACGAGAGTCCAAATGAGACCCGTCAACTTTCACTCAAAAGGATTTAATAAACTCCCTTACAAGAACTGCTGGCGAACACAAATTAATACTGATGATTTTTCCATAAATCATCTTTAGATTTTTTTTTATATGCTTTTACTTTGTAGTGCTTTTTGACGTAAAGAACTGCATTAGACAAATATGTATGACGTTTCAAACACTGACCTTGCCTCCATCCGCACTGTACTCCTTTTCATCTATTTCCAGGAGGCGAGCAAGTCCAAAATCAGTGATCTTGATGTGGTTTGGAGATTTTACCAGGACGTTACGAGCCGCGAGGTCTCTGTGCACAAGCCGCCTCTCCTCCAGGAACATCATACCCTGTCGAAGAAGAGATTTGAACAATTATCATTTAAACCGACCAAAGTCCTGCTTAATATCACATATCTACAAGTAAAGCACATTACAGGGAAGCTACATCACCCGAGCTTCCCTCTCAAATAGACCACCGCTGCTATACAAATGCATCAGAGATTTAAATATTGGCCTGCGAAATTAGATTCACTTCCTAAAGATGTAACTTAGTGAGACATCTAATTAAAATGTAATAGCATCTCCTTATTTCTCTATACCCATGTTCACTTCCATTTTGCTACTTTGGGTCACTGTGCATTAATACTGATCTTAGTGCCTCTACATAAGTTTGCCTATGATTTATGGCTTTATGTTAATCTTCAATTAAAATGCAACTTCCTGGCCTTTGGGAGAAGAGGGGAGCTGTGCTGGAGGGGCTGCTAAAACTCTGCACGTGCTTGAAGAAAATCACTGACAGTGAGGGTTTAGGAAATGGACCTGTGGGCTTTTTTTGGGCATGCTGAATGAAGCCATGACAGAAAGGACTGTGGACGCATGGCAGGACAAGAATGGACCATTCAGGATGACCCTGTAGTGAAGCACATGCTTTCAAGACAAACTGAAAGAATATTTGCCACTGGAACACTGTACAAATACTCATTAAAAAAGCCAAGTTTTGTGTGAGTTCTGCTGTGTAATTGCCAGTTTTCAGCACAATTGAACAATGACAAAATTGAGATCCTGCCAACATCAATGCAGGAATAAAACGAGAAATGTTGGTCTGCAAGAAACACAAAAAAATACACGTTTTTTCCAATAAATCAAATGATTAAAAAAAAAAATATATATATATATATATATATATATTTGTTCAGCAAGAATCAATTAAACTGATCAAAGGTGACGGTAACGACTTTTACATTGTTACCAAAAGTTTTGAACTGGTTTAAATAAATAAATCAAACTAGTGCCATTTTTGCTACTGACATTCAAATCAAAGATGATATAAAATGCAATAAACAAATAAACAGTGTTTTAAAAACAACATGGAATTATTATGTGAATATTTGATGCATTTCACAGCACAACTGGCAAGAGTAAACCATACGCATTCTCATTTATCTCAATGATAGTTGCGAAAATCCCGTCCTGATGTTCTAACGTTGACTCCATAATGGTGCATTTACTGCATCTACCAACCAGCCTGACTCTCTGTGACATGTCATTTGCTGACTTTTTCTTCCAGAGGCAATGATCATCGCTGCTCAGAGCTACTTATACAGCTGTCTGGGAATTTATGTGAGCATGCATGAATCAGACAACAGCTGAGTCAAGAACACTGTGTTAAAATATATTTTCTCTGTGATTCAGAGAGAGACATTGACCCATCCATCACACAGCAGCACTGTAGATGTAGCTGCACACTCTCAAACATAGTCACGCAGAGTGCACACGTAAGAAAAAGCACAACATATAAAACAGAATAGCTTGAGCGATCCATGTAGGATAGGATATTGTAGCTTGTCATCTACTCCATACAGGCAGTATCCTCAATGAGCTTTTCATGATAGACAATGCTCAATTTATTCTATGACAGTTTGTTGTTAGCATGTTGCAATACTTTACATATGTCAGTCAGATTTTTGAAAGAAATTCAAATATTCAGACATTTGTAAAGTTACAAAAGATTTCCATATCAAATATTATTATTTTTTTTACTTTCTATTCATCAAAGAATCCTGAAAAACTGCATCGTGGTTTCCACAAAAATATTAAGTAGCACAATTGTTTTCAACCTTGATAAGCTATGTTTCTTTCATTTTAAAATATTCTCAAATAAAAAAGTTATTTTACAAATTATAATAATACGTCACAATATTACTGTATTTTCGATCAAATAAATGCATAAGCATAAGAGACTTATTTCAAAAACATAAAAAAATGCATTGTAGAGTATAAAAATATACAAAGCATACACATATTGGGTAAAACAAATGTTTATTTTGAATCCAATTAAATTGTAGATTTATCAAAAAATAAAAATATTTTTGTTGATTTCAACTCATCCACCAGAATCTCACAATTAATGTAAACGCAGCACTATCCATCGGTATTTACAAGTTCAAAATCAAAGTAACCATTAGCAAGTTAACGACCAAAAACATGGGATTCTTTTGTAAAGTATTTCTGCCTGTTTAAAAAAACGCATGTCCGTTTTTTCCACATTAAGGATGTACGAGCAGCCTTATAGAGCTGTTGATTTAGCACTCAAAAAAGAAAAAAGGAAACGTGAGAGAGATCTTTGGCAAATGCAAACCTGCTTTTGTCAGCAGAAACACTACAGAAGACAATCGTTCTCATGAACTGTATCCAAACTAAATTATCCAACGCTGCAAATCTTGAATCTTCAAATTTGATTCTTCACTCTGAGATCAAGAAAGCTGGATCTAGTGGAATTAGCATGCAAACGACACGCTTTACTGCTGCCGGCCTTTAATGTTCCTTTCCATACAGAAGCTCTCTATCCCACCAAAGAGATGGGCTAGGCAGTGAGAAGCAGCCCTTTGTGTGTTCAGTTTGACTGAAGTCAGATTAAAGCAAGAGCAAACCCCGTCAAAAGCTACCGGCGTTTAGTATTACAGGCTTCTTGCAGGCTAGCGCGAGGAGCAGGTCCAAGCGTTGGCGTGACGTGCATGTAATCAGACCAGAGCATTCGAGTAGCGTCCCTAACCTCTGTTCTCTTGTTTTTACATCTGCGTTACTAGAGGTTAAAGTTTCTCCGAACAAAACGAGAAGAGGATCCCGTGATGCCCTATTATAGCACATTCTAACCGCTGGCATGGGAAATAACAAATATTAGATGTGCACGACCACCGGGGCTTAATTAAAATCAGAGAGAGAAAGCTGCTTTTAAAAAAAAAAGATGGCGGAGGAGAACACACCGAAAAACACATGTTGAAAGATGGATTGAGGGTCAGAGGGTCAAGGTTGTTGTTGTTACATTCAGATTAATGATGCTATGAGAGATGTTGTTCCCCTTTTACTATTTATCTTAGTATTTCACTACTGTAATTGTTTGATACAACAATGACATCTTTAAGAATCTACTTCAAATGTTAGATGATGCCAAAAGTAATCAACAAAACTGTTTAAGTCTCTATTTTCTGATTTTAGTGTAATTTGTTTTATATATCAGAGCTGCAGTGCTAGTACAGGCATATTTCACAAATACATCTCCATTGTTTTTGGAGAATCGAAATCTTCGGCAGTTGTCAGAACAATTTAAACATAAGGGCAACAGAGCGTTTTCCCATGTCGGACCCAAACTTTGGAATGATCTCCCTCTTTCTATAAAGTCAATAAAGTCACTATCGAAATGTAAGGCCATGTTAAATGCACATCTCGTAAAAAACTTTGAATGTAAAGCTACCCTAACCCTAACATAATAATGTTTTTAAATGATCTTTTGGGGTAATTTCTCAGCCAAACTTGCTAATTAGTTAGATTAGTTCATCAGTACATTATTTAATTAATTAGATACAAAAGTTTAATCGCTTGACAGCCATAACAATAGTAAGCATTCTACATATCCTATGCAGTAAACATTAACACTTTACAATAAAGTTCCATTAGTTAACTAAAAATTAACAAAAATTCTAAAAAATTTGTTAATTGATGTTAGTTTCAAGATTTAGTAATTCCTTTTTAAATCAAAAATTGTATTCGTTTACATTAACGGTACACATAAATGATAATTATTTTGGATATCACATGACCTCTGATTATTTATTAATTTATTAAGACAGCATTACTTTCCGACAGCAACTAAATAACACAACCTGAACTAATCTAGTAACAGAGCACACAATAATACACACATTTGCTACTGATTAATGCATACATTAAAAGATGTTTAAAGATGTTTTCAGTCCTTCACTACGCCGTTTGAACTCTCGCATTTTGCATGCAATCTCGTTGAAATATAGCTGCATTGTAAGAGGGATTCATATTCACAAACTCTCTTCAGCCCTACATGCAGAACAATGTTGTCAGTTTCCTTGATGTGTTACGGAGGAGGAGGATAACAGGACGACATACTGTCTGAAAAGCTGGAGTGCGTGGGCAGCACAGGAGTTTCATCAGACAACATGGTATAATTTGTGATAAATACACAGGAGCGGTTTCCGTCACACACTGGTGGAACAAAGACAACGAAAACTAACTGCATCACGGTGCACAACGAAAAACGTGTGTCTTTTATGCTAAGTCTCAAACTGCTGAAAGTTTGCAGCTAGCTGGCGAAAGAAGATGTGTAAACATCATTGGTTATTTATGAAAACTGGACTAAATATGCTGCTGTTTGTTTCATACACGATGAATCCATTTTTCAAGCATCAACAACTCCTCATGACCCTTCATTCTTACACCCTTTCTACAACAGTGTATGCATTCCTCTCTCTCAATTAAAATGTTCAGTTTTAATAGTAGCCTACTTTATTGCAGTGCTTCTCAACCTTTTTGACTTTTAAGGGCCATGTCACACTAAGCTCAAGGTCAGCCGTCTGCCAATGTCGGGCCGTTGGTGAGCATCTGTCGGGCTAGATTTTGCGGTGTGTTTCACATGTCCGCTTTAGTCGGGCTCACGGCTGTGGGAGTTTGCACGATTCAGCATGTTGAGAGATCGCTCAGATTGGCTGTTCAGTTCAGTGCGCGAAAGTGATGAAAGTGAGCCAAGTAGCCAAGACGGCCCAGAAAGAAGGCTGTTCTCATTTTTACGTCATCTTACCTGAGCATTCCAATACACAAATATTTTCATAACAACATGAGCCATCTGGAATGAAGAAAGTGATCAGCGTGATTGATATTCAAAATGGAAAGTAAACGCTGCTTTGTTTAGTCTTAGTTTCAGATTCCCTTTTTGAATGACACATAAAGACTATTGATACCTGCTGATATAGACAGTAATTTCCTTACATGTATGTGCAGAACGCACGTGCCAGTTGACAGTCAGTGTGTTCAAGTGCAGCTTTTTGGCCGAGACACAGCCGTCGCGAGGCGACAACACAATCGGCTTTTGTCGCCGTAAGCTTTTTGATGTCGGCTTGGTGTGTCATGGCCTAAAAGGGATAGTTCATCCCAAAAATGAAAATTCGGTCATCGTTTAATCACCCTCAAGTTGTTCCATACAGTAGGCCTACATGTCTTTGTGCTCGTGGACACTAAGGAAGATATTTTGAAGAATGTTTGTAACCAAACAGTTGCTGTGGGACCCCATTAGCCACGTTTTTACACTGTCGGGCCAGTGCGAGCCCGGGCTTTAAACGGGCCGTGTCGGGTTAAAACCCACGGACCTGTAGCACAGACCCCAAAACACACTGCGTATCCACTGTCGGGCCAGAAGCTCCACATCGCTTCACTAAAACACGCCAGTAACGCCTCTCTGGAACAACGTCACACAAACCCTTCATTTCACCACCAACTGGATGTTTACTTGAATATTTAAAACCCAAGAATCAATGTTTTACCACAGGTTTACAATGCAAAGTGGTACATTGACCATAATGAATTAATTTGTGTCAAAATTGCACATTAGCCACACAGAAATAAAGTGGTTTACCGTTCTCAAAAAAGAAAGAGGACAGACTTAGTCTACTTATTCAGTCGCATCTGTTTCTGTTTATTCTGTTTATTTGGTGGTTACAGGACATATTTACATCACTTTTAGAAAGAATGATAATTTCTTTATGCCACCAAAAATACGACCTGATGAGCTTTAGCACTCTCTCCCAGTAGGCTACTTTATTTCTTCAGTCAGAGAAACAGAGGAAGCTCCCGAATCATGTTATACAACATATTTTACACTATACACAACCCTTTTCCCTTTAAGTTATAACATGAAAGACAAATTAAGTTTAACGTATTGTCATAAATTGAATGACAGTACACACAAAAAAGACCTGCCTTGCTCAAAACTACATCGGTGCAAAGTGTGGAAATGGACAAAATCTCAAAGCCAATGTGTTAAAGACAAAAAGATGTTTACATAAAACTATTTATAGCTGGCTAAAACACATTTGTTTAAAGGTCAGGCAATCCTATGAGACTGAAATCAGATGACTGAATGGAAAAACATCCTCATAAAAAAATATTTCAGTACTGGATCATGATTTCTTCCTTTGCCCATATCATCAAAAGCAAACATTACTAAATCATTCACGAGCACAGAGTCCCATCAGCTGCAGGCGGCTTGAATTAGCCTAGTTCACTCGAATCTTGTGATAAGGACACCTCAGCTCTTTTCATAGTCAACTATCTTGAAATGAATGATCCAATCAGAGTTTCAATCCCCCAAATCCAAACTCCATACATCTATTAGTGCAGCGGATCCCTCGCTGTAATTGGAGGGTTTCAGAGACTCTCTGCATTTTCCAGAGTGATCATCGGGCTGAATGAAAGCACTTATTCAGCTTGGATTAGGGATTGTTTGGTGATGGAAAAGGCTGAATGCCGGCCTTTAACAGCACATGCATTTAAAGGTGAATTTAAAAAAGAAATAAACAGAAATGCTTATTAACAAACAATACATTCAAATTGAATTGAAGATGGAAAAGCCCAAAAAAGGTATGGGAGACTTGCTGCACCATGAGTTGCATTCGCTCTGATTGAAAACAACATATGCATTAAAGAATGTCTTAAAGATGCAGAACGCTTACTTTTGAGTCTGCCATAATAAAACAAATGATGTGAGCTATATTATCACTGTCTCGAAAATGGTCTCATTTAATTGCATTTTTTTATTTCTCCCCAGGAATTCTACAAGTGACATCATAGATGAAAGAAACAGAGGAGTCCATTAAGTCTCTTAAGCTATGGAAGAGGAAACTTTGCAATATCAGTACTATACAGATATCAATTACTGCATGAGAGAAAACACTATGTGTGTGTTGCTATGAAAAACAGCAAGATGGAAATGCTGGACAAGGTATAAGATTTGAAGAGATAATGCTCTAAATGGATGCAATGATGATAACTAGCTCTTTTCTAATATATTTGATGGCATTGTTTTTTTTTTTTTCCTGGCAGATAAATGCTGGATGCTGGGAATTATTCAAATGACACCCATCATCTGATGGAGGGTATCACTTTTGATGCCAAGTTAGCTTGGAAATATGCAAACGAGCTCTACCAAAGCCACATTCTTTATCCATCATTTTAGAAAGAATATTATACCCCTCTTTTATTCATACTGCAATGCCAAATCAAATTCATAATTATGATTTTTCAATAAGCCAAAAATATCTCATTTTGAACTTTTGCACATTTCAACGCCTAATGCCTGTATTATTAAATCAGGAAGGTAAAAAAAATATGCACGTAAAAGCAAGGAAAAATATCATTAAATTAAAGAAGATATTATTTTATTTTCATATACAGAATACTGTATTGTGAGAATTACATGTAATCTGCCTCAGATACTATATATATATATATATACAGTATATATATTCCGATACATTTTTTTCTTTAAATTTTACACATAAAAAGGGACACAGTATAATGTATTTTGAGAGTGTAACTCTGAATCTGCTTCAGAAAGTAAATAAAGAAATACATGTATTTCATTAAGAAATAAAGCGTATTAAGAGATAAAGTAACTTTGTTAGATATAAAGTCATATTTCCCTTCCTTTTTAAACTTTGAGGCTGAAATGGGTTTTCATATTGGACACCACAAATATGATTTGGTTAAATTACTGCATATTCAATGCACTCTCATTTGTCATGTTCACACTATATGACTAATTCAGATCTTGTATTCTCAGACAAAAGGTGCAAAGTAAATGAGCAATGCTAAGATGACATTAATCCTGTATGCTAACCAGAAGAGAGAGGAATTGGTCGGAAGTAGTTGAAAAATCACACACTGAAAATGCTGCTGTCCAACTCAAACATCTTGAAACGTTGAAGGCGTCAAAATCGGTCTCCTCTCTCCCTGGCATCTAACTTTCTCTTCACTTCAGCTGTCATGTTCCTCAGGTCTAGGCGTGAGAAGGCAACAGGTCTGGAAATTCACTCACAATAAAATAAGTCTCTAGATTCTCCAAGAACACAGCAGGAGGAGGAGCCCATGCCCTTGCACTACATACAGGTTCTGTATGATAGGAGAGCACGACGCCAATATCTAAAAGGACTGGGCAGCAATCACAGGTCACTGGGTGAACACAGCAGGGTTATCTAATGGACGATTGAGAGGATTAATATCCTGAGGACCACAGCAGGTGAGAAATCAAACACAGATCCAACCTTAAACTCTCTAGCTTCTCTGAGAGATGACATGCTGGTCAACAATCTCAGACTGAACAGTGATTATGGCTCTCGATTGAGGACAGTGGACTCCTTTTCTGTCCAACAATATATATTTGATGATTATATGATTTAATTTGCTCAGCTTGAATAGTTAATTCTCTTTTAAAGCTTTAACCATGCTTCGCCTCACCCAATTTCTTCAATGTCTAAAGCAGCATTCAGTCTCATGTTTTGTATGCCCATTTTGGACATTTTATTCTCATCTTGGCTTTTACATCCAGTATTTTTATGCAGTATCTTAAAATCTGCATAAAAATACATCATCGTTCAAAAGTTGGGGGTAAGATTTTGTAATATTTTTGAAAGAAGTCTCTTCTGATCACCAATTTGATAAAAAATACAGTGAAAATAGTAATATTGTGAAAATATATATACAATAATGATGTCTTAATATATTTAAAAATGTAATTTATTTCAGATTTTTCAGCATCATTACTCCAGTCTTCAGTGTCACATGACCTTTCAGAAATCATTCTAATATGCTGATTTGCTGCTCAAGAAACATTTCTTATCATTATCAATGTTGAAAACAGTTGTGCTGCTTAATATTTTTGTGGAAATACAGGATTATTAAATGAATAGGAATAGGATTCATCTTTTTGAAATCTTTTGTAACATTATGAATGCCTTGACTGTTACTTTTATCAATGTAATGCATCCATGCTGATTAAAAGGATTCATTTCTTTAAAAAAATGAACAGTACAGTATAATGTGGATGCAAACCGGACTACTTATTTTATAGATAGACAGGGATTGTCGGTACTGAAGTGAGAAACTGGATTGGCAAATGACACAAACTGGACTTCAACTTGCGTTGACTGTTTGAGCACCACAACTAAATAAATATTTCATGCAATGCTGAGTAGGAAATGGGTAGCTGAGGATATTTTCCCTGAACTCCTTCATACACCCGTCCATTACATAACGTTTCAATCACAGAGCTGAAGGAAAAAGATTTTTTCTTTAAACATGGTAGGGGGGCAGTTGCACTCATTTGACGCATGAGACACAGGAGCTTCTTCCTTCGAAGCACTTCTAAGAACGTCCTTGTGTTTGATGTGGTACCCGACTGAGCCAAAGCAACTGAGTGTTTAGTGGTTCAGCAGCCTGCAGATATGTGCGTTCAGGGTAAAAAAACCTTCAAGTACAGTGCATTTACTATAAACTCTGGGAAGGAAGGGTATGTAGAGATTCATTATTTGAGACAATGTTTTTCACTGTGTACATGCTCAACAACAAAGGCAAAAACACAGTCTTACCTTTGCGATCTGCACGCACCAGTTGAGCAGCAGCTGGGAGCCGATGTTCTCCTGGTGCTCATGTACGTAGTCCAGCAAGCAGCCGTGGGGCATGAGCTGAGTTACCAGCTGAATAGTGGGACTCAAGCAGACCCCCAACAGACGCACTAAATGAGGATGCTCCATGCTGGCCATGATCAGCGCCTCCTGGAGGACAAAAAGAGAAACACTGGAAATGTGCTGTTTTCATCAACACTATGGATCATTTTGGTCATTATACATTATGTGAACTCTAGGTCCAATTAGTACTCCAAACTAGGTTTGGGTATTGCCAACTACCTCATGATACAATACATATCGGGATATCATAATTGAATCAACATCAAAACTGCTCCAAAACCAAAAGGGAGACCTAGAATGACTGCAAGAGAACTGTATAATCTGCAGGTTCAGTTTCTCTCTCTCTCTCTCTCTCTCTCTCTCTCTCTCTCTCTCTCTCTCTCTCTCTCTCTCTCTCTCTCTCTCTCTCTCTCTCTCTCTCTCTCTCTCTCTCTCTCGCATCTCATAGAAGCAACACTGAGAAACGTTACTAAGCACACAGTGTCAGATCACAAAACATACTCAGAGAAGAAAGCTTAAAGGTCATAAGTGTAATTTAAAATTTGTATTATTTTAATTAATTTTATTCCTACTTTTAGGATTCATTAAACTGATCAAATTTACAGTGAAGACATTTATAATGTTATACAAATTTCCATTTCAAATAAATGCAGTTCTTTTAAACTTTGTATTCATCAAACAATCCTGATGATCACAAACATATTAAGCAGCACAACTGTTTTCAACATTGATAATAATCAGAAATGTTTCTTGAGCAGCAAATCAGCATATTAGGATGATTTCTGAAAGGTCATGTGACACTGAAGACTGGAGGAATGATGCTAAAAAATCAGCTTTGCATCACTGGAATAAATTACATTTAACAAATATATTAAAATTGTAATGTATTAAAACATTTTTGTACTGTATTTTTGATCAAATTAATGCAGCCCTGGTGAGCATAAGATACTTCATTCAAAATCTTACAAACACTAAATTTTTAACAGTAGTGCATATTTATGCAATAATTCAGTTACATAAATGAAATGCAAAATGAGCCTGGTTTAAAAACTTGTTATCCATGTGAACAGCTCCCCTTGTGTTCAATACAAACAGCTTCCTTTTTACTTTAGCATGCTGTTAAGAAATCAACTCAAAGCCCACATGGCTTCAAAAGCAAGAGCTTAAGTTGTTTAGTTATATTTATTTAACGTTAAATGTGTATAAAAATGCATGTTTTTAATTGCAAATTATTTGATTTGCGCCTGTTGGCTATATTCATTCACTTGTTTGTTCTTGCAATATAATTTGCAAATGATGGTAAACAGCAAAGTGAGGTTTAATTATACTCACATCCATAAATTCCACATTGGCTTTAGGTCCTGTACTTTCATTGAGTATCTTTATGGCCACTGGAATCTTCACTGTTTCTCCTTCTGGAATCCAGATTCCCTTATAAAAAAAAAAAAAATGGCAGCAGAAGTTCAGGAAACACGCAAAATTCATAAACACATGAATCATAAAAGTGAATGTATAGTACCTTGTAAACAGTGCCAAAGGCTCCTGTTCCCAAGATCTTGACCCTCTTAAGCTCCGTCTCCTTCAGTATACGTAACTGTGCCTGGTTTGGCGCCGTGCCGCTCGGCGTTAAAGGCTCCACCAACTGCTCCAAAAACATAATCAAAATTCATACATAACTACAATACCTACTTGAGCTTCATCTGCCAGTAACTAGTTAGCACCATTATGAACGGTATGATTTCATTATTGTCATAATATATTTTCATTTGGTTACAGTCTGTGTTTTGCCAATTTGCTCTGCTTTTTTCAGTTTAAATTGCTGAGTTTTTATCTCCTCTTCTTTACTTCTCGAGTTATGCCTGTGTTTAGAGATTCTTTCAGTGACGTTAAAGAGTGCTGCAGGGATGACGTCAAAACCCAGAAGACGAATTCATGGCCTCTTAATATGTTTTCATTTACCTAGCCACTAAAACCTTTGCCAAATTGCAAAAAACATGCACAATATTGCTGCTGTACTTCTCATATTTACAAATTGCTAGTCATATCACTCTGCAGTGGTTGCCAATCTCATCATGTATTCAGTTCAAAATACTTATTTTAACCTTCAAGGATCTTTATAGTGTTGAACCTCATTATCTACAGAATGTGAGCTACTGCATCCATATATTCCTGCATCTATGCTTCGGTCCTCCCAATTCAGATTGCTATACTTTTCCTTAGGTTTCAACTCTTTAATATGGGTGACAGAACCACCATTAAAATAAAACATCCTATGTCATCATGGTTGCTATAGACATACCCTATTTCTAAATAATTTATTAATCCTGATATTGAGTATATTATATGTGTTATGTCTTTCAATAAAAACAACAACAAATAGTCCTGCAACATTGGATTTATCTGCAAGAAGTAGATACTGAAACAGTAAATCAATTTGGGGCTATACACTCCCTAACAAAAGTGCAGATTCCATAATATTGACTTTATTTCAAATGCACATTCACACACACTTCAGTATTTTCAGAAGTTGCCATTTAAGGATCCGAAAATGATCTCCATTATTCCATTTGAGGTTTCCCACCATTGAAGTGAGAGAGGCACTTTCAAATGGAAAGTGGAAGACTGGCTATAGAGCCCACAGACCCGTCCATGCACCACAACACCAATTTCACTGGCCAGGCTTTCTGTCCGGATTTAGTTTTTTCAGACTTTGTGTCTCCTGATATAAAATTAGTGCACCGCATCCAAATGATTGAAACTCCTTTTAAATGTTGGCAGATTTTTAGCACTCACCTCTGTTTCTAAGAAACGGCGTAAAGCTCTTTTCTTTTTGATGCTCTTCCGACGGAAAAAGATAGCAAATCCGAGCGCCACGATTACGACCACAAACATCCCCCCAATCACCCCAGCTGCAATCAGAGGCGTCCTGGAGTAAACGATACCGTTCAGTTAAAATTCAGTTTTTCTTTTTGGATTCGTTCTATGCACAACAAATATGAAAAGTTTAGATGGAAACAAGTGAAAATTATCTGTAAAGATTTTGTAATGTTTTGAATTGTATTTAATTGATTCTTAATATATATATATATATATATATATATATATATATATATATATATATATATATATATATATATATATATATATATAGTTTGGGGAATAAAACAAACAAAATGTATGAGGAAAACATTTGGGTGTTTACCTGTCCAGCATCCCAATACAATCTTGAATCCGGGGTCCAGTACACCTGTGATACAGAAAATTAGAACGATTACATTCTAATTCACATCAAAAGTGACCGTAAAGACATTTACATTGTTAACATTATTTCAAAGAAACGCTGTTCCTTTGAACTTTCATCAAAGAATCCCGAAAAACTGTATCAGTTTATGCAAAAATAAGCAGTAAACCGTTTTCAAATAATAGAAAATGTTTCTTGAGCAGCAAATCAGCATTTTAGAATGATTTCAAGAATAAATGACATTTTAAAATATAAAAATAAATAATGTTTTACTTTAAATTTCGCAATATTACTGTTTTTACAGTCATTTTTTAAATCAAATAAACGCAGGTGAGTATGCCTTTCAAAATCATGAAAACATTTTTACAGAGCCCAAGCTTTGAACAGTAAATGTGCACCATGTGATCTACCTAGTCATCTATCTAGGATTAGCCTCTTTGATGATCATCTCAGGAGCTTTACACACTGAAATAAGGCATGTTGGAGCACTGTGACAGTGGTGACTGGCTTTAGTAATCACAGAGAACCGTGCTGAAGAGCCCACGCCTGACAGTAACCAGCGGCAATGACTGTCACCCACAAGATGAAGGGATCGCAAGCGCTTTGCTATGGTGTCCTAGAGCATTGCAAGAGCTTTGATTTGAGAGCCAAGACAGACCAGAACAAACCAAAGGCTCAGACTGGGTGGATGTCTCTTGTGTGTCCATGCGCAGTATGATCTGCCCCAGATCTACGGGACGTGACACCGAAGGTCTGTGGAAATGCACCTAAATTCATCATCCCACTGGACAGTTAAAGTTTAGACAGTTACATGTAGATTAGGCTGTTTTGAATGAATGTGATTTCCAAGATGATACTGAGCAAAAGAATTGCCTAGAGCAGGGCTAGTGAACTTCTGAAAGGAGGATACTTTGGTCTCAAGTCACACTCCTAAGTTTTAAAGTTATTCTTTTAAAAGCGAGTAGGATGATGTATGTGTGGTATGCATTTCGATCAAATATATTATCCTACTCGCTTTTAAAAGAAAACAGGGTACAACGGGGCTAAAGGCACTCAGGGGTAAATGGCGCATTTGACTTTGCTCTCTTTTAAACAGCTAACATCACTAAAAATTACATTACCAAAAGTGACTGTAAAGACATACATTGTTACAAAAACATTATTTAAAATGAACGCTGTTCTTTTCAACTTTCTATTCATCAAAGAATCCTGAAAAACTGTATCATTGTTTATACAAAAATAAGCAGTAAACCGTTTTCAAATAATATAAAATGCTTCTTGAGCCGCAAATCAGCATATTAGAATGATTTCTGAAGGATCATGCGACACTGAAGACTGGAGTAATGATGCTGAAAATCAGCTTTGCATCACAGAAATACATTTTATTTTAAAATCTTTCAATTGTAAATAATGTCTTACAATATTACCGTAGTTTTGATCAAATAACAGCATCCTCGGTACGATGAAAATATTATTGGATAAGCCACAGTTAAAGTTGCTGTAAAATTCAAATTTCTACCTTCACGTGGTATTTGGTATTTATAACTTGCTCCTTATTATCAAGGCAATAAGACATGGGAAGATGTTTGTACTGTAATTATTGCAGTTGCCATGATGATGATAAAATCACAGGGCCTCAAAAAAAAGAAGAAGAAAAAAAAAGCATATTTGTGTTGAGTAGTGCTGGCCTGGAGGAAAAAGCAAACACACATACAGGCAGATGCTTACCCCTGGGTGCAGTTGGGGTGGCAGGGATGGCACTCGTTGTTGGTCTCAGCATATTTGAAGATGAAGCTGTTTGCACCCAACAGACCATCAGGGCATTTCTCCACACAGTTGGGCCCATCTTTCAGATGCAAGCATTTCACGCAGTGATCTGGACCCTAAACCATGCAGACAAAATGCAGGAGAATCACCAATAAAATATTTGTCTAGGAGTCGTACATGACAAATCAAGAGGGACAAATAAAGGAAAATAAACTACTTACAATAATGTTATATTGATGCTTAACCCAAAATAAACACTGCAATATTTTATGCACATATCAAATATTGGTACTTTCTTGTGAGTTTGAGCAACATTAAAATGGCATTAAAGTTTTACTTGAGTCACATAGCGGTGTTGACAACATAAATTCATACATATTTGATATAAATAATTGCCCATTTTGAAGTGGGTGTAGCACAGTTGGGCGAGTTCTTACACGCTCTGACAGCTCTAATGTTTGCTAATTATGTAAAGATGGACAGACAGGTTATCTTAAGAAGCTGACAGCTTTGTTCATCTGCGTTTAAAGTCTAAAACCACTGTACTTGCATTTTACAGAAAAGTTTGAGTATTGCTAACTTAATTTGCAGACAAATATCCAAAATGTCACAATGGTGACACCCTGGTGGGTGGGGCTTAAGTAGTGAAGTCAGATTAAAAGGCATTTTAAAAATTGTCAACATTAAATGACTTTGCAACCCATTTTTATTTCTGTTAAATGGTAGATTTTAAAATGGTCTGAAAGTCAATGCTAAAAATATAGGGTGGGATTTGAAAAAAAAATCATTAATGCATTTTTATGAAATATTACGAAGAAAACATTTTGTTTTTCTTTGGAATATATTAAGAAAGTTTAACACTGCTTGCTTTACTTACAGGGCCATGACAGCTAAGAGTTTTATCTTCAGCCTTTTCACACTGGTTGTCACACTCCACACACACAGATCCATTGGCAAACTCTCGATCATCTCTAAAACATTCAAACAAATAGAAATATTCAGACAGTTACATATTATTTCTGTTTGTCTGTTTATGCGTAAACAATTGTGTTTTAAATATTCCTTTAATTCTTATCATGCCAATCAGTCAAAAGAATTTCAGTCAAAGCACATTGTCTCAGCAACAACACATACAGCAGGTTTTGTTTTGTCTCCGACTCATCCTCCATGTCTTCTTGAAACATGGCCAACTGAACCACAGACACTACATTCACACACTGGCGAGAACTTGGCTAATATGCTAGTCGGCTGAGTAAGATCCATGAAAAAATAATGGCATTTTAATTAGAGAAATCTTTCTCTGCACTGGTCTGAGAGGATAGAACAAACAGTCCTCTTTAAATTTTATCTAAGCAGATGGCAGCTCAGATTGTGGGAGATACGGCAGAGGAGCTGCCTAGCAGAGCCATCAATACCCTTTTCCTTTGTTCGTTTCCATCAGCCCATGTTTCAGAGGGAAATTTTGAGAGGCGGTTCCAAAACAGGGGAAGATGGTGCATTGTCAATAACAGAGTGGGGATCAAAGAAACCTTCAAGATCTTAAAACATTGGAAATCGAGTGTACGAGCACCCACAGTTTGAAGTTTCTCACACTGGAAAATGTTATGGTCAGAATGGGTGCTAATGTGATGCCCTAAACCAACTTAACTAATTTCCAAGTCTTCCATCTACCCATCTACCTACCACTCTAAAGGGGTACTTCACCACTGGCAAAATGGGCACTCTATAAAACTTGACTGCCTATGCATCAGAAAGGCAGAAAAAAATTAAATCTGTGCTACCTGACTAGAAGAGTCTAGATAGAGAAAAAAAGGCTGTTGTCTTTCCTTTTGTCAACACCCATAATGCACTGGGCATGTTGCCGTCCAAAGCCCCTCCCACCAGTCTGCTATGGATATGCTTAACCAGAGTCGAATACTGCCTTGTAGGAAATACTTCTTAGCGAACTTTTAGTCACTATGGACAGACTTGTATTGTTCCCGGGTGCAAAAATTCAAAGAGTACACTTTTAGCGGGAATTAGTTTTTTTTTCCGGTTTCCAGTGAAGGATCCAGCGCATTGTAGGCTGTGGCAAAAGGCTGCAAATAATGGTAATGACAAGTGATCAAATTTGGTAATACTAAAATGTGCTTAAAAGTTTATATTTTCTTTTCACCACGTTTTCTTCTTCAACTTGCACCTCAAAAGTTGTGTGTTTGTTTTGCTGTTCTATAAAAGGCTGCAAAGAATCATACACAATGAGAGAACACCGTGACAGAAAATCTGAAAAACCTCTGTGTATGTAGACTTCATTGTAGTCCCCTCCAAATGGCAGGGAACACGTTTTCACAAAAGCCCTGGAGATGTCAAAAGTCTGCCGGATGAAGCATTTTGCTGACAAATAAATATGAATTTCTCAGTAACGTGGATAACAAGTAACATCTAGGTTACAGATGTAACTCCAGTTCCTAGAGAAGTGAACGAGATGCTGCGTCAACTGACACTATGGGGAGACGCCCCTGTGGAACCCGGTGTCTAATGCACGTGTAACAACACGCCATTCATGGCTGACAGTTGCACCCCAGTGTATAAGAAGGGCGCCTGACAACACGTCATCAGGTTTGTATTATCTGAAGGAAGATGTGCAGGTATGCCTGAAGCATGGCAACGTGACGCAGCGTCTTGTGCCCTTCTCAGGGAACCGGGGTTACATACGTAACCTAGACGTTACATTTCGAGGGAACTAACACTGCGTCTATTGACACTATTGGGACATCAATACTAGCTACACCATGCTGACCAGTGCCTGCTTGTGGTTAGAGCAATCTAAAAACCCTTAGCACTAAAGCTCCAAGGCCTTAGCCAATAATACGTTAGTGTGTGATGGTACACACCTTGCACAACATTGCTCCCAGTCACTAATATAGCGATGATAGGCAAGGCCCTGAATCTTCTATGCTCAATTGGAATCTCAAACTTGTCCGAGCCATACTCCAGGAGAGTCTAGATCCCTTAGAGAAATGCTACCAGAAAAACAATATAGCCTCGGCTAAGTCTATGACCCACATCTAACAATTTCCAAGCGTAGACTGGGGCAATGAGAAGGAGTATAACCTTTCTTATAGGGTTAGTTCACCCAAAAATGAAAATTAAGTAATTAATTACTCACCCCCATGCTGTACCAACCCTGTAAGGCCTTCGTTCGTCTTCGGAACACAAATGAAGATATTTATGATTAAATCTGAGAGGTGGATAACTGCTACATAGGCTGCCTAAGGGAATGAAACTTGACGGCCCAGAAAGTCATTAAAGAAAATGTTTAAATATTCCATGTCGCAACAGTGGCTCAACTATAAGTTTATCAAGCAACGAGAATACTTTTTGTGCGAAAAAACAAACAAAAATAACGACTTTATTCGACTATTCCTTTTCTTCCTTGTAGGCCTGAAACGAGACTTCAAGAGATTTCCACGACGCGCACGCGCGAGAACTTAACTGAAGTAGTTGAAGGAGATTGCAATTCTCGCGCATGAGTCGTATCAAACTTAAAGAGTTAAAATTCTAACTTCCCTCTTCATGCTTCTCTCCTCCACACCCCCCTTGTACGCTCACTAACCCCACCCCCAAATCATTCTTGTCGGTTATTGGCTGGAACACTGTTTGTTTTGTTTCGTGGAGCGGGTTGCCCCAGTTTGTTTTTGTTGCTGTTTGTGGAGCCTGGGGTGTCTACAGAGACCGTGTTTTTTTTTTTACAGTGTGTTCAGGGGACAGGCAGCTAGCGGATAGTGAGGAGATGTTTGCTGTATGTGACAAAAAATGTTTTGGCCTAAAAAACGCGTGACATCGCTTAGAGCACCTTTAACTTGTATATTTTTATTATTTTATTTTAAAATTAAATTCAGCAAACATTATTTAAATAGATTCTCTAATAATCAGAATCAGAACTATCTACCAAGGCTCCTGTCTACCAACCTACAACTGTCAAATGGATATATTTTTATTTTAGGTGGTAGCACAGGCAAGTGACTGCCTGCTAAGCATTTCTGCTTGCCGCACCTCCGACGGTGCCATTGCGGGTAGCTGCAGGGTCATCAGCCAGGAGTGAGGTTGAGGTACCGATCTTTCTTCCTCTCAAAGGCTGCCTCCATTCCTCCCTCCCACGGGACAGTGAGCTCTGCCAAAATCACTGCCCGGGTTGTGGCAGACCAGAGAATAATGTCTGGTCGAAGGTTGGTTATGGTGATCTCTGTTGGAAACCTGAGCTGCCGATCGAGGTCCACTCTCAGGTTCCACTCACAACTGCCTGCCAGGGCTGATCTCTGTGGCTGCATGATTTTGGTGGCCCCTCCTCCCTCTCTGACAAAGTGGATCGGCCGCCTTGATTTTGGTGGTAGGCGCTCCCTAGCTGATTCCGCTCTGCGTATCTCCAGGATCTCTGCCAGCTTCCGCAGGACTCGGTTGTGTCGCCACCTGTACCGACCCTGGGTCAGTGCGGTTTTGCCGCTTGACAGGATGTGCTGCAGGCTCGGATTTGGGGCATTGCAAAGCTGGCAGCTCTCCTCTGAGCCATACCACAGACAAAGATTGCTGGGGCTTGGGAGGGTGTCGTAGGTAGACCTTATGAGGAAACTCAGCCTGGCTTGGGGGATCTTCCACATGTCAGCCCAACTTACGGTCCTGCTTATCACTCCTTCCCAGGTCGTCCAGCGTTCTTGCTGACGTTGGCTAAGGGCTTTGATCTGATAGTTCTCCTCCTCTGTCCTGACCACCTCAGAAATCACTAGCTCTTTCCTTTCCTTCCTTGTGGCTTTGGACCACCTTTTCGGAGCAGTACCCCACCCCAGGCCAGTTCTCCCTGACTGTGCCCTACCAACAATCTCTTGGTGTTTCAGCCTGCTGATAGCCTGGTCGACTGCTAGTTCTGCCCTCCACTTGCGACCGGTTCGGACTGGGGCTTTGGTGTTCTGCACAGATGGGTCCGACGAGTTCCTCAGCTCTAGTACAAGCCTCACCTTCTCCTGTCTGTAGCCCAACAGGATTGACCTCAGTGGCAGTTGAAGTGCATTCCTCCCAAACAGACCAACACTGGAGAGGCCCCAAGGTAAGCCCAGCCACTTCCTGATGTAATTGTTGGCTTTTGAGTCCATCTTCTGCACATTGGAGGTGGTTATCTCACACATCTTGAGAGGCCACATTAGCCGCCTATATAAGGTGAACTGGTAACACCAGATCTTGAATTTACCCGGAAGATGGCTCTTGTCGATCCGCATCAGACCTTCGGTGAGTTGTAGCATTACTGTATTAGCCATATGCTTATCTGACAAGTCGGCTGTATACAGTTTCCCAAGGCTCCGGATGGGTTGTTCTGCTAGTATTGGGATCTTCTCACTGTTCACTGTGAAAAAGATGTGATCATTTCTGGCTCCTTTGCGTATAGAGAGACTCCGGGACTTAGCAGGTTTTATTCTCATCCTGGCCCAACTGAGGAGTTCTTCAAACCTCTTCATTAGCCGGTTGGTACAGGCTGCTGTTTGAAGAAGGACGGTTACGTCATCCATATAACTCCGCAGGGCTGGCAGTCGTTGGCCTGACTGTCCTCTCACCCCTCGAACCATCTGTCTCCCGCCGATGAGAATGATTTCAAAGGCTGCTGTGAAGAGGATGGGAGAGACTGAGCAACCCATCGCAATGCCTTTCTCTAGGTGGTGCCATCCTGACGTTGCCTCCTGTGTTGTGTAGCAAACAGTGAAGCTGCGGAAGTAATTGGAGATGAGGTTCCGAATGCTGGGTGGAATGTGAAAGAATTCCAGGGCAAAGGTGATTAACTGATGGGGAATGGAACCATAGGCATTCTCCAGATCCAACCAAACTACGTGGAGATCTTGTTTTTCCCGCTTGGCTGTCTGAATCTGCTCCCAGATCATGGTTGAGTGTTCCACACAACCGGGGAACCCTGGGACGCCTGCCTTCTGGCAACTGGCGTCAATGTAGCAGTTGTTCAGGAGGTAGTTGGTTAAACGCTTGGCCACCACAGAAAAGAATATTTTACCTTCCACATTTAGAAGTGCAATGCCTCTAAACTGGTTGATGTTGCAGGAATTTTGTTCTTTTGGGATGAAGGTTGTCACTGCATAGCTCCATTCTGAGGGGATGTTCTGGGCCTTCCACACTACTCTCATCAGCCTCCAGAGTAGCTTCAGTACCATGGGGCAGTTCTTATAAACCTTGTAGGGCACACCATTGGGCCCTGGTGCAGAGGCAGACCTTGTCCTGTCTACCACTAGCTTGACTTCCGCCCATTTGGGTGGTGTCATGTCAAATTCAATGGCTGGCTCAGCAGGACGAGGCACATGCCCTGGCGACCCAAGCGGGATGTTCTTTTCTTGATCAGTTAGCTGTTTCTTGATATGTTTCTCAAGCTCCTGTTCGGTGGCTTCCAGCCTCCCGCTCTTCTTCTCTTCCAACAGACAATTGACTTTGCCTTGTCTGGTTGGTAAAATCTAATTCAGCACACATTTAAAATGATTCTCTAAAAAAAATATTAATTTACCTAGCTACCTATAATTTTAATTATATAATATAAAACTTGTATATTTTATTTTATAATTTTGTTTTAATTTTTAATTTTAATTCTCTAAGTAATCAGAACCTCTAACACCAATTACTTCAGGAAAAATACATAGCGCTGCTCTCAGGTCCGAACTCTTGGTTGAGCAACTGGAGGGTTTGGCACATCATAGACTCCACACAACAGCAGCTGATTTAAAGCAAAATGAATCGAGTGTAATGAGACCCCAGTTCATTCTCTAAAATATGACACTCCCCCACAGCTGATTATTGTTAGGAACTAAATTAAAATTTTCTGCCACGGGGAATCCTATTCAGATGTTGGTCAGAGTTGCCATTGTTTAATGACTACACCAGAAAAGCAGTGCCAACCACAGAGCTCTTCTCTGACGGCCCCAGAGGACCAGAATGTAAATTTGTTGTCAGATCAGTGTTTTCTCTTTGTCACTCACAGATGGCAGTGTGTTCTGAGCTCGCTTGGGACAGGCCGTGGAACAATTAGCTGGATTTTGGCCTGTGCAGTAGTACTGGCCAGACATAGTGCTGCTGCCTTCTGCGTTCAGACTAGTAACTTTTAGATGAAATCCATCCCTCTCTCTGATTCTTTTAATGTTTTCTCACACATCCCCAAGGCACAAAGTGTTTACAAAGTGACTAGGGGTGAATGGCAATCTAAATGATAGATAGTCTTCATAAAAAAAAAAAAAATAAAAAAAAAATACTGCAGTAACCATGGCCCAATAATCTAGAGACGTGTATGTCAGAACTTGTGGAGTTTAAAATGCTGCCCACACAATGGGTCTTATTCATGAAACATTAGCAGAATGAAGTCGTGTAACTGGTCTGTAAAGATAAATTGTCAACTTGACAATTGACCACTCGACTGGATTTTTGCATCTAGGTTTCAAAGCGCTTCCCCCTTCCATGTGAAGCGCTTTGAGTGCCTAGAAAAGCGCTATATAAATGTAATGAATTATTATTATTATTATTAAATAGATATTGATCCAAAAACGTAGGCTTAAATAATTAAAATTAGTGTTATTAATGAATTATGTTGTGAATTATATGCTGTGCATTATATGAATCATAATATAAAATGTTTTTTAAAAGGATATAATACAGTTCTTCTCAGTCGCTTTGGTACATTTCTCAGATCAGAATTGAAATTCTCAAAACTACCTGTTCAACGTTCACATCATTGTGTCACTTGTGCACATCAAAAAAGCAGTTTCTCATTTCTTTGAACAAGTTGCAAATGCTTTGGTACATCCATGCAAATGATCATGTACAATTATCTGCTGTTTCCTACATTATCAATTGCTTATGTCATGTTGATCAAAATGTATTATAATGGGTCTCTGTTGAATTGTCTCACTCCCCACAACATTTAGGCATTAGTTCAGTCTTTACATGCAAAATGGTTGAACAAGTTGCCATAATCAAGCATATTTCTATACATTTCCATTAGACTTTTTTTCTAAATATGTCCCGTTCACATTTCCTTTCTGTATTGCAATGACATGGTCTGAAATAAGGAGAAAAACTTTAAATAAGGGTGTATTTTTTCTTTTGCACAATGCTGTGAACAAATCAGAATTGCAAAGAGCATATGCAGTAAAAATATGAAACAAACATATTCAGTGTCTTGTACTCAGTTACCTCACTAAATACAGTAATGTGTAACTTTACTGTAGTTGTCAAATGGCTGTGCAAATAGTATATAGTGCTGTCTTGAGCATTTTCAGGTAGTGTCACCAAGATCTGACTTTTTTGCATTGGAAAACATTTACAGAGTAAATTGTCATAATGAAAACATGACAAAGCCATTTGACTATCTTGTTCATAAACAATGGTGTCAGGACTTTTCATCTTGATGACACGGACACTTTCATTGACATGAATACTTGCTTCTGAGGAATGAGCTATCCATTTTGAGCAAGTGACACGCTTTTGCAGGTTATCAACTAGGTTTTGCAGTTTATAATTGTTTTGAGAACTGCATTAACTGTTGTGCAAATGTAAATGGTGATGTGAGAAATGCACCAAAGCGAATGAGAAAAACTGTAACTCGAAGAAACTGCAATATTTGTGGTTTTGATATTTTGATAGTCCCCCAACAGACATTCTACTGACTATAAGTCAATTTGCAAGTATTCTATATAGAATATAGATATAGATATATAGATATATAGATAGATAGATTTAGATAGACAGATAGATAGACAAGTATCACACTTAAAGGTATTGTACGTAGGATTTTTATAAAAAAAAAACTTTTTTCCAAATTTGTTTAAACTTTCTATATATATCAATGCATAATTAAAATGTAAGTACTCTGATAAAAAGAGTATAAAAATCGAGTGACTCTAGACCGTTTAATCTGCACTAAACACCGCTCATTATTTTCATTTCGGGACGAAACAAAGGATTGGCTTAGGCGACTGTCACTCTTTCGCAACCATGGCAACCACCCTTTTGCCACACAGGGCCTGCCCACTTGCGCGTACCCGTTTGATTTGAGTAATTCAAGAGGCACGGAACCTAGGAATAGCAAAACAATGGCAGGGAAAGACCAATCAAAATTAAAACTCGACGCAGGTCCTCTTGTCCAAGAAGTGCTCCTTGCCCTGCACTTCGACCACCCCGTCCTCGGCCTCTACTTCCTCGGACCCTAGTTGCACAGCCTCTTGCACGACCTCCTCTTCGCCCTCGACCCCGGATCTGTCCTCGAGCTAACGATGCGGTAGGCTACTTGTCTCTGGAGTGTAACGTTAGTCCTCATCAGAGTCAACAATGCTTTCATCATGGAAAGTTTGAAACTCTTACATGCAGAACACCATATATGTTATGAATCTTACACGAAATTCATCTTCATCACAGTGTAAATGATAGCAATGGAAAAACGTGTGTCATGCAACCTGTTTTTAGCTTTGCCTTATAGATAACTAGCTCGTTAGCGAATCAATAAATATATATTTTAAACTTTACCAATATCAATATGCTAGCTTGATAATGAGTACTAAAATACATCTTATTTGTTTATCTTCATAATGATAAAGTTAGATTTTTTTTATTACATGTGATTCTGACATGATGTCACTATATGCACTGCGCTCCTTCCTCTCCGCTCGTCTCAGGTAAATAATGCGCCTTCAGCTCAGCGGTCGGAGTCGCGCGTTCATGTGTTTTGGAGGCGTGGCTTTGGAGGGAGCCCAGAAGGGAGGGGGTGGAGTGAATGGAAATAATGAGCTGTCTTTAAAACAGTCGTGAGAGGTCTACAGACACTCGATTTTTATACTTTTTTTTCAGAGTACTTACATTTTAATTATGCATTGATATATACAGAAAGTTTAAACAAATTTGGAAAAAAGTTTTTTATAAAAATCCTACCTACAATACCTTTAAGTTTTGACCGGTGCTGTATATCTAAATTTCAGCATGATTCTAGACAGAGCAGATCGTATTTGTCCTTGTTTCTTCATTATCTGAAGTCTGTGTCCAATTTGTCTTTTACTCACCCATCATAAAGATTACAGGATTTTACACATGTCCTTCCTCGGCTGAAGTATTTACAAGAGAGACATTGATCTGGACCTGGACCCCAGCATCCTGACGCTGAACACAGCGAATCACAAACCATCTTTTGCTGAGCTGCAGAAGACATTCAAAGAAATTACTTTACACTCATATACGGCCAATATGTGGACACAAGTTACACAATAAACATTTTTAAAGGCCCCATGATATGCATTGGGTTTTTGTTTTTTAGACCATGTCATCCATATACTGGTGTACATATGGCTAAACATCTATATGTTCCTCCCCAACTTTCAATAGAAAATATGTTGACATAAGAAAGAAAACTGTCCATGTTAGTTTTGATATTTTTTTTGATATTGCTGAGGTTAGATATTGCTACCGAATCCATGAATCAGGACTGTTGAACAATCCAGGGATATCAGACTACTGTGATCGGTAGTGTGGAAAAGAGGCCAATGATGAGCCAGCTAACAGCGCGATTGATCCTGCCCACCACACACTTATTATCACACTAATTACATCAAGTGCGGCTTGGCAGAGGGGCACTGTGGGAAGTGTTCTGCAACTGTCAACATCTCCATTACAGATAAGCCTGTGCTTCTCCATTTCATCAGTTCAGTGAATTCTTATCACACATAAGATATTGCCCCGTAAAACAATTGTCTTTATGTCCTATATGTCCAAAAGTTGAAGTCCAACCTACTCTACTAGTCTATTACTAATAGTAAAAGTACTCAAAGATGATAACTTGGTTGACAAATTAAGCCAATACTGTGTCAATCTTACACATTCAGCCTCAAATTTAATAGATGAAAAAAAAGAAAGAAATTATGTTTTGCATAAAGTCAACAAAGCCTAATTTTAGGACTAATAAGATATACAGTAAAAATTCCCACCTAATTCTCATTATTGTGTGTATGTGTCCTAGTAAACCCTACATTATGGGGACAAAATGTCCCCACAAAGATGGCAATATACATTTCTTGTCCCCATGTGGAAAACAGCTTATAAATCATACTAAGTGATGTTTTTTGAAAATGTAAAAATGCAGGAAGTTTTCTGTGATGGGTAGGTTTAGTGTAAGGGGATAAAATATGCTGTTGTTTATGAAAAGTCCCCCCAAAAAACATCATATTTTATTCCTGAAAATATGGTGAAAATGTATTTTATTTGTTGGGCTGTTGACAATTATTCTCTGTAAAAACTCTAATATGTCAATAAAAACGAAACAAAAATAGTGAACCTGACTTTGACCAATGTTGAGATTTCTGTTCTGGAGATTTATGTAAAGTAGTGTGATTAAAGGCACACTATGCTGGAATTCCGTTTTTGTCAAACAGCGACCCCTAGAGTCGCTGTGGAGAACTTGTATTTAACGTTACTGTCGTAAATGCCACTCACGGAGAGCGTCTGCCATAGACTGGTCTCTGCACTCACGGCCTGATACTCCTTTGAAGCTGTTATATTAAGGTACACATCTTGCATAGTGTACCTTTAAATAAGAGATCTAGCGCTAAAATGTGTTTTTGAACTCAACCTGAGCGCTCGTGTCCGCTGCTATCAGTGTCATAGATACATAACGTTATAACGTTATAATGACTATAGTCATTGTGTCTCTTGTGGCGGCGCGCGCGCAGTCTTCACTCGGACGCGCTCTTCAGTCTATCGCCGTTGCGGAGACTCTATTTATTCCGGTGAAATCACAAAATAAAATGCACACAAACTTAGAAAGATTTACTTACTAGGCCATCAACAAGATCGCCAGGTCAGCACCACTGTTGCATCCAATGCTGCTTTTTAGCTCGCGCCAACGAGTGAAAGCCCGACCGAGAGGGACTCACTCTTGTCCGGTTGCTCACGCGGTCAGATTCTCTTTTCCTTTTCCTAGTCTCTTCCGACCGCGTTTTCTTTGCTTTTTCCATCGTCAAGTATCACGTCAGAAATGCACGCAAGTGGCTTCGTGCTTCAAATGTTGTTGTTGATGTGTGTGACATCGTTGCCGTAAAGCATGTCGTCATTCTCGCGAGATTTGTCGGGGCGCTCCTCTCAAACTTGCATTGCTGGTTTTTCCAGCGGCGTCCCCCCCAAGCTTTACTACCAGGATGATTCGCCCTAATATGAGTTTGTTTACCACCGAAATGACTTTGAAGCTGTTATATTAAGGTACAATTCTTGCATAGTGTGCCCTTAATTAGATAATCAATTTTTTTTTAAATTAGATAATTAGATCATTTGCATATGTAAACATAACATTTCCTGAATACAATTTTCTTCATGTACTCAATGTGATTACTCATCAGGCTATATTCATCTGTAGTGTCTTACCTTAAAATTGTGACAAATTTGGCAATTTTAAATTGTCACAAAATAGAAGATACGTTAATAATAAGTGCACCTGTTTGACTAAAACAGGATTAAAACCATCTCTTTCTTTTGGCATTAGAACACTCACTACACTCTCTGGTGTCCCTGTTGTTCTTGATCAGAGCTCTCTGGGTGCTGGTGCGGAACAGACCGGTCCAGTTCACTGTATTGTAGAAGCAGAGCTGGCTGTTGTTGGTCATGTAGACGTTACCGGCGCTGATCTCTCTCAAAGACTGGAACTGCAGTGAAGAGATCCAGCGCTGCTTCAGGATCAGCAGAGAAATACCACTGACAAAACATGAGATGAAGATCACTAAAAACCTCCATACCTATCGCTCTTTCGTATTGTTTGCATTTTTATTTGGTAGTCATTTAGCAGACAATTTGATTCATTGAGCTGTACTGTATGAAAATGTTGAATTCAGTTCCACCGACGTTGACCATGGAATAATGATAATGCAAATAAGGTAAATACTTCACTGATGTGCTCACAAATAAGATGTGATTTGTACCTATAAAGAGTTCTTCCTCCTATGGTGACAAGGTTGGAAAAGACACCAAGGTCAGTCATGTTTTCTGGCCAAGACTGGATGTTCAAGTAACCTTTGGATGGAATTAACAAACAAGATTTAAAACCCTAATATTTAACAGTTAATGTCTAGATGTGGCAGTAAAAAGCAAAGCAAAAATAAAGCAAAAGTAGTCTACTACTTGCAAAAGTAATGAAGAATTATAGAAATGTAATATCCCACCAACAAATATTAAACAAATATCATGTTTCATTGGGAGTAATTTCCATTCTAGTTGCACATGTTCTTATGATCAATATCAGAGATATGCTGGACATGGGAAATGCATTCACGACAAGTCATAGGTCTTTCTTATTGTGCCGGGTTTCATTACGTTTCACTCCATTAACTGCAATATAATATCTGTCTGTGCACAGTGCACACACCAGATTTTAATGAAGTAAAAGTCTTCTAACATGACTAACTGTTCATTTTTTCTAAGCTATTAGACTCAGCAAAATACTGCAACAAATCCTATTAGCTGTAAAAATAAGGGTCCATGAATAATGTGACAGTGTCTTAAGAAATGAATTTGTGTTCACATTTGTTTTTCATTTGCATGCTTAAATGCACCAAATTATCTTAAGAATAATGACAACCTCTCTCCCTCTCTACCTGTGATCTCTCTGACGGTGCGGAACACATTTAATCGCTCAGGATCCAGCGCGCCAATACCATGATACATGTCTCTGTTAAACAAAGCAAAACATGTAATGAGTTTAAGGAATGCAAATAGTGTCTGTCAAAACGTACACAAATTACACTGTACAGTAAACATTTAAAATTGATCATTGATAATTATTACTACTAAAAAGTAGTGTTGTATTACCGATCTTGGTCTCGAGACCACTTTTTGATGGTCTCGGTCTCGTCTCGGACTCGACCGCATTTGGTCTCGGTCTTGTCTCGGTCTCGGACAGGGACTTTTTTCAAGAGCAGAACTGTGAAAAAATCACTAATTTGACAGTTTATTGACTAATCTATTTGTTAACATCCTTGCTTTTATTGTATGTAAAACGTACTGGTTCAAATCCAAGCAATAACGTGACTCATTGGTTATTGCTAATTATGTATTTTTGTTACCGCTGCACCCATCCCCGCCCCCTTGCACTCACTCGCACTCCACTCGAGAACCGGTTCTAAGTTTTATGAACCATCGATATTGAATGCCCTCAACGTTAACGAGTCCTCTTATCGATGCTCCTGCTCCAAAGCGATTTTTCTTTCCCGCCATAGTCTTATTTGATAGATGAGTAATGTAGACGAACTGCTGCGAGTGTGACAGGGTGCATCAGAAGAACGAGCAGAGAGAGCGCCCCGGTCGCGCGCGCGCAGTCTCTCTCTCTGCGGAGCCAGGCGAATGTATAAAGGCTTCACCGTCTCCTAAGCGCTGTCTTGCTCTCTCTCTCTCCATGGCACATAGTAATCAAAATAAACCGACACGATGTAATGGTAAAAGGTCGGAAGACCATAGTTTCATGTGGAGCATTCGGATATATTTTTTTCCTGAATTAGCGCTGGGTGTGAATTGTGCTAAAATACCTTATCTACTCTGAAAAGCGTTCCGCACATTCAGCTGACATAAACCACACTTTAAATCAACGAAAAAACCTATCCAGTGATTAAATGTTTTCTGTGTTGACACAAATCTTGTGGGATGTCACGAGACAGGCCACAAAGCTGTGTAGCTAATGTTAAGTTACATCGACCTTAGCTAATGTCAGCTGCATACAGCTCCCGACATTAAAGCTACGCGCCGAGGTGATGCTCACACATTTGGGTGAGAGAGCTAACCTAGAAATATGAGCAGTGAGTGGAGACTGAGTAATGCCCATCAACTTATATGAGAAATGACTAAATTAAAGCTCGAATTTATGAAGAGTGTTTGCCACTTCAGTTTGTTAAGGTTTGGCATATGATGAAACTGCTCCCAATTTAATAAATTTTGTACTTTTATAAATCACATGCATTTTTTTAACACATTTAGCTATGTGGTTTTGAAAAAAAAGATTGTTGTTGGTTTAAAAACAACATAACTTTATGTATTGTTAATAAAAGGCGGAGAAAAGTGAAGACTTGTTTTACATTCTGATGGAAGTCACCCAGGAGTATTGAATAAAGATGGTTAAGTTTATTTCAGCTTTGAGTGTTAAATATCTGTGTTTTTATGGGAATGTGGATCTTTCAGATCAATTTGAGAAGCTCTTTTGATCATGTTTCACATTTTATTGTGTCATGTAGTGTGGGGCGCTGGTCTTGGTCTTGACTCGGTCTCGCCCTCCCTCGGTCTTGGTCTTGTCTCGGTCCCTAAAAGTCTTGGTCTTGTCTCGGTCTCGATACACTCTGGTCTTGGTCTTGTCTTGGTCTCGGGTTAGGTGGTCTTGACTACAACACTACTAAAAAGTAATAATTATACCCCCTCCCCCCTCCCCCTCCCCTGTAACGGAAGATATTCTGCTTAACAAACAGGCGTTGATGGAGTAATAATGTCTTGGAAACTGAGGGCATGTTTACACTATAACGATGTACTAAAAACAGAAAAGTTTTACTTCGATTTTTTTTGTGTACAGATGATTTGAGGGCACATCGCTGTTCAAAGAGGGACATACTTAAAACTGTCAGCCTGGAAGATTTAACCATTCCTCACCCTTTGATGCCTGTGATGAGGAAGATGAGGTTGCCGTTGATCTTGGTGCAATTGACAAACTTCTCAATGTTGCTGGAATCTACGGTTTGAGCCGTTTGAAGACTGCCGGTACCTATACCATCACACACTGAACACCACATACAAACAAACAAACAAACATCAACATACCCACAAACATATGTTCCTAACAAGCGTACGGGTTATTTTCTGTTCTTCGTAAGTATGGTAAGTATTGTACTTTTCGGACAGATGTCAGTGCACGGGATGCACATCTTGATGTTATTTTCCTCCATCTCCATCTTGTTGCTCGGACAGGCTCTGACACAAGAGCTGTGATCCACCACAAAATTATCTATGTCAAAGAACAACAGAGGTTACTTGTGAAAGGTGCTGCTTTGTTTAAAAAAAAAAAAAAAAAAAGTTTTAAAGGGGCAGTTCACCCAAAATTTTTAATTCAACATCATTTACAATGGACGATTCTCTGATTTTATTTATTTTTAGATTTATTTGTTTATTCAATGCATGATTAAATCAGTGTAACCTACGTGGGCATTTCTTGACACAGAAAGCTCCATATGTGTATTTGGCGTTGGGATTGTGTTCGAGCTGGAAGGTTGTTGGATTGTAGACGAATGGCTGAGGACACTGTGTCACACAGGCCCCGCTGTCATTAAAGTTGGTACAAGCCTGAGAACAAAAACAATCATGCAAGTATGTGTTTGATCAGGGAAAAAAGACTATAATGAAGAGACACCTCTGCCCCTGCTAAAGATATGTTCTAACTAAGAATGTTTTGTATGTTACATTTAAACAAACTTTCTATTAAAAGGGTCATATGATGTTTTTTAATGTTCGCCTCGATTGCATAGTCCAGATTACTTCTATTGTAATACAGTAATTTGCCAATAGGTGTCACTGTTGTATTGCAATCTAGTGTGTCACTACAGTTCTGTTTTTCATTCTTCTTCGATGTATATCTTCTTCGTTGGATATAATAAAAAGCTGTGCAACTTCAATAACTTCTTCAAAAACATCTACGTCACAATGTGAAATATTAGCATAATATTACCAAAGGCATACGCAGAGAGAGGAGAGGAGGCTTCAGTGAATTTTAGTGTTGTCGCCAATCTCGCCATGTCACGGAAACGCTGTGCGTTTGGATGCGAAAGCAAAACCTCTTTATTTGCCCTTCCGAAAATGGCTGAATTAGGAATCAGAGGTTAAGATGTATTTATAAAGCTGTTCTTGAGCAGTACAATCCAAAGGTTTGCTTGTGCACAGCACATTTTACAGAGGACAGCTTCCTGAACCTGGGAGAGTACAACGCCGGCTATATACAATGACTACTTCTGCTGGTTCTGCTCAAGTCGTGCTTGTAAAGTTGCAGAATCTGACTCGGGCACAAACTGATATGGTAAAACCGATAAAGCTGAAGCTGGCGATTATGACAAGGGGCATTACATTTCCGACACACGCTCGAGATCTCACGCACTGGGTCTGCTGGCCAATCAGAGCACTCTGAGCTTTTCAGAAGGAGGGGCTTCAGAAGGAAGAAATCAGCATGTTTCAGACAGACTGGGAAAAGAGGTACTGCAATGCGGTTCAGCACTTTTAAAATATATAATGCACTTTTAAAATAGCATCCTATGACCTCTTTAACATTACTGGAAGAATGTTTGTGTATATCTTTGAGAAAACCCTGGCAGAACGTTAATGTCAGAGAAGTTATAAGAACGCTACCTGTAAGCTGGGGCAGAGCTTTCAGTGTTTCCAACACATATGTCATTTGTCATTTCTGTCATGACAACTCTCTGAGAGATTGGCAATGTTAATGTATTTGGTCTTGGTGGAATAGATCTGCTATGCTGCTGCTGCAGAGCACGTACAATACGTTCTGCCAATACATTCACGGACATTGTTGTGAGGATGTAAGACATGCTGCTGCACATGTAACATACATGAATTAACCCCCATAGCAGATCTATACAGGTGGAGCTGGGGAAGGTGGAGGGAATCAGAAAGCGTGCTGCACATTGATAACAGAAACACTATCGGTATTTGTTTGAATGTTGAGCCACAGCTAATTGGTCGCTGATGCAACAGCAACCAATCAGCTGCGCCATGTAGATGACGACGCGATCACTACCAAATGAGTTAAGGACCTATGAGCCTGCTAGGGTGACCAGACCACCTGGTTATTGCTCTGTTGCAGGTCAGCAGACCTGATTTTGCGGGACAATGCGGGACACGAGGGAGAGAACTTAGCCTACTATTATTAATAAATATTGATTTTATATTAGATGTCTTTTTGTACTAACATGCTTTAAATTCCTAATTTTACGACGCTGACCGGCGCTGTGAACATCACTATAATATAAAACAAATTTTAACAGCACGGGTCTATATCATTCAATCTAAATAATTAAGTGACAATAATAATCCAATCGCTAAAAACTAAATTTCTAAATAAGCACATAAATTCCATTAGGAAAGACTAAAGATTAAATGCGTTCTTACCGGATTCAGTGCATCTTATATTTTTTGTCTGATCTGGCAGCTTCGGGGACATACACTGCAATCTCCTTTTTTATGGTCACTTGTAACTGGTTTTAACCATGTATATTTTTTCTCCCATTCCTTATTATACGAACAAAGACGCTTTTTCTTCTCGGGAGCACCGGATAGATCCATTTTTCTGTTGCCGTTTTTTTTTTTCGTTTGTGTGTGTGTGTGTTTTTTTCTCAGTGTTTGTTTTCCAGCTCTGCTTAGAACTAATAATAACGGCTGCGCCGCGCATGTTCAGTGTTGTCTTATTAACATTTTTATTGTAGAATTTTAATTTAAAGGACGATGAAATAAAATTATGCAGACAAAATTTAAATGTGGGACACTGCTTATGACTTGCGGGACGCGGGACAAAGCTTCGAATTTCGGGATTGTCCCGCAAAATGCGGGACAGGTGGTCACCCTACAGCCTGCACCTTCTAGAGTTTAGCTTCATTACCTTTTTTACACTTAAAAAACATGCATAATAAGGGAAAAATAAAGGAAGAGTTGACATACAAAGCAGTCTGTGTCTTTGGGTCCGAAACAGCCTCCTGCACATTCCCGGTGGCAGCAGTTACTGACGTACGGACCAAAACAGCGTCCATCACACTGCTCTGCACACACCGTCTTTGTCACTGTAACCACAAAGACAAAAGTTAAGCTCTCTCCGCATCTGTGGAGTTTTTTTGTATTTTTACTTTTCTGTAAATATGCCAAAAGTCACCAGGATACAGCAAAAACCTTTAATCTATTATTTGTCAGACACACTGTGCAACCCCTCATCAGCCGTGACACTCTATGGAGCTGGATCCTCTTTAATTATACCTAATTATGTAGTGAAAACTGAACCTGCCATTCCCTGCGTCCCTCCTTTTGTGTCTGCCACCCACTCATGAGAACATCACCACAGGTTGTGCCACAAGAGCACCAGAGAAGATCATTGAGTTCCCAAGAGCAATCACTCTAGGTGCTTCAGAATGTGTTTACATTACAGACAGAACTCATTTAGTTTCAATGTCTGAAAATGGTCTTCGTGTGTGTGTTTCTGTGTGTGTGTCAAACTTTGATATACAGCAATATTCCAATATTTGTCTGCGACAAGTTTGTCTGATACAAATCTGCAACAAAAAAGTTATTTTGAAGTTAACATATGAAGTTACCACATGAAGTACATTTGTATGTTAATTTGCCGACTTAAGGCCGTTGCACACTGGGGCCGAAGTTTTCGTATACGTTTTTTCGTAAGGCCATTGCACACTGAGTCCGAAATTCGCATCCGAAATTTTCGCACGTTAAAAAAAAAATTCGACCTCACGTTATGTCAATCACGCTTGCACACCGCCTCCGAAACTTTCGTCCGTCATAAAAAAATTCGGATCGGGTTCGATTTTATGCGTTTTTCGCATCCACAGCCAGCATTTTGAGAGGTTTTTTGACAATTCAGAGCCACCGTACAAGCGAACGACAAAATCCAGAATGGCGTCTGACAAATTGATACACTTCGTCTCGCAGCACAAAGTACTGTATGAAAAACAAAATGCGGATTACAAAGACACTGAATATAAAGACAGATTGTGGCAGATGATTGCTGAACAGCTTGGGAAACAGGATGGTAGACATTGATTTCAAAACAAAGGGTGTACGAAAGTGTACAGTATTGTGTTCAAGTTAGCTATACACCTATTAGCTATGTTTATAGGAATAAACCTCCCCTTTCAATCAGATCGAAATTTCGGATCGATTAAGGTGTGATTGAGCAGCCAATTCGATAACTAATGTATTATTTGGGTACAATATATAACCTGTAGCCCACATATGTCAGAGTCAAGGCCCGCGGGCCACATCCGGCCCGCGAGAAGGTTTTTTACGGCCCCTGGGATGATCTTGATTTATTATTAGAACCGGCCCGCAGACTGCAGCAAGCCGGCAGCCCGCAGATCTTTTACACGCACCAATACTACATTTCCCACAATGCAACGGTGACGCACCGAGCAGTAGGCTGCTTCATTTCAATATTTATTGGCACAGCAGTCGTCAGCATCACAGTAAAATTAACTTTCAGATACCCATCAAAAATGGCAAAACGGAAGGTGGACACTGAGAACCGGGGGTTTCAAACAAGGTGGGAGTCGGAGTATATGTTCACGGAGGTAGCTGGAAAACCTGTGTGTCTTCTGTGTGGAGAAAGTGTGGCGGTACTGAAAGAGTATAATCTGAGACGACATTATGAAACGAAACACGCGGACAAAAACAAGAATATGGACATGGAACAAAGGCTACAAAAGGCAGAGGAATTAAAACGAGGCCTCAAATCTCGACAGGCTCTGTTCAAAAAAGCCAAATCACAAGGCCAGGCTGCTGTCAAGGCCAGTTTTATTTTGGCAGAAGAGATCGCTAAATCAGCCCGGCCATTTACGGAGGGGGATTTCATCAAAAACTGCATGATTAAAGTTTGTGACGAAGTTTGCCCAGAAAAAAGGCAACTCTTTTTAAATGTGAGTCTGAGCAGAAACACCATTGCCGAGAGAGTAGACCAGTTGTCCATCAATCTAAAAGAGCAGCTTGTGAAAAAGGGAAAAGATTTCATTGCATATTCTTTGGCTGTGGATGAGAGCACCGACATTTCTGACATTGCCCAGTTGTCAATTTTCATCCGCGGAGTGGACTCCAGCCTAAGCGTGACAGAGGAGTTTTTGGCTTTACGTCCTATGCATGGCACAACTACGGGGCATGATTTGTATGAAGAGGTGTCAAGATGTGTAAATGAGATGGAGCTGCCTTGGGAAAAACTCGTGGGTTTGACAACCGACGGAGCACCTGCGATGTGTGGACACAGGAGCGGACTGGTGGCGAAGATACGGGAAAAGATGCAAGAGGAAAACGCGACAGGTGAGCTGACAGCTTATCATTGTATCATACACCAGGAAGCGTTGTGCGGTAAAGCCTTGAAAATGGAGCATGTAATGAGCATCATCACGCGCACAGTTAACTTTATCAGAGCCAAAGGTTTGAATCACCGCCAGTTCAAGGCATTTCTGACGGAGTTAGAAACGGAGCATGGTGATTTGCCTTATCACACAGAGGTGCGATGGCTAAGCCAGGGAAAGGTGCTTCAAAGATGTTTCGAGCTTCGTGAGGAGATTTGTCTGTTCTTGGACAGCAAAGGGAAAGACACAACACAACTCCGAGACGAAATTTTTCTGTGTGAAATGGCTTTTCTGTGTGACATTACGAGTCATCTGAATGCAATGAACTTGCAGCTGCAGGGTCGGGATCGTGTCATCTCTGATATGTACAGTACAGTGAAGGCATTTAAAACCAAACTGACTCTGTGGGAGACGCAGATGCGGAAAGAAAATTTGAGCTACTTTCCCAGCTGCCAGACCATGAAAGAGAAGCTCTCTACCAGTGCGTTCCCGAGCGCACAGTTGGCTGATAAAATAGGTATGCTTGCCGCTGACTTTCGACGCCGATTTGCTGACTTTGAAGCACAAAAAAGCAGGTTGGAACTGCTCGGTAACCCATTTGCTGTTGACGTGGAAAGCTTACCACCAAACCTCCAAATGGAGTTGATTGACCTCCAATGCAATGATGCACTGAGGGCAAAATATGCGGCAGTGGGTGCTGCGGAGTTCGCCCGTTTCCTCCCCGACACAATGCCCCAGCTGCGCATCCAGGCTGCTCAAACGTTGTCTATGTTTGGCAGCACATACCTGTGTGAACAACTGTTTTCTTTGATGAACCTGAACAAAACATCACACAGAAGTCGACTTACTGCTGAACACCTCCACTCAATTCTGAGGATTTCCTCAGCTCAGAGCCTTACCCCGAACATTGATGAACTTGTGGAAAAGATGGGACACCACCAAGTATCACCCTCAACCTCAAACAAGTGAACATTACTGTGCAATCACATATTTAGAGTTTTTACTCAGTTCAAGTGTAAAAGTTAAAGTTTAATATTTGTTTTCACTGCATGTTACTTCTCCTTAAACAAAGTGTTGTTTTTGATTAATAGATTTCTGCACTTTATTTTATTGTATTTCAATCCAATTATATTTTAAAAATATTTCAGTTGAGTGGATGATAGAAAATTGCTATTATTGTTTTTTTCTTTGAAGTAAATTTAGCCCACTTTTGCTAAAATAGAAAATATAGGCTACTGATGGTGCCTTGAATACCGGTTTCTTTCATTTAATGTTCATGTTATGGGGATTTTTATATAAAGGAAATTTGTCTTTTGTGTCTGTTGAAAATTAAAGATTACTGACAGAGCCATAAGAAAATATTGCTTTATTTATCTGATCATATTGGAATATATTTGTTAGGTTTTCAGTAGGTTCAATTAGGTTCACTAGACTATATGCGTCATTTAAAAAATTTTCAATGAACATTCGAACAGTCCGGCCCTCGGCTTGTAGCTAAATTTTTTATTTGGCCCTCCGTCCATTTGACTTTGACACCCCTGCTGTAGCCTATACAGCTGTTCTGTCTGCCCAGCGCTTCCCCCTGTGTGTGTGTGTGTGTGTGTCCATACCTTAGACACACTGCCAGTCTCTGTTCAGGATCGATTGATTCACGGAAATTGGTGGTCTTCTTTTTAATATGTGGCTCCAGAATCGCTAGCAAAGCATCAAACTGTTCCACTGACATTCTAAAGTAAATTTTGAATCGCTCAGGATAAATTCGCAACTCCTTGATAAGGAGGTGGAACTCTCCTTCCTCTCGGCGCAATTTCAGGATTGGATGGACCCAATATTTTCTCTTTCTTTTTCTCTTTTTAATAAGAGAGAGGGCAACAAAATCATCCTCACTGCTTGACGAATCCATTTTGGGTTTTTTTTGCGTTTTTTTTTCCGCAAAGGTTAATAAATACGCATCGGACTCAGTGTGCAAGGTTTCTGTGCGTGACGAAATTTTAGTCTGACGAACACGAAAAAACGCATGAGAAAATTTCGGACTCAGTGTGCAATGGCCTGTATTCGTGATTCGGTGGCTCTGAATTGTCAAAACACCATTCAAACTGCTTGCTACGGATGCGAAAAACGCAGAAAATCGAACCCGATAAAAATTTTTTTTATGACGGGCGAAAGTTTCGGAAGCAGTGTGCAAGTGTGATTGACGTGAGGTCGTATTTATTCCATAACGTGCAAAAATTTCGCACGCGGATTTCGGACTCAGTGTGCAAGGGCCTTTAGGCTAACATTTTTTTTTTACAATGTTTTATGTTGGTGTATTAAAATGCACTTATTATGCTTTTTTTAATTGAACCTTTTCTATATTGTGTAATTTAGCTGTTTGTGCATGTAAATGATGTGCAAAGGTACAAAGCACCATGCCAAAAAAAGAGGATCTCTCCAACAGAAAACACTTGCCTGAAACGTCTCGTTTGTAGTGCTGCCAATATTTCCGTGACTTAAAGGGTTAGTTCACCTAAAAATTGTATTCTGTCATTAATTAATCACCCTCATGTCGTTCCAAACCCGTAAGACATTTGTTCGTCTTCGGAACACAAATGAAGATCTTTTTAATGAAGTCTGAGAGCTTTCTGTCCCTCCATTGACAGCCTACGCAACTACCACTTTCAATTTATAAAAGATTAATCTAAATGAGCATATATGGGCACTTTAATATGACCCTAATATAAACTTTATTTTAAGCAACTGTTTTAAGCCTAATAAGGAAAAACGTCTTGTATTAATGTCATTAATTATATCTAGAATTTTAATTTTTAATTTTATTAATTTAATTTTAATTTTTCAATTTTAAGAATGATAACGAATAAAAAATAATTCAAATTTAATCGTATATACTAAAACTCATTTATCAATTTGTACAGATACCCCCCATCAGAATGCATTAAAATGTCAGTAATTTCTGATAGACACACTGCTATGAAATCAATAATATAATACTGCAAACGGGTCAAAGGTCACATCACACTGGAAGCCTTAATATATTACAATTTGCGTGTGTGTATGTGTTGTTGTGCAAGTTAATTGATAAAGCATGTGTTAAATACTCACAGCTTTGGCACTGATCCTCCTGAGGGCCCCAGCAGCGGCCGTTACAGGAGCGATGACACCTTCTGCCTGTGGGATACATCTTATCGTTAATCCTAAATAACAACAACACTACTTTAATTGCTCTGGGATTTGTCTCATACAATCTCCTCACTTACTTTTATCACCGACTAGATTTAATTGACTGTTTTATAATTACCAAGAGAGTTTGCTTGAGTGGGACTCTGAGTAACAATATTACTTCAATTAAAAGGGATTATACTGAAGAAATTCTGCTATTTTCCAGGGGTTGCAAAAAAAAAAGCAAAAAAACTTTGCAAACATTTCGCAATATCTTTGAGGCAATGAATTTGACAATTTCACATTGTATGCAGAAAGTTTTATATGTATATTAGTGCTGGGCAAGTTAACGCGTTATTATCGCGTTAACGCATTTATTAATTAATGCCGAACATTTTTTTATCGCGCGTTAACGCAGTTTTTTTATATTATTATTATTTCGAAATTCCGTTGCTCACTGGCTCTGAATACACATAGGTGGTGTGCTGGTGTGCATCTTGAGACAAACCATGGCAGTGACATATTTTAAGATATGTCAGTGCATGTTGCTTTCAGTTAAAACAGCTCAAACATGCATTTTAGTCTAGGACTTAGCACTGTCTGTGAAACCAGGGGTAAAACATTTTAACTAACTTCTTGTTTGTTACAGCTTGAAATTTAGCTTGTGAATGCAATTTTTGAATGCAATTTCAGTCAATCCATGAAAAATATCAATTATTATAGCCCATTTTAAACCATTAAACTCATCCAAACACTCACATGTGTTGCCACTGTTGTTTGAGGGCACAACCAGAAGTTCAGAACGCGGGTTCTTGATGATGTCTTGCCAGTGGATGGTGTCAGCATGGCACAAGAACTTGTTCTGATCCACATACACGCCTCCATTCAGGATTTCTACAACAGTGAAAATTCAAAAATAGGGTGAATTAGGAATCATGTTCACTTGTGAATAACATGATGCGCCATTGAGCCCATTTCACAGAATTAATAATGTTAAATAAACACTTTATGTGCATATCAAAGATGTACAGTTCATTTCAAGGACATGCTAAGGATATAACCCCGACTTCTCTATGAAACCTGTTTATATGGTTATAATCTCTTTTTTTAGAACAGGATTTAAGAACGAAATCACCCCAATTCCCAAGTTAAGGAGCTTATAAAAGATCAAGCAAGATTATGAGCATATCAATGTGTCAGTAGAGATTGGGAACATATGCTTTATGTGGAGGTAGTATATTTGAGCTGATAGACCCTTTCAAATCCCTCCCTCTTGTTCCCCTGTAACAAATATTACTAGGTTTATTACTAGCCCAAAGCTCTAATGAATAGCCTCAGTTACTGAGAAATCAGACACTGTGTGTATTGGTAAGCCTGCTTTAAAAAAATTCTATTTATATCACAAACGTATGATGGTCCGTAGCCTCCAACAACCTCCTGATGAATGAGACCATGGCTAGCTGATGTTTAAAATAGGTTAGTACTGTTTTATTCGCTCTCGAAGGGAAACAAATAGGAAGTTAATGAAGCAATATTATAATTCCGACACTGGCTACCGCTTCATAATCAATTAATGTAACTTTATAATTTACATAACTGGACAGTTCTGTTAGAAGACTTCAGATCTGCACAGGGTTTGTATACTGAACCAACACAACTGATTAGATCTCATGCACCAATTCTACGCCGCTGAGAAGAGAAGAGAAGAGAAGAGAAGAGAAGAGAAGAGAAGAGAAGAGAAGAGAAGAGAAGAGAAGAGAAGAGAAGAGAAGAGAAGAGAAGAGAAGAGAAGAGAAGAGAAGAGAAGTGTTCTGGACTGGTGACCGGAGAAAATTCAAACAGCCCGCGCTCACTCAACCGTTGAGTTGTCGTCACGTCAGAGGGTGGGGGGAGGGGCGCGTTGTTTTAATTGAGTAAACTTATTGTGTTAAATATTTTAATAATATTGAATTAAGTAATATCTGTGGTTCTTGAAACAGATCAGTTTAATTCTCCATTCTCAAATATTTTGATAGAAATTTCACAAATACTGTATATTAAGTGTATTATAAATAAACAATTGGTTAGTCAAATATTAAATTCTTTTATTGGAAAAAAAACTTAAATATAACAAAATTTTAGACTTTAACTGTTGGATTTTTAGTCAATTATTTTGGTATATTTTGGTAACTCAAACAATCAAGGGTAACACTTTACTTGAAGCGGTGTGCATAATACTGACATGACACTTTCATAATCATGACATTACACATGCATGAATATGAAGGTTTTATGCATGTTTATGACAACTGTCATTAAGTGTCATTCGCTCAATTATGACATTTTTAATGCAAATATGACATTGTTTGAGATGTCTTTGTTATGACAACTTGACAAACCAATACATCATAACCTTTCAGTGTCTTGGTAATGACAATTTGACATTACCAAAACAACATAAATTGTCATAAATATGTCATAAACTTGTCATAGTAGATTAATTATCAAACTTAACTTAACTTTATGAGTTAACATTACATTAAACTGTCATGTGGTTGGTTTTGACATTGGTTGTCATGAGGCCATTATAACGGTGTCATGATTTTTTTCCTTGACCTTAGAGTGGTACAAATTGAATTTGTCATTAAAATGTTATAATGGCCTTATGACAGCCAATGTCAAAACCAACCACCTGACAGTTTAATGTCATATTTGCATTAAAAATGTCATAATTAAGCGAATGACACTTAATGACAGTTGTCATAAACATGCATAAACCCTCCTTCATATTCATGACATGTGTCATGTCATGATTATGAATGTGTCATGTCAGTCTTATGCACACCCCTTCAAGTCGAGGTGTTAGTGAGGCCAGCAGGGGGCGTTAACCCTCTGTGTGGGTCCTAACGCCCCAGTGTAGTGACGGGGACACTATACTGTCAAAGAGCACCGTCCTTCGGATGAGACGTTAAACCAAGGTCTTGACTCTCCGTGGTCATTAAAAATCCCAGGATGTCCTTCGAAAAAGAGTAGGGGTGTAACCCCGGCATCCTGGCCAAATTTGCCCATTGGCCTCTGTCCGTCATGGCCTCCTAATCATCCCCATATACTAATTGGCTTTATCACTCTGTCTCCTCTCCACCAGTAAGCTGGTGTGTGGTGGGCGTTCTGGCGCAATATGGCTGCCGTCGCATCATCCAGGTGGATGCTGCACATTGGTGGTGGTTGAGGAGATTCCCCCCTTCCATATGTGAAGCGCTTTGAGGTCCCAGAAAAAGCGCTATATAAATGTAACAAATTATTATTATTATTATTACGGTATTATTAATTTTATACTATGTTAAGTTTTGTGAAGGATGGCCACTGGTAGTGTATTATGCTTCTTGGTTACAATAGATTGGTTTTTACAGTGACTGCAACATTTAGGTATGGAATGACATGTCAATATGCATGTTTTAAGGGTAGAAGTCCCTAAGTTGTAGGGTACTGACCCAGTGACAAGCTAAAGGTTGAATTTATGCACATTTTGACAGTGTATTATTCAATATCTCAAATAAACCCACTGACCAGCATTGTGAGATCAACAGGTCTCAGATCCCTCATCCCTGCATTCAAAATTGAGTGATCAAGGGTATTTAAACATGACAAATTCACTTCCTTTGAGTGATAGTGAAATATTGAAATTTCCTTTCAGCAATTCCGTGATGATGGAAGTGGAGTGTGCAGGGGGAAAGGTTGAGACTGTGAATGGAACAACAGACCTTACGAATACAATTTTAAAGAGTCACTTTTGACATTCCCAGCTGGAAACCCAGCCTGCATGAGAAACACTTCGCATCATTAACATCTCTTTGATGAGTTCATCTGCACACAGTTCGCAAAGAAGGTGGCGAAAAAGCAGGAATACATTCAACAACAATTGTAAATTTAATAAGAATGCTATCAGTTTCAGATGATAGTGTTTTTGAAGAAAAATTAAAAGGGGGAAAAAAGTTGAGCTAATCAAAATATATTATAAAGTCATCTGAAGGGCAAGAACTCATCGCATGCCGTCCTTATCGGCCCGAGAAATTGAGCGACATTATGGCACCCCTATTAACGTTAACTGTCTGCCTCCATCTGTAAACATAACTCAAACAATTCAATAGCACAGTTAACTGTGGGTCAAAGCTGAGCACAGTGCCATTTTTCTTTATAAAATGAAAATCATAGACGAATATACAGGAATAAATATATAGGCCTAAGCTAAAAAAAAAAAAAACCTTAACACAAACATCAACCGTATTAACTTGGTTGTACTAATAAACAATGAACTTTATAATACTCATTAACAATAATCATTAACAAGAATTATATAGCAGGGTAGAATAGAATAGAATCAAATATAATAGAATAGAAATGTTACAAATATGTGCATATTACGGTTTTCAGTGAATGCCTGTTCTTAATTGATTGCCTGGTTTCTTTTCTTCATATGTGCACTGGTGACCTTTCCTTTAGGTTTTCCAGTCTCATTTGCATCTTCCTGATTATAATCTGCCATTTGGAGACGATCTGTCCGTGTAAAAATGGACACTGACAGAATGAAATGAGAATAATTTCTCAAATGTTAGTGGTTTTGACACTGTTTTAATTTGGCTTTAATGTTAAATTCCAGTTCTTCTAGGTATGCAAAATGATTGCGTTTTGTTTTCGATCTAAGAAAATAAATAAATAATCAATATGAGGTGCATTTGTTTTATCACTTAAAATGCATCGTAATTGTCTGACAAGAATAGTTCTCCAATTTGTGTTAGTTTGAGTGAATGAACAATATTTTCTCACTTGTCTTCTGTCTTATAAAAAACATTAATTGGTTATGGCACAGCTGCACATTCATTTAAACGTGAATGCAATTGAATTTATGCCTTCAACACTGAAATAATTGTTATTCATTCACAATAACCAAAAAAAAAAAAAAAAAAAAAATGATATGATGGGAGCTTAAAAAAAAGCAAAATCATCAATATGATCATTGTTGTCTAATTTAGATATGAAATATAATATTTCAAACAAACCTGACATTTTTAGTCAGTCGCTGTCTGCCATAACCAACATGTAAAATACGGAAATGGATTAATGCATGAATCAAATTCAGTTAGAATGACAACAATTTCTGACACCATTTTCCAAAAATCACACAGTACCATTAACTTCTGCCCAAACTTCTCACAGGAGACAAATGGCACTCCAATAATAAACAATAAACATTCTCGACTTCGCACAGCATGTGCTCACGCAGCGATTACAACTCTCATTGAACTTCTGTTCAGTTTGTTGCTGTCACTGTGAACGACCCTTAATATCCTCTGAGGCTTCAGATCATGATCCACGGCCCTCCGTCCATACCTGTCAAGTTTTGGATTTGAAAATAAGGGAAATTTTCCGGCACCCACCGCGAGCAGTCCCACCACCCCAACCAAGCTCCAGTATCCCTTACATTTTAAGACAGGTGTTATAGCCTAAATGAAAACACACACACACACATACATATATATATATATATATATATATATATATATATATATATATATATATATATATATATATATATATATATATATATATATATATATGTATGGTATAGGGTATATATTAAGAGCATTTATTTAAAGGCTTATTTGCATAATTTCTGTTCATTTAACATTGCTTGTCTTTACATTTACATTTTATTTTCATTCCACACATTATTTTCATTTCATATTGCTTTTCTTTTACAGTTTTTCTTTTCATTTGCAGTTTTTCTTTTCATTTCACATAACTTTTCTTTATTCTTTTAGTGAGTTATTGAACAAATTTGTAGCAGACTTTGTATTAACTGTTTTGGAAGGAGTGTATTTGTGGGCTGGGCCAGAGTGGTTAATTTTACATGAGAGTAGAGCAAACAGTTCTGTTGTCTAACGCCATCCTATTCTCTGTAACAATCTTTCGTACCATGCTAAACACCCTTTCTCGTGCTGACATACATCATTCCTTCCCCGTGTGAGATGCTAAAGTCGCAGTTACAAAACTTACAAAACGCGTGACTGTCCCCCACCCTGCTCCTCTTCAGAAAAGTAAATTCGCTATCCCATTGATCGCGGTATTTAGTAGGTACATGAGGGTTTTGTTTTTTTGGCAGGAGTGCCTTGCTCTGTCATAGCGTCCATCATCCGTTTGTTTTTTGTTTTCCCGCGTTGTCACTCATCATCTGACCTCACACACTAACCTCGCGACAACTGCCACCTACAGTAGCCTACCTGTAGTTATCGCGAGGCTAGTGACAGCTAGAGCTCAGATTGGGAATGTTTTTGTTTTTTTTACTCCGCCTGAGGTATTATTATTTTTCAATAACGCAGGTTAAAATACGGGAGATTTACGGGAAAATCCTAATACGGGAGGACGGCGGGAAAGAAAGGTAAAATACGGGACTTGACAGGTATGACACACACACTCTCCACACGTCCACATTCACGAAGCGTCTCATTAATCAGCCACACAGGGAGGGGAGTTTGGCTTGTGGAGATAGCAGAGCGTCCCAGAAATCACACCCAACAGCAGGGTCTCAGGAGGGCAGGCTGGGAGGGTTGGTGGAGCCATGAGACGGAGGGTAAGAACACAATAAGTTGCTTTGTCAAGTTCAGTTTTGGTTTTGTTATCTTGTCTTTATTTTATAGTAAACTTAAATATAGCACAGCTGTCACTGGTGTGAGACATTATGGAACCTGAAGAAATGCCTAAAATCTGTTGAATGATGGGTAATACAACATGGGGCATGGGGCTAGAAATGTCGATGACATGGGTTTATTTCATGACCAGCTAAACAAATGTATATGCAATTCAAGTCTTTTGGATAAAATCAGCTGCCAAATGCATAAATGTAAATGTAATACAATCATTGTGTAGCTTGTCCTGCAACACCATGTTTAAAGTTTATGCCCCGTCCAACTCAAAATATCCCGGAACCTCCCAGTGGTAAATACGGCTTGAGAGGGCGTTCATTCTTGTCCAATTTCTAACTAGGAAACTCGTATTTTAACATTGAATTAACATTGAATTCTATTTTAGTTCTTTTGACAGATACTTTGCTTTGCAGATACAAAAAAGCAATGGCGCAAAACAGCGTCAGAGACCTTGTATGCTATTATGAGAATTTTTCAAATATTTTCAGTTTGTTTTGAAACTAGAGGCACAGATTAGATTAAGACGGACCTAGGTAATTAATAACACTGTGCTCAGTATATCTTGTTTTCCAGTAAAATAACTAAACATCTTTTCAACCAGAAAAATTCACATGAGAAATGAAATTGCATAAGATAAGTGCATGTTGTTCCATTTGCAGTTTTTTTTAACCCGTTTTAAGCATAAACCTCATTAAATGCATTATTGTTTTATTTTCTAGCAGTTATGCAGTGTAGGCGATAAAAATCATTATTTAGAGCACATTCTTGATTTCCATTTTTTTTTTCTGAAGGCCTATCCATCCTTTCAAACTGCTGATTTTGCAGTTTTTTTTTCTACCATGAAAAAAATGTCAATGCAAAATAGTTTTTTTTTATATTACACTTTTCCATTAAGGCTGTGGCTTGCTTAAAACATCTCCAGATATGTTTTTTTTTATATTTATTTTGTTAGTATTTTGTGAATATTTACTAGTATTTTTTTTAAAGTAAATAAATGACCCCTCCCTCAAACTTTCACTTTGCTGATAACTTCGGTTATCTGCTTCAAGATTCGCTGACATTAGCTCAGTTTCATGGGGGAATGTTTTTAAAAAGTAAAGCTGTGTTTGAAGCTCTGAGATTCTGTGTAGTTTAAACATTTTGCTGCATAATGATGATACTGGATCCATTATTAATGGAGCTGTTCCTCTCTCAGCCTTTTAAGCAACAGACCGGTGAGATGGTATTAGCTCTGCTCTCTTCGTTTCATTTTAGCCTTTTCACACACAAGTTCTAAATTCCCAGAATAGCTCGGTCAGCAAGAGTTGATTTTTATTTTAACATTATATAATATTGTGTGTGTGACATTAATATTCAGCATGATTACTCAAATATATTGTACAATTATTGATACTAAATACTATTGTAATAATAATGAAGCCAAAAAAGTAACTAACAGATTAGTTACATTTATTTTGTAATTAAATTACATAACGCCTTTACATGAAACTTGCTCCTCCCCAACACTGAGTATTAGCATAATTAAGTAGACAGTCTACTAATACTCTGATGACTGATAGTTGACATGTAGTTGCAAAGTTACTTATAGTTAGTAGAATGTCTTAACGGACCATCAAAATAGTGTAACCAGGCTTTTAAATCAGGATGTCAATAAACCTTTTATTTTGTCTTCATATTCCTTTACATTTATTCATAACATGAAATGTGATAGAGGTTTCAATTAACGTATTTTCAATGATGACAATAAGCTACTGTTAATGTCGGAAACAGACATTGTGATTGTCTTTTCTTCTTGTGATGTATATCTGAGGGGAAGGGAAGGGAAGGGAGAAGGAAAGGAAAGGAAAAGGAAAGGAAAAGGAAAGGAAAGGAAAAGGAAAGGAAAGGAAAGGAAAGGAAAGGAAAGGAAAGGAAAGGAAAGGAAAGGAAAGGAAAGGAGAGGAGAGGAGAGGAGAGGAGAGGAGAGGGGGAGAGGAGAGGAGAGGAGAGGAG